>JAWQEG010000057.1:4200000-4772627 GCA_033782935.1 Petrolisthes cinctipes | reverse complement strand
ATATATATATATATATATATATATATATATATATATATATATATATATATATATATATATATATATATATATATATATATATATATATATATATATATATATATATATATATATATATATATATATATATATATATATATATATATATATATATATATATATATATATATATATATATATATATATATATATATATATATATATATATATATAATATATATATATATATATATATATATAATATATATATATATATATATAATATATATATATATATATATAATATATATATATATATATATAATATATATATATATATATATATATATATATATATATATATATATATATATATATATATATATATATATATATATATATATATAATATATATATATATATATATATATATATATTTTACTTAAGTTAATCTAATTATTTTAGTACAATCTGAGTTTTAGTGGATTTGTCCGTTTAATCAATCTTCTTTTCCCTTTTGGGGTAGTGAAGCCTGTATGAAGTGTATTTATATTGTATAAATGACCATATTTTAAAGTCCTAAGAAATTAATATTATGTTGGGCGGTATATGACCCAAGCAGTTGCACCGCCAATGGCATCAATCAATCAATTAATCACGAATATTTAAGCCAATATGCACCCAAAGGCTACAATGTTTACCCTTTGGATGGTAATGGGAGTTCACAAATTGGGTAAAATGGCCCAGTGGCAAGCTTCCCCACATATACGCCACTGACATTGTCTAGGGCCCGTCCTACTACCATCTTTGACTGACATGTTACCATCGTTCTGCCTTTTTCGTCATAGGTGTTTGAGCTCGACTCCTCACGACAATTCTTGCGGTAAAATTGGTCGTAGTCTCTGTCATGTATGTGTGAAAGCCACTTTACGTAGTGCCTCAATAACCGGAGGCAATACCACTTCTATGGGGTTCGTGTGGCAAAGAATTAGTGACTTAGTATCCACAACAGTATCTGGTACTTTTGCAATAAATTAACACACTCATGGTCTTATCAATTATTGGGATATTTTTCCACAAGCAACATCAGTAATTAGAGGCATTGATACACTGACTGAGATCTGAGGATGAAAGAAGACTGTTCTGGGCCTGGAAGACCTTGCAGGATGAGGGAGGTGATAGAGAGGCGGGACAGCAAACATGAAGACAATTAATGGAGAGGAGGGAGTTGAATTGAGAAGAATTGAGGTAATTTATATATTGAAGTACGAAACTGCATGGGTTACATGATGGTTTGCATGACTGATATACTGTGTCCCATGGTAAGCGAAAAAGTATAATGATATATGACAAAGCTGGACTAACCTGTTGGATCTCTATTGAGCAAATGGAGGATTGCAAGTTGGTTTACAGCCAGGTTCTCTTCCAACTCATTCACCTTACGAGTAAGACTGTTGACGTCACGAGGAGGACCACGGGGAGTAATGTCTGCTGAACAAGGGCAAAGAAGCCCCAGGATGAGTATAGTGACTTTAAGTGGCGAAATCATGGTGGAGAGTGAGGGTCAGAAATTTTATGGAAGAAAGATGCTCACTCACCAAAGAGACGAAATAGATAAACGGGGTTTACCCAGTTACACCCACATCCCGTTGATTACAGTATATCAAGAATAGTCGTGTGTCATGCCTGCGTATAGACCACTTGCACTCACGTCATCAGCGTCGTCTGCTAAGCAGTGCAGACGACGCTTGAGTAGCAAAACATAGTCTGTGAGACGGGGAATACTCGTGTAACTGGAGGAAGGGCAGTGACCAGCAGAGCTAATTCATCATGGTTTACTCGTGTGTGGCGGTCGGATGCACAAATAGGAAGAAACCATGATGCATGCTGTCTTTTTATCGATTCTTAAGTAACACACATGAAAAACACATGTGGATTCCTGCAGTAACGAGAGAAAACTGGCTGCCCAACTGCGAATAGTAGGCTATGCAGTCAACATTTTATCTCGGGTGCTTACTGTTGAAAAGAGTCCTATTAGTATGTATAGAACACTTTATTTAGGATTAGAATGAGTAGTTTGAGACTGAACAAGAATTTTATTTACAATAGTGTAGAAATTACAATAGTGTAGTAGGACCTATCATTAATTTTAACATTCATGAAGTTAGTGATGAAAGCAAATGAAATATTGATGGGGCTAGTGCTAATAGGTAGTTTGCAACTCAGTCCCTAACATAACTTATGAAAGACTAGTAAACACAGTTTCTAGGTAGCTATTATATGCAGTCTCATAAGCTAGGATTTTATCTTATGTTTTCTACGCTAAGATAATACGAGGAATACTCGTGGGTCAAACTGGAATATATCTAATCTGACATATCCAGAAGGATGTAAATAATTTGTACAGTATTCCTAGCAAGCTTGACTGTCTCTTCACCTAGTGAATGCAGGATGAGTGGTCGTCTGATGCATCTAATTAACTTCGGAGCATTACACCTTGAGGGTAGACAAAATGCCTTAAAAGCGTCTGTTCTTCACAACAAATTGTTGTGGATTCAAGCCCAGCATACAGTACCTTATTGGAAAGATAATTTTCTACTGTAACTTTTATCGACACTCCAGATAATGTCATCATACCTACACGTCCATGGTCGTTATAAAACTCTGGTGGTAGTTGTATGCCTCCAGACTCCTGTAGGCTTTCATGGCCTTCCCAGTAAACACCGATGGATACTGTATCAAATATAAATAGATCTCCGGGAAGTCAAACTCGGGAAGTCTATCGCATAACATATCGGAGTTATGCTGCAGACTGGAATCAAATATGGATCACAGGATCCTATTCTTTTACATTTTTCAATATATCTGCCTTTGTCCTACAAATAATATTCAGAGAACTCTTGGGCCATATTTATACGGACAGTTTACACTTTACTGAACACGCTGCACCATCCCCAATAGATCATCCATCCTCACACCCCATTCTATCACCCACACCACACTTGACTCCATCACTCCTAAAAAACCATCTTCAATCCGTACCCTAAGCATCAACTTCCGCAGCATCATAAACAAAAGAGACGCCTTTCACCAAACTCTCCAGGCCTATGACCCCGACATTATTTTAGGGACAGAGACCTGGCTCACACCTGACATCCAGGACAGTGAAATCTTCCCGACAGACAATCCCTATAATATGACCCAACATAGGAAGGACAGAATAATTGCGACAAAGCCAGGAATAGTTGCGACCCCAGCCATCGAACTGAACGCGAACTCTGAAATCATATGGACTAAATTACAGATACAGGGCTGCAGGATACTCTTTATAGAATCTTTTTATCGTCACCCAAATTCAAACATAGAATACCTGCACACCCTTGACGAATGTTTATCTAAAATTGACCCCTCCAAAAATATATGGTTAACTGGTGACTTTAACCTTCCCGATATAAACTGGACAGCACAGGCGACACTGGACAATTCCACCCATTACTATTACAGACTGATAGGGAACTCTTACATGAAAATTTTAATGACATCATTAACACCCACTCACTTACTCAAACAGAACTCGAACCAACACTCACACAAGCCAGTGTAGAAAGACATAACCCTAACATAAGACACGGGGTCACATCCAACATAATAGACTTATTCCTCACAAACAACATTTCCTTAATTACACGGACACGAGTACTACCTGGTCATAGTGACCATGAGTTGGTACTCATTGACGCAAACATCAAGCCAACAACACAAAAACGATTACCCAGTGTTACGCCCAACGTACTTGTTATTCCAATCTCTATTGGCCATGCCCAGAGATTGGGCCCAACACTAGATTTAAGATTGAGGAGTGAACGCTTTATAGTTCTGACTGCAACATCAGTATCACTTAAGGGCATGGAGAAAGATAAAGTAATTTTAACAGTATAATTATATTATTAACAACACATAAATGAATATAAACAAGGGAAAACATACATTGCAAAATATTAAATACCACGAATACAAGTAACACCACCTATAGAATTCACAGACCTAAACTGATGTCCTATTTGTCTAAGGCTACACTTATACGCAAGGAGAGGGCAGAGGTAAAAATAATATATATGTATACTCAGCACAATGAAGTAAGAGGTGGGCAGAGCTAAAGGATACCCTGAGAAGATCCTGGTGGAAGACTGATGCACAACACAAAACATGTACACAGTATGAAAGCTCTCTGTGGAGTCCTACCTTAAACCACCTGCCCTCGCTATTTATACAGTTCTAGTTCCCGCCAAAATGTGACGTTAACTAAATCCTCCTCTCCCATTGGCAGAGGGGTAAAGATCTGATTGGTTGAAGCTTAAACTAGGGGATAATCTGCCTGACCATCTTGATTCCTGGCTGAGTAGTTCGCTGCAAACGACCCAACGGGTCTAGTATTGAGGGGTCGTAACACCCAAGGCCGCTTGAAGAGTAGGTCGTCCCACCGCGCAGGTAGGTAGAGCGTGATGACGTCACCGAGAAGAGTCTCTCGCTCCCTCACTAATAGATACCCTTTACAAACCCTGCCCAAAACTCGACCTTTTGCACATGTTACATGATATTTGATATTGTTGGGGGCAGATGGGATATGATGCAGCTTGTGACCATCATTCCTTATAGCATTTGTTTATGCAAGCACCAAAAGAGTAGCCTACCTTTTGATATGATAAATGTCTCTCTCTCTCTCTTGTGATCAGCTGTCAACTTTAAACTATTTCAAAGCTTAGTTGAAGAAAAATGGGGTACACACACTTGAGGTAGGCATTAATATTTTAATAAGGAAACAAATATAATACATAAATTATAGTACTAAGAGTAAGTTTGAACTTCATTATTTATCAAGTATACCATGTAGGATATATACAATACTTATTCATAAGTAGTATCATGCTTTGCTCTTTCACTGAATTCTTATCTTAGTTTTGACATTTTGTTAGATATTTTCCTCTGTGAATTTCGCTTTCTGTTGAATATCCGTATCCTGAAAAATATGCGACAACGAACAAAAAACCTAATCACATCATCTGGTAAATCTACAAAATTTCTTATTTCACTTGCTAATGTTGTTACACATTTTGGTCCCTCTCTGAGTTCCTTATCTCTGTGATAACAAATAAACAGTCTTTCCATTTGTTTCAGTTGATCAAAAACAATATTGCTGGATATCTTTAACTTCCCTACTGTTCTAGAAATTGTGCCAATCTAGTCATCTGTGCCTAGGAAATTGTACTGTGGAAACTTTTTGACAAAATAACCCCCAATGTACCTCAGTCCTTCTGTTTCCATTGCCTTTTCTAATGTCTCTTCTTCTTCTTCTGTACTTATTGGAAGACAGTTCTCAATGTCTTCCATTTCACACAAGGAATTATTAAAATCAACTGAACAGCCTTCCTGACGTTCATCCTTCGAACTCCTGTTACATCAACATGATTATGTGACACACATTCACTATTGACTTTCGTAGTATAATGTACAATAAACCCATAGTCAAGAAAATTGTTACGAATCAACTTCATCAAGTGAGGGGCATCTGCAAACACGTATATTTCCCTGTATTTAGCAGCTGGATTAGTGAAAGAGGTATGATCTACATTTACACTCAGATTGTTCCATAATCTTACATTTGTGGGACTGAGATAATTCACTATGGCTACTACTGGGTATCCAACTGCTTCTACCCTGCTAATTAAATCAAATGAAATATCCTTGTTCATGTCCGTATAAAAAATATAGTATATTACCTGTTTCCATGGGCTAGTAAGGCCTCTTATCATTTATTTTGGGGGGCGTGTCGCGGGCTACTACTGAGTGTGAGTGAGAATACGTGGGTTTGATTGGGTGAAGGTGATGTGAGGTGAGGTGAAGGGAGTCACCAATCCTGTCTCTCTTCTGTCTGACGTCATGCGCGGGGTAGGACGAGTTTAGAGACAGACGCGGGAAGACCTACTCTTCAAGCGGCCTTGGTAACACCAGGACAAATTACATGTACAGCTCCGGACAGATCAAGCGACAACACCCCATCCATCAGCGACTTGTTTGCAGGCGGAGGGAGGGGGGATGTTAGTGGGAAAGGAGGAGAGAAATGTGGGCGGGGCTATATAGGAAGTAATGTGGGAGAGTAACAAAAGATCAGGTAGAGGAGACGTATGTCAGGAGGAATGAATGAAGCCTACACTGTGAACGGTGTAGAATCAGCAATAGTTTAAAGAAGTGCATACTGCATTAACATATGTGGATATAGGAGAGAAAAATGTGATGATTTGAGGCGAGGGTGAGGGGGAAGAGGGTAAGACAAATGAAGGTGATTAGTTGAAAAGTAATAACAAACATATATTTATTAGAATATCTGTTACATTTTATCCTTTAAATAAAGGAACTGTCTTTTGTTCACCACCGCAGTGGGATAAACTATTGATTATTATCCTTTGGATATTAGACAACAAATAAAGGTGTTTGCCGACCTTTCGGTCCCGAACCTTTCCACTTTCTGTCTTCAGCTATCCCTGTATTCCTTTTATTCCTCGTGATTGCTCCATAGAGGGGTATTGCCTGGAATGATGTGGGCAATACATGAAGGGTTTTGGCGCCCATAGGGCCTCAGCCACTAGCTCTCAGTTTTTCAGCTGTCCCTCCTTTCTTCATATTTCCTTCTTCCTTGCTGTCACACCTCTCTATCACCTTTTTCTGGGGCTATATGACCTCGCTCTTGCGCCACCTTATATTAATCAATCAATCAAATCCTTCGTGCTTGTAGTTCCCCTTATTTATTACCTCCCAAGCCCACCCCCCCAATGGGAACCGCCTTGAGTGGTGGGGGGGCTTGTGTGTCTCTGAGACCTAGCGAGCTAGACTAGAGGGGGCTCCGGCCCCTGCTCTGCCCCGATTTCGGGGAGAGAGGGCTTCCCATGCTAGTAAGGTCGCCAGTGAGAGACCAGACTAAATGGTTCCCATGCATTAGGCTGCCAGTACGGGCCAACAGTGCTGCCCTCCAGAGGGACTGCCCTCTAGGGGCCGTCCTATGTTGGATGGTTGGGTGTCTGGGCTGGGAGATGTTGGGGAAGGGGGTCTCAGCACCGTCGTGGGCAAACTTTCGAGCCATTGGGGCTGCTTTTTTAAATGAGTGGCCCCGTGGGGGAAGAGGTACCCCGCCCACGGCGACCAGCGCTCAGTCCCCTCATCTGCCCGGTAGGTAGTAGCTGTTGGCTCCTGGGGCCAACAACACTAAACCAATGATATATGGATACAGAAAAGCCCCAATCTCTTCCTCGAGCGGTGATCGACCAGGCCCTCGAGACCTCACTCTCTTTTCGTGGTAGTAAGCAGAAAGCTGCAAATAAGACTAGACCTAGCAGGTCGGGTGTTGTGTCGAAGAACCCTGTTAGCGATTTGGACACGTTAATGTTAACGAATGTACTTGCATCCTTTTCCTATGGCGCTATCCACTCCATTTTTAAGTGTTTGGGAGTAGTTCTTCGAATCCGAATCACATATGACAGTGATTGTAGGTCTAATCGGTGCTATATTACTTTCAATACAAATGCTGCTGCCAAAGCAGCATTTGAGGCAAAAGATTCTCTGACGGTGGGGGATACTCATTGTAAAGTTCAGATGATGCGGTCCACCAATGTAGTTGACAGTGACAATGACTACTGCCCTAACATATTTGATGACTCTGTAGAGCATGTCCCAAAGGAACGTTGGGTTCCTACACCCTTTTGGTTTGTGGCTTACTACAGGGAGGGACGTGGTAACCTTATCCATGCTTCCCGGTATCTGGAGAAAGAAATTGGATTATTACCAATGGGCCACATAAAGAAATATGGTAAGGGCGTTTTAATCGGAGCCAAAGATCTTACACATTCCATGATGCTCCTCAGTCTCCCCTGTCCTTCTGATAGCATGTTTGAATCTATTAAACCACATCGAACATTTAATTATAGCAAGGGGCGTATATATAATGAGGACCTGTATGAATTCTCTGAAGAGGACATTCTCGCTATGTGCCCAGACAGTGTTCAACGAGTAACAAAGATGAAAGGCAGTAAAAATATGATCATCTTCACCTTCTATGGCTTGCATATCCCAGATCGCATTAACATTAACCCCACCTCTTTTGAGGTGAAGCCTTTTGTTGAGCGTCCCCTACAGTGTTTCTGTTGTTATGAGTTTGGTCATTGGAGGAGGAATTGCAACAACCGTTCCCAGTGTGGTAATTGTTCTGCTCTTGACTCACATCTTACTTCTGAGTGTCGGTCAGAGAGTTACTGCTTTTACTGCACAGATGCTCACCCCTTGCGTTCTCGCCAATGTAAGATGTACCTACTTGAGCAGGATATCCTCCACTTGGCTAATACCCAATTCATTGGCATAGGTAGTGCCAGATGGCAACTCAACTTCAGGCGACAGAAGGATGGTGGTGTGAAGACATACGCCTCCTCCCTTCGCCCTAAATCGGTTGCAGCACCCTCTCAACCCTCTCAAGAGGCAGCTGCTTTTTGCTTTAGTTAGAGCGTTTCAAAGGTTACTCTACATAATAGTTTCTCTGTCTTGGAAACTTTATCAGACACTCATTCTGGTGACCCTTCAACTTATGACAATTCTCAGACATTAGCTAAAGGTGTTCATGTGGTAGAGCTTCACGCTGCCACACGCTCTCCAAAAATGAAACTTAAGTCACCTAAACTGCCACAGAGACGCCTTCGTGGTTTCTCTGAGGCACTTGACTCTATAGATGTTCCTCCTTGTAAGGCAACCATCTCTGTGGACTCATCCATAGTTTCCTCTCAATTTCACCAGAAGCGTTCTCCTGGCTCTGATGAATCTCTTGATTCAACAGAAGTTCCTCCTCGCAAGCTTCCTTCGGGATCATCAGAGGGGCGTGAAATTAATGTGGATGCCACGGATGTTGTGACTTCAAAAGATTCAGTTTCTCTTCCGCTTGAGCAGCGGAGTGATTCTGCCACCTGCATTATGGATGTTGATGTATCTGCCTGTGTCAGTGATACCACTGCTGTACAGGACAATACCAATGTAATTGTTTCAAAGAATATTCCAGCTCATATACCTTCATCTTCTTCTTACATATCAGATGCTTCAGGGACTCGTCTATGGGTCCCAATTACTGCCCCATGTACTACTCCTCGGGTTCGCTCTTCTTCTAGTGGCCCAGGATTAGACAAATCTTATTGTTTGAGTAAACCCTCAGGTCGAGGTGGTAGTGGGAAGTACCTCCGTGAGGCTTCACAAAAATCAGTACTAAAGTAACACTGTTCAAGGTCCTTCAGTGGAATTGCCGTGGTTTGCATGCTTCTTGGGAGGAACTGCACGTTCTTCTCTCTAGCTTCTCTCCTGCATGTGTTTCTCTCCAAGAGACAATGCTTGGGGACTACATTCCTGCCAGTCCTCCATCATACTCCGCATTTTATTCCAATTCATTTGAAAGGCAGGGTCACTATGGTGGTTCTGCCATCCTAGTTCGCCGAGATGTTCCATGCAGGAGCCTGGAGCTTGACACTCCGCTCCAGGCTGTTGCAGTTAAGGTATTTATGGACCGCCCATACACTATGTGCAGTCTATACCTTCCTCCCAGTGTTACAGTTGAGAGGGGTGATCTCAACCGTCTTGTACGAGACCTTCCCTCTCCCTTTATTTTATTGGGTGATTTTAATGGTCGTCATCCTCTGTGTGTTTTTTTTTTTTTTTTTTTTAATTCATTGCGCCATAGCGTCAGTCAATAGGCAGACAACAGTAGGCGGGACTCACGAGAACCCAATGACTACACACACACACAAGCACACACACACACATCACGAAAACATAACAGAATGAAGCACAAGTATACAGACAAATATTTACATCATGACCTACTTAAATCCACCAAAACGAGGGTGGCACACCAGAAGTTCCTCCAGAACCTGATGGTTCAGCAGGTGTCGACAAACCACATCAAGTGGCAGGCCCTGGGGCAGATAGTGTCGGACAGTGGGGCAGGCTAGGCAATAGTGCTCTATAGTGTTAGCACGAGGCGCTCGACACAAGCGACACTCAGTGAAGGGAGGCTCACCCTGCATCCCAGCAACCTGCCACGGTGGCCGGTAGCCAAGCCTCAAACGAGCAGAGACTACATTGTGCCTCCGAACCATGAGGCCTCGACGACGGTAGGAATATTTGTGACGGCGTACAGACTCGTAATGGGTGATGGAGATGCTGAAGGGCCTCTCTGCATCCCTGCGTCGCCATACAGGGAGGAGAGCGGCGAAGCGGACTTTAGAGAGGTAACATGTCAGGGAGAGAGGACGTCCAGCACCACGAGGAGGCAGATGGCAGGCTTCCTTTGCGAGTCTGTCAACTGTACCATTGTGACGTAAACCTACATGGGATGGCACCCATAAAAATTTGACAGTCAATTTACGATGACGCAATAAGGCCAAAAAGGATAAAATCTGCTGAATAACAGTAGAGTGTGTGGGCTGAACACTAGAGAGAGAATGAAGGGCAGGTTTGGAGTCACAAAAAATGGCAGCATTCACTCCACGTTGACAAACAAGACTAACAGCATCCAGAATGGCATACAGTTCACACAATGTTGAGCTAGAGTGGTTACAGAGACGACGGCCAACCCAGCCCCCTGGAGGTGACTCCAGGTCAGGCGAGAAAACAGCACAACCTGCTGCACCATCCACCTGCAATGAGCCATCAGTGTAGAGGCAGTATGGATCTGTGATGGAGGAAGTCACTGTTTCTATGTGTTCCAGAGCCAATTGCCGCTGTAGAGAAGGCAGCTCCGACTTGGAAGTAGGTGTAAAGCTCACATCAGGTGTTGGTAGCATCCACGGAGGGTGTCCTGGGGGGACGTCGGCAACCATTATACCTATATTAAGACCACGGAGCACAGAGGAAACAGACCTTATAAGAGTACGTCCAGCAGGCAGTATGTGAGGGACTGGGTAGTTTGGTCTAAGAGAAGTCCTGATTAACTGAGAGTAATGGGGTGAAAGATGTGGGAAATGGAGGCACTTGACAGTGAAGCAAGTAACATTAGAATAAATTCTCTCGATTAATGGGGGAAGACGCAACTCACGCTGCATGTTCACTATCCTGGTCGACATTGGACAGCCGAGAATTATTCTCATTGCTCTATTCTGAAATTTTTCTAAAGTTTCCAGAGAAGCCCTAGGAAGTTGAATCAAAGCAGGGGAAAGGTAATCAACAACTGAACGGATAAAAGTAATATAGATGGTCCTGGCTACTGGGATGGAGATGCCCGAGGAGTTGTTAGATAGCCATTGAAGTGGTGTAAGTCGGCACTGGAGACGACCCAATAATTCCTGGACAATGGGATGGTCTTGAGGTCTGGCAGGGACAATCGGCCAAATATTGACTGGTGCACCCAGGTAGCAGTACTGGGAACACATGGGAATGACAGTCCCTCCAATGGTGAACACTGGCTGAGCTTGAGGAAGGCGGCAGGTGAATATTCTGCTCTTATCTGCGGAGACAATAATGCCACAGTGAGAGGAGGACACAGAGAAGGAGTCAAGAAACTGCTGGAGATCCCTTGGTGAGGTAGAATGAACACAGATATCATCAGCATAGCATGTAATTGTAGTTCCAGGAATATCAGGGAGAGAAGTGAGCAACCGATGCATCAGAATATTAAATAACAATGGGCTGAGAACACCACCTTGAGGCGTACCAAGATGAAAACTGCGCAAAGGACTGAGTGCACCACTGAAAAACACACGGGAGGTCCTGTTACTCAGGTAGCCCCGAATCCACCGTAGTAGATTACCCTTTATCCCAAAGTCAACCAGTTGATCCAAAATGACGTCTCTATTAGCAACATCGAAGGCACTTCGAAGGTCAATGAAGGCCACCACACTGTCCCTGGAAAGGCGAGAGTACAGGTCGACTAGGCAGTGATGTGTGCTCTGCTGGGGAAGGAAACCAAACAGCCATGGAGAAAGGCGATCCTGCAGTCTGTACATGAGACGATTGAGTAAGATTCTCTCCATAACCTTACAGAAACAGGAAGTAAGGGGAATAGGCCTGAACTTCGCAGTGCCGGGCTTAGGGATGGGTATTATTGTGCTGCTGGTCCAGGCTCGTGGTACACAACCATCACGAAGACAAAGATTGTACAGTCGAAGTAGAGGGTTCCCAGGAACTTGTTGAAGTAGGCGCAGCACAGCATAAGTAATACCATCATCACTAGGGGAAGAAGCTCTACCCCGAGAGAGAGCACGGCGCAACTCCTCCTTAGTTATCTCCTCTGCATCATCGTCATCATCTTGTAACAGAGCAGACATTAGACGTAGCCGATGGACAGCAGCACGGGAAGCGAGTGCATCTTGTATGTGGATGGGTAGACTGGCTGGGGTAGATTGTTCTGACCAGGCATCGACAAGTTGTTTGGCATAGTCGGCAGGAGTGTGATGACGAGCAGTGGCCGGTGTCTTTTTAACAACCCGACGGATGAGGTGCCACATAGAAGCCACAATTGTTTGCTGGTTGATGCTGTCCGTGAACCGCTGCCAAGACTCAGTGTGAGCACAATCCTGCAGGGCAACTAAAGCGTCCCTAGACATCTGGTAACGATGGAGTAGGGCAGGGGTTGGGTTGGCTTGAAACAATAGGCCATCACGTTCAGCATCCTCCTTTGCCTCCTGTATACGTGCATCCAGCGTACAGGAGTGGGCAGTATGGCGATGCTGGAGGTGTGGCCGGGAGACGTATAGCCTATAAAAGTCATGAGTAGCAGATACAAGATCAGAGTACAACTGTTCAGCTGATGATATGTCAAATGTAGGGAATACATGGGCCATAAATAAGATGTAAGTCGGGCAATATTTAGGGGGCACAGCAATACGCAAACGAGTGGCTGAAGCACCTGACCCAGCAGTTAGAGAATAATGAAACCGAAGAGCAATGTGATCAGAGAATAATTCTGGCACGGAGGAGCACTGGACCTGAGATGCTATCAGGCCAGACGAGAGGATGTAATCCAGAATACCTCCCCGGCAATGAGTGGCACCACCAGTGTCCCAGTGTGTCAGATGATGCTTGCGGATGTATAAAAGGAGACGAACACCATTACGATTAATAGAGCCAGTACCATCACCCAAATCAGAATGCCGAGCATTAAAATCTCCCATATACACCATACCACGCACTGTTGGAGAAGGAAGAGCCTCAAGAGTGAGTCTAGCTGGGGCAGAATAGACATTACATAGTTGGAGTACTCCATTCCCAGGTAGAACCTCAAATAGCTGAAAGGTCATGTCAGGATCAGTGGAGGTACGGAGAAGGCGATGTGGCAAGGAGCTATGTATGTAAGTCAGGAGACCATTCTTTACCAGATGAACATATGGCACATAACCTGAGAGGGGAGGAGCTTGCCCAGCAGCGAGCGGCCGTCCTGGAAATGCTTTCTGGAGAAAAATAACACTGGGATGATGACGAAAAACATAGGCCTTGAGTTGAGTGAGCTTAGCATAACTGGTGATACCACATACATTCCAGGAGATGACATCCAGCCGGCAATCACTAGCGAACTCTGTATTTGGAGGTAGAAGTCCGGTGAGTGGGGGCAGATGAGCGACCTGGAGAAGAAGATGGACCAGGAGAAGGGACTGACTCGAAAAGCTTTTCAAGGCGAGATGCAACAGTATCCATCTTTTCGGTAAGGGTAGTGACAGTTGAGATGATGGCCTGCTGAGCCTCGACCAAGGTGGAGAGTTTGGAGTCTTTGGCAGCCTGAGCGGCAACCAGCCCATCAATCCTGGCTTCAAGGGCAGAAAAGCGGTTTTCGAGATCCGTACATCGTGCCATGAGGGTAGCAACAGACTTGCGGAGGGCCAGGTCTGGAGGTGAGGCAGGGCTTGTAGGAGGAGCAGACTGGGGAGGTGGTGGTGGTGGAGGCGGAGCAATAGTAGAGACACGTGCCTGAACCTTACGTCGAGTACATCCATGCCACACGTTAACCCCTGGCTGAAGGCATCGTGGACACTTCCATCGAGACATATCTTCAGGAGGTGAAGGCTCAGAGGTGGAGGCAGCAGGACGTGATGGTTCACCCCTGACAGGACACGTCTTGGAATCATGGTCGGATGCACACCATGCACACTTCAGCCTGGCAGAACAGTACCAAGAGATATGCCCAACTCCCCAGCACCTGTAGCACCAAGGCTGGTCATTATGAAGTTTCCTCACCTCACATGGTGGAAAACAGTGGAGGAAATCAAAGGAAATCTCATTTGGAGGTGGATCGGGTTGACTCCAGACAACAACAATACGGCTAATGGGGGAACCATCTTGGAAAAAACGACGGGCAAAGTAGACACCAGGGTATCCTTTGGCAAGTTTCGGGTCAACATCAATAGGAAAACGGGTGAGGATGTAGCTGGGGAACTTACGAGGCCTCTCAGGTGAGTCTTCAAGAATGAGAGGCAGAAATAAAAATTCACCAGCCTTCACTCTATCAATGATGTCCTGACGCTTCCTAGAGATGTAGACAAACCGGGAGGTGACAGCAGCCATCTTGACTTCAGCCAGTTCACGCTGCAACTGGAAGGCCCTGTTGACATCAGACAACCAACGCAGCTTTGTGTCCGTAGATGGGTTTCCAGAGAAGGAGAGTTTGACATAGGCATCTCTCGGGGCAAAAGCAGGAAGGTTGGACGAGGGCAAGGAGTTGGTATACAAAGAAGAAACACCAGGGTGAGGCAGAGAAGGTACGTCGTGCACAGCTGAAACACCCTTGGCAGTCTTGGCAGCTGGAGGCAAACAGTCCACACCATCGGAATCCTGCGAGGAGTCGGACGAGGCATCAACAGGTCGCTTGGTAGAGGTTGAGGAGGTGGACGGCTGCAACCTGAGCTGCGGAGTGACCGAGGAGAGGGGAGGAGGGTTGCGAGAAGGCAGCTCAGGCCAGTGATCCTCAATTGGAGACTCGTCTTCCTCCGACATTGCCAAGTCGGCCTCCAAGCAGGAATCCGCACTCTCCATCAGGCCAGGCAAGGCCTAGATGGAAAGCAAACAACAACACAAACAACTAAACACTCAATCAGCCAGGAACACACACACTCACACCCACACACACACAGACAATCACAACAAAACTATACACAGAACCACAACAGACAAACAACACCAGCAACACTACAGAAACAACACACAAACAAGAACTCACAAACAACACAAAAAACACAAACAAGAGCTCCAAAACAACACAAACATCAACACAAACGAGAATGGAGGCAGAGCGCCACGAGTACGTCCACACTCCATCTGTTCTGGAGCGAGACTGTCCTCTGTGGGGTGACAGTTCGGTCAACCCCAGGGGTGTTTTATTGGCTTCTTTTATTGAGGATGAGGGATTAGGGGTTTTAAATACAGTGACACATTTTAATAGCCCTACTGGGACTTTTACCGCTATTGACATTTCCCTCTGCTCACCCAGTGCTCTGTTGGATTTTACTTGGAGAGTGTTGCCTGATTTATATGGCAGTGACCATTTCCCTATAATTTTAGAAGGTAACCAGTATGAATCACAGTATCGTCTTCCTAGGTGGAAATTATAGAAGGCTGACTGGCAGTTTTTTAGAGAGCTAACTTCTTCGGTCTCTTCTGTACCAGATTTTGGTCTTTCTGGCGAGGCTGTAACATATTTCACTGATATGCTCCATTCTGCTGTTCCCAACTTTATCCCTTAGACTTCTGGCCACTTTCCCAAACGTCCTGTCCCTTGGTGGTCACCAGTCTGCACCACTGCTGTGCGGGAGAAGCGCGCTGCTTTCTCTCGCCTTCGTCGCAATCGTGGGGACCCAACTCTTTTAGAGGACTTCCGACGGGCAAGGGCTCGGCCTAGACGAGTTTTAAAAGAGGCCCTACGTGCATCTTGGAAGGCCTATGTGTCTTCAATTAATACTAAAACTCCACTCACCCAAGTGTTCAGGAGAGTCCGTAAGATGGCGGGGAAGTTTTCTCCTAGTTCTCCACCTGTACTTAAGGTCAATGGAATTAAGATCATGGATGGTTTGACAGTGGCCAATACCATGGCGGAGGCTTTTGCAAAGGTCTCCAGCCGTGACTCTCGACCTCTGGCTGTCAGGCATGAGTTAAGAGCCAAGGAGCGTACAGTCCTGGATTTCACAGGGAACGAGAATGAAAGTTATAACCATATATTCACCCTGAGAGACCTGCATTCTGCTCTCTCTCTCTGCGGCGACACTTCTCCTGGGCCAGACAACATCCCATATGCAATGTTACGACACTTGGGTGAGGAAGCGATCTCATTTCTTTTAGCTGTATATAACAGAATCTGGCTGGAGGGTGTCTTCCCTTCTGGGTGGAGGGTTGCTACCATCCTTCCTTTTCTCAAGACGGGCAAGGACTCTGGTGTTGCCCTCAATTATCGACCAATTGCCTTGACCTCCTGTCTCTGTAAACTATTTGAAAAGATGGTGAATGTCAGACTGGTATACTTCTTGGAACGGGGTGATTTTCTGTCTCCGTCCCAGTTTGGCTTTCGTAAATACCGTTCCACTACAGATGCTCTGGTCAGGTTGGAAGCTGCTGCATGTGAGGCTTTGGCACGACATCAACACCTTGTCTGTGTATTCTTTGATTTAGAGAAAGCCTATGACACTACATGGCAATATGGCATCCTGCAGCAACTCCATTTATATGGCCTGCGGGGTCGCCTTCCACGCTTTCTTAAGGAGTTTCTCAGTGGTCGCAGTTTTTCTGTGAGGGTTGGTACAACCCACTCAGCATCTGTTGCACAGGAGGAGGGCGTCCCCCAGGGAAGCGTCCTCAGTGTCACATTGTTTGCAGTAGCAATTAATGCCATTGCCTTATCCCTTCCAGACGGTATAGCTAACTCGATGTACGTTGACGACCTAGCAGTCTGGTTTGCTGCATCCCGTATGTCAGTGGCGGAGCGGCACATGCAGCTTGCCCTTGACAGGGTGTCACGTTGGACTGATTCTCATGGGTTTCGATTTTCTCCTTCCAAGACAGTTGTTATGCACTTCTGCCGCATCCGAGGCATCCACCCGGATCCGGACTTATTCATGTATGGTCATCGGATACGATGTGTCGAGGAAACTCGCTTTTTGGGTCTCCTTTTTGACAAACGTTTGACTTGGGTTCCCCACTTACGTACACTTAAGGTCTCTTGCCTCAAGGATCTTAACCTGTTGAGGGTCCTGAGCCATACATCCTGGGGGGCTGATCGGGCCACCCTCCTCCGCCTATACCATGTTGTTATTAGGTCAAAACTCGACTATGGGTGTGAGGTGTACTCTTCTGCCACCGATGCCCGTCTCAGAGTTTTAGACCCTGTTCATCATGCTGGAGTACGTCTGGCGACCGGAGCCTTTAGGTCGTCCCCAATCCCCAGTCTCCTGGTGGACGCTAATGAGCCACCTCTTGATCTCCGTCGTCAGTCCTTGATGGTTCGTTGTTGGCATCGATTACATCGACTTCCTGACACCCTACCTTGCTTGGCGGTGTCATCTGATATCATATCTCAGTACTACCTTTTACATTCTCGTGCACCATGGCCCTTTGGCTTCTGGGTCAGGAAGGCTATGGATGACTACCAGATTTGTCCTGTGAGGGTCCCCAGGGTGGCTCCATGGCTTCTTCCAGAAGTTTTCCCCTGCACCTGCTTTACAGACAAGAAGGAATCTCTTCCTCCTCCAGTGGCTCGTTCCCTCTTTTTAGAACATGCCTTCACTCACAGGGAGTCCCTCCCTGTGTACACTGATGGGTCAAAGTCTGATGCTGGAGTTGGCTTTGGAGTTGTCTTTCCTGACTTTTGCCGTGGAGGCAGGCTCCCTTCTGTCATGTCCATTTTTACTGCTGAGCTCTCGGCCATTTTATATGCCCTTCAAGTGATTTTTACTCTCCCTCAGCCTTCGTTTACTATTTTTAGCGATTCCTGTAGTGCCTTGCAGGCCTTGTGCAATTTTAACTCTTCCCATCCCCTGGTGTTGGCCATTCTTGAGTGGCTTGTCCTCCTGGGTCGTCGTGGCCGGAAAGTCAATTTTTGTTGGGTCCCGGCCCATTTGGGTGTTGATGGGAATGAGCGGGCTGACGCCCTGGCTAAGGCTGTGGTCTCCAATTCCCGGCCTCCTGCCAGGCGTCATCCTGTTCCTGCAGTGGACCTTCGACCCTACATAGATGCTACCGTTCGTTCCTGCTGGCAGGACAGATGGGACGCCGTCGGGGCTAACAAGTTCTGCGACATCCGCCAGCGTCTTGGTTTGTGGAGCTACAGTGGCCTGTCCCGCCGGTGGGAGACAGCTCTTGTCCATCTCCGCATTGGCCACACATTATTGACTCATGGCTTTTTAATGGAGAGGGCTCACCCTCCCTACTGTGATGATTGTCTTGTCCCTTTGACAGTACGGTATCTTATTGTCGAGTGTCCCAGCCTTGGGGACCTTCGTCGTAGGTGACGGTTCTTACAGTCTCTCCCAGGTGCTCGGGGAGGAGGCTTGTAGTGTGGGAGGGAACACCCTCTCCTATGTGGAGGAGGCTGGCCTCCTCCAAAAGTTGTGAATTTTATTATATTTATGGCTTTTTAGATAGTTCAACGTTTTCTTATCTTTTATATATTTTACTTGAATTAGTCAGGTTTTTCTTTTAGTATAAATGTGCCTTTTAGTTTGTATGTTCTTTTATTCATGCTGCCTATCCCTTTCGGGGTGGAGAAGTCTGTTTAGTTTGTGTAAATATTTTATTAATGATGTAGATGACTACTTTGTGTTGGGCGGTATATGACCATAGCTGTTGCGCCGCCAAATGCCTCATGGCATTTCTAAATCAATCAATCAATCAACCTCTCTCCCCGAAATCGGGGCAGAGCAGGGGCTGGAGCCCCCTCTAGTCTAGCGCGCCAGGTCTCAGAGACACGCAAGCCCCTCCACCATGTCAAGGCTGTTCCCGTTGGGGGGGTAAACAATCAGAAAATAAATAAACATCCACTTTTCTCGCAGACAACACACAAAACCACAACAAATTCTTCACCTTTTTTAAAGCACACAAGAAAAGACTGAACCGGTATTACAACATTACTACACAACACAAGACAAGGCCAACTTTCTTAACACACATTTCCAGTCCGTTTTTACCCATGAACATGAACACTTACCAGACATGCCTACACAATCACACACACCTATAACTCCCATTCATATAAACACCCAAGGAATTGAGAAACTTTTATCTAAGGTAGGCATACACAAAGCGACTGGACCAGACAATATACCCTGCAGGATATTGAAAACTAACGTCAACGTTCTTGCCCCTATCCTGCAGGCTATATTCTCACAGACATTACAGACCGGTGAACTCCCTCAAGACTGGCTTTTGGCAAATGTGACCCAATTTTTAAATCCGGAGACAGAACCTCTCCCATTAATTATAGACCAATTTCACTTACCTCAGTCCTCTCCAAAATTTCAGAACACATAATTCATAGACATGTAATGGACCATTTTGATAGGCAAAATATACTGACTGACAATCAACACGGTTTTCGGCCTAAACGTGTGAGACGCAGCTACTGGTAACTACTCATGACATGTTGCAGTCCCTCAATGACACAAAAATTAGACAAGTTGACGCCATAGTATTAGACTTTGCCAAAGCCTTTGACAAAGTCCCTCACCATAGACTATTACACAAGTTAAAATTCTATGGCATACAGGGACAACTTCTTCACTGGATTAGAATGTTCTTGACTACCAGAAAGCAATAGGATAGTTGAAGAACTAAAAGCTAGTGGCTGGGGCCGAAGGGGCGCCAAAACCCTTAAAGTATTGCCCACATCATTACAGGCAATACTCCCCTACGGGGCAAGCACGAGGGATAAAAGGAATACAGGGATAGTTGTCTAATATCCAAAGGATAATATATATTCAGTAGTCTATCCCACTACGATGGTGAACAAAAGACAGTGCCTTTATTTAAAGGAAATAATGTAAAAGATATTCTAATTATATTTGTTTGTTATTACTTTTCAACTAATCACCTTCATTTTTCTTACCCTCTTCCTCCTCACCCTCGCCTCAAATCATCACATTTCTTCTCTTCTATATCCACCTACGTTAATGCAGTATGCACTTCTTTAATTAATTAATTAATTAAACCCGAGTTTTTCAAATTACGGGTCCCAAATTCCTCCAAACTGGGTCGCAGGCTCACAAAAATAAATACATGAATAAAATAGAATAATAATGTTCGTGACAATGAAATAAATATGAAGATCATACATGAATCCACCTAACATATTTTTACAATCGAATATTCATATATTTAATTATCAATAAAACAAAATCATTGCACAAATATTAGCCTTCTTGAGAGAGAGTGAGAGAGAGAGAGAGGGAGGGGTAGGTGAGGCAGTGCTTATAATTCTGGTTAGAATGCCTTTTAATCATAATTATTGAGTTTCAGTTTCTGGCCTTGAATTTTCTTAGGTTGATAATTCTGGTCATTTGTAAAAGATATTTCTGTATGGGTCTCGAGAATGATGTCAGAGTAAAAACTGGGTCACGACTGAAAAAGTTTGAAGAACCCTGCTTTATACTATTGGTGATTCGATACCGTTCACAGTGTATGTTTCATTCATTCCTCCTGACACATGTCTTTTCTACCTGATCATTCGTTACCGTCTTCTATAGCTTCGCCCACATTTCTCTCCTTCTCTCTTACTAACATCCACCCTCCCTCCACCTGCAACTGTTGCCAGATCAGACGAGGCCCAAACCAAGTCGCTGGTGGAAGAAGTGTGGACCCTTGATCTGTCCGGAGCTGTACATAAAGACGATATAGTACATACGTCTTTTCAGCTTGAAGACCCAAGACTGACTGAAATTCCAAATAGCTTTTTTTCCTTCTTCAGCTCAAACGGAAAATTGTCTAATGTCTGCTCTGTTGCAAGATGATGACGATGATGCAGAGGAGATAACTGAGGAGGAGTTGCGACGTGCTCTCTCTCGGGGTAGAGCTTCTTCCCCTGGTGATGATGGTATTACTTATGCTGTGCTGCGCCTACTTCAACAAGTTCCTGGGAACCCTCTACTTCTACTGTACAATCTTTGTTTTCGTGATGGTTGTGTACCACGAGCCTGGACCAGCAGCACAATAATACCCATCCCTAAGCCCGGCACTGCGAAGTTCAGGCCTATTTCCCTGACTTCCTGTTTTTGTAAAGTTATGGAGAGAATCTTACTCAATCGTCTCATGTACAGACTGCAAGATCGCCTTTCTCCATGGCTGTTTGGTTTCCTTCCCCAGCGGAGCACACACCACTGCCTAGTCGACTTGTACACTCGCCTTAACAGGGACAATGTGGTGGCCTTCATTGACCTTCGAAGTGCCTTCGATGTTGCTAATAGAGACGTCATTTTGGATCAACTGGTTGACTTTGGGATAAAGGGTAATCTATTACGGTGGATTCGGGCCTACCTGAGTAACAGGACCTCCCGTGTGTTTTTCAGTGGTGCGCTCAGTCCTTTGCGCAGTTTTGATCTTGGTACGCCTCAAGGGGGTGTTCTCAGCCCATTGTTATTTAATATTCTGATGCATCGGCTGCTCACTTCTCTCCCTGATATACCTGGAACTACAATTACGTGCTATGCTGATGATATCTGTGTTCATTCTACCTCACCAAGGGATCTCCAGCGGTTTCTTGACTTCTTCTCTGTGTCCTCCTCTCACTGTGGCATTATTGTCTCCCCAGATAAGAGCAGAATATTCACCTGCCGGCTTCCTCAAGCTTGGCCAGTGTTCACCATTGGAGGGACTGTCATTCCCATGTGTTCCCAGTATCGCTACCTGGGCGCACCAGGCAATATTTGGCCAATTGTCCCTGCCAGAACTCAAGACCATCCCATTGTCCAGGATTTATTGGGTCGTCTCCAGCGCCGACTTACGCCACTTCAATGGCTCACTAACAACTCCTCGGGCATCTCCATCCCAGTAGCCAGGACCATCTATATTGCTTTTATCCGTTCAGTTGTTGATTACCTCTCCCCTGCTCTGATTCAACTTCCGAGGGCTACTCTGGAAACTTTGGAAAAATTCCAGAATAGTGCAATGAGAATAATTCTCGGTTGTCCAATGTCGACCAGGATAGTGAACATGCAGCGTGAGTTGCGTCTTCCCCCGTTAGTGGAGAGAATTTATTCTAATGTTACTTGCTTCACTGTCAAGTGCCTCTATTTCCCACATCTTTCACCCAATTACTCTCAGTTAGTCAGGACTTCTCTTAGACCAAACTACCCGGTCCCTCCCATACTGCCTGCTGGACGTACTCTTATAAGGTCTGTTTCCTCTATGCTCCGTAGTCTTAATATAGATATAATGGTGGCCGACGTCCCCCCAGGACCCCCTCCGTGGATGCTACCAACACCTGATGTGAGCTTCACACCTACTTCCAAGTCGGAACTGCCTTCTCTACAGCGGCAGTTGGCTCTGGAACACATAGAAACAGTGACGTCCTCCATCACAGATCCATACTGCCTCTACACTGATGGCTCATTGCAAGTGGATGGTGCAGCAGGTTGTGCCGTTTTCTCACCTGACATGGAGTCACCTCCAGGGGGCTGGATTGGTCGTCGTCTCTGTAACCACTCTAGCTCAACATTGTGTGAACTGTATGCCATTCTGGATGCTGTTAGTCTTGTTTGTCAACGTGGAGTGAATGCTGCCATTTTTTGTGACTCCAGACCTGCCCTTCATTCTCTCTCTAGTGTTCAGCCCACACACTCTACTGTTGTTCATCAGATTTTATCGTTTTTGTCCTTATTGCGTCATCGTAACTTGACTGTCAAATTTTTATGGGTGCCATCCCATGTAGGTTTACGACACAATGGTACAGTTGACAGACTCGCAAAGGAAGCCTGCCATCTGCCTCCTCGTGGTGTTGGACGTCCTCTCTCCCTGACATGTTACCTCTCTAAAGTCCGCTCCGCCGCTCTCCTCCCTGTACGGCGACGCAGGGATGCAGAGAGGCCCTTCAGCATCTCCATCACCCATTACGAGTCTGTATGCCGTCACAAATATTCCTACCGTCGTCGAGGCCTCATGGTTCGGAGGCACAATGTAGTCTCTGCTCGTTTGAGGCTAGGCTACCGTCCACCATGGCAGGTTGCTGGGATGCAGGGTGAGCCTCCCTTCACTGAGTGTCGCTTGTGTCGAGCGCCTCGTGCTAACACTGTAGAGCACTATTGCCTGGCCTGCCCCACTGTCCGACACTTGCTGCCCCGGGGCCTGCCACTTGATGTGGTTTGTCGACACCTGCTGGACCATCAGGTTCTGGAGGAACTTCTGGTACGCCACCCTCGTTTTGGTGGATTTAAGTAGGTAATAATGTAAATATTTGTCTGTATGCTTGTGCTCCATTCTATTATGTTTTCGTGATGTGTGTGTGTGTGTGCGTGTAGTCATTGTATTCTCATGGGTCCCGCCTACCAGTATGTATTGTTGCCTGCCTGTTGATTGACGCTACGGTGCAATTAATAATAAAAAAAAAAAACGGAAAATTTCCGTTCGAGCTGTACATCCGTGGCTGATAGTGCTGGACCAGGAGTGTTGGAGAGCAATTGAACAGAGTTCGAAAAAGTGAGTCTTCTAAACCTTTCTCAAAGTTGAGAATGGTTTGGAAAATTCACTTATTCGAACTCTGTCTAGTTGCTCTCCAACACTCCTTGGACCCTGGTCCAGCACTCTCAGCCATGGCTGTACAGTAGGCGGCAGAAGTCCTGTCATCTTATCTGCTTCACCGAGACATAGTGTTCATGGACTCGAGAAATACGCAGTTTTCCTACACCTAATAATCTCGAGTCTATGAACATCGCATGCCTCGGTGAAGCAAGTGAGGCGACAGGACTTTTGCCGCTGGCTGTACATTTGGAGCGCGTCTTTAGCGGCTCGAACGGAAAAAATTCGTTTGAGCTTCTGTTCGAGCAATACAGTTGGCGCGCGATTTATGGTTTTAACCAATAAATAGAATATTTGACATAGTAAATTTTACGTCAAGTTACGTCATGTTACGTCATAAAAACCTATGCCAGTGGTGCTGATTCAGAATATATAGTTTTGGGGGTGAAACCATTTTTTTTTTTTAGTGGATTTATAGTAGATGACGTAATTTTTACGTCGAGTTACGTCAAGTTACGTCATACCAAAACCTGTGCCTGGTGATGGTGATTCAGAATATATATGGGTTTTGGATGTAGGTGTAACCGTTTTCGAGTTATAAGCGGACGGTTTGCCATATATATATATATATATATATATATATATATATATATATATATATATATATATATATATATATATATATATATATATATATATATATATATATATATTGTTATGTCGTAATGTAACACCACTATTAAATAGGGGTAGTCAAGATGTTAGTGAAGATGTTCTATTCACTTGGGGTAATGGCAAGTCAAGTAATCTCTCTCTTTTATTAGTTGAAGTGGTTACATTACTAACAAATAAATAAAATCCTTGCTTCCTTCAGGTTGTATATTGCATATGAAGCTTTATAGCTAACCTGGAAAGCCAAACTAAAATACAATCATGTAACAATATATATATATATATTATTTACACTCTTTTTCTACCACATCAGTCTCTCTTAATGTTTTTATCTGTACAGCTATTTATCAGTTTACCATCCCTGCAAACCACGAAATCATGGTAGTGAGCAATGTGGTTCCAGCCTCTAGAGCAGCGAAGAAGATTAAGTGTTCACTCATCACACATAACATAAAAATAACATTGGGTTTTACCAGCTTTGTCTTTCAAGATTTGAGCGTCATGGTTACATCACTCATCACACATAACATAAAAATAGCAATGGGTTTTACCAGCTTTATCTTTCAAGATTTGAGCGTCATGGCTACATCCCGTGTTTACTGTACAGTGCATCAGGGAGGGGAACCTATTATTATATATTTAAGAATTAGGTTGATGAAAAAACTTTAATGAGACACACTTAAGCAAAGCATTTAATTGTATCAAAAGAAGAGAAACTATATCAATACTGTACAGTCGGCAGCAAAAGTCATGTCGCCTCACTCAGCACGACTTCAAAGATAACATAAAAGTTAATCATCTATTATACACATTGACCATACAGAAATACGATACCCAGGGGAGAAATTAATATACTTCTCTGTTTTTATCAGTTTACAAGCCCGTGAAGCTTATATTTCCATACTTACTTCATGACTCGGCAGATGTAGGAACAGGACATTTGCCGCCGACTCTACATAGAAGTGTAGGAGAATTGGTTACGCAGGCTGATGTTATGGAATTATGCCTTCTGTCCACTTTACAGTTTCCCACTCACATAATTAATTGATAGATGCCACTCGGCATCTGGCGGCGCAACAGCTTGGGTCATATACCGCCCAACATAATATTAAATTCTAAGGATTTCAAAATATGGTCTGTAGTATAAGTTGGAAAGATCCTATAATTGTTAAACTATTTGGGATTAACTAGTTGATGGTGTTTGACCCGTTTATTGTTTCGAGTGTTATTCATTGTGTAATTCATTTGGTTCTATGACTCTTTAGAAAGGTTATCTCTGACCTGCTTTCTGTATCACTAGGGTCATTCTTCACTCGCCTCTCGCACAATACACACTTGTCTGTTTAGTCCAATATAGCCTTAAGAAGGTTAGACTCTACTTACATCCAGACGTGATACTTGGATTACTTCACTACAATTTATTGGACTAAACATTTCGCTGCTAAGCTGAGATGGAGAAGTTCCTGCGCCGGGAGAAGTTTGAAGGAAGAGAAGGCACTAACTCTGAACAGTGGACCTATTGGTACCGCACATTCACCAACTTCCTCGACTCTATAGAAGCGGTGCCTGATTCCGCCAAGCTAAAACTTCTCATCAATTACGTATCTCCTTCTGTTTTCTCCTATATCGGCGAGTGTACAGGGTATTCTGAGGCTATAAAAGTGCTCGAGGCAGTGTTTGTGAAACCTCCTAATGAGATATTTGCGAGGTATAAGTTGGCCACCAGAATACAACAGTCTTCTGAAACTATCGACCAGTATCTCCAGTCTCTGAAGCTGCTGGCCAAGGACTGTTCATTCAAAGCGGTGACAGCTGACATCTACTCTCAAGAGGCAGTGCGAGACGCCTTTATTACTGGACTTACCTCTTCCCTTATTCGTCAGCGGCTTTTGGAAAAACCTACCCTTATTCTAGAGGAGGCCGTACAACAAGCTCGCAGTCTGGAGATGGCTCAAGTTAATGCTGAAATGTACGCATCTTCTTTCAGTTCTAACAACTATTCTACTGTTACTGCTGCGGTGGACTCTGACTCTTCGCCTTCATATGCTTCAAAAGTACCTAAGGAAGAAAATGAAACGCCAGAAGTAGCTGCTACCAAATCTGCCTGTTCGTTCTGCGGTCGCCTCTGTCATCCACGCTATCTGTGCCCTGCTAGGAAAGCCATCTGTCATAAGTGCGGGAAAAGAGGACACTTCAGCTCTGTCTGCAGATCTAAGGTCAGGCCTGAGCAGAGAAGTTCTATCAAGGAATCTGCTATGATCCTGTCCTCCTTAACTCTGGCTTCGACATCCGCTCATTGTTCTAGTCTCTGTGTCCTAGTTAACAAGGTAAGAGTTAATGCACTAATTGACAGTGGAAGCTCTAACAGTTTTATTCATCCGGAAGTGGCTTCTTGACTAAGCTTGAACGTTTCACCATCCAGCGAGACTGTTACAATGGCCTCTTCCCCTCTCGTTACTTCCACTCAGGGACATTGTTTTGTGGATTTGAAGGTACTTGATAATTCGTACCCTAAATATAAGCTTCCTATACTTCCTGATTTGTGTGCTGAGTTAATCTTGGGAAGAGATTTTATGAAATTGCACAACTCTGTAGAATTCAGTCTGGGAGGAGCGAAACCTAAGCTGACTATCTGTGGAGTAGTTCAAATGGATATTTCACCATCAAGTCTCTTTCCTAACCTATCCCCAGACTGTAAACCCATTGCTACCCGAACTCAGAGACATAATATATTGGATGAAGTTTTCATTCGGGAAGAAGTTAACACTTTACTGAACAAGGGAATAATTGAAGAAAGTCAGAGTCCTTGGAGAGCACAGGTTTTAGTGACAAAGAATGAGAGACATAAACGACGAATGGTAGTTGACTACTCCAGAACCATAAACAGGTATACCTATTTAGATGCTTACCCCATGCCAAAGATTGATGAGTTGGTGCACGACCTAGCTAAGTATAAAGTTTTCTCTAAACTAGATTTAAAAAGTGCTTACTATCAGGTTCCACTGAGGGAGAACGAGAAACTTTACACTGCTTTTGAAGCTAATGGCAGCCTTTATCACTTTAACAGAATCCCGTTTGGCTTAACTAATGCTGTTTCTGCATTCCAGCGGGTGATGAATGCAATTATAAATGACAATAGATTAGTGAACACCTTCGCTTATATTGATGATGTACTTATTTGTGGTACGGATCTTGAAGATCATGATGTACATTTGCAACGCTTTAGAGACGTAGCTTCTAAGTATAATCTCACTTTCAATGAGGATAAATGCCAATTCAAACTGGAGGAAATAAGTTACCTTGGGTACCTAATATCGAATGGTTCATTACGCCCTGATCCAGACCGTCTGAAACCTTTAAGAGACATGCCTGCTCCTTCTGACCTTGCATCACTCCAGCGCACGCTTGATCTCCTCTCTTACTATTCCCAATGGATCCCTAATTATTCGAACAGAATACAACTTCTCCTGAACTCTAAGACCTTCCCCCTCGGACATGAAGCTGTTCAGTGTTTCAACGACCTTAAAGAAGACATCGCCCGTCCTTCAGTTGCCGCTTAAGATGAGAACCTTCCTCTTGAAGTAGAAACAGATGCTTCAGCCACATCAGTTGCTGCTACCCTGTCACAGCAAGGCAGACCAGTTGCTTTCTTCTCCAGAACTCTGTCTCAAGCGGAGAAACATCATCCTGCTATAGAGAGGGAAGCCACTGCCATCGTTGAAGCTGTTCGTAAGTGGCGAATGTTTCTTATCGGGAGAAGGTTCAAAATAATCACCGATCAACAGGCTGTATCCTTCATGTTTGACATCAACCACTCCTCAAGAATCAAGAATGACAAGATACTTCGCTGGCGGATTGAACTCTCTGGATACCAATATGACATCCAGTTTCGTCCCGGTAAGGAAAATCTGCCAGCTGATGCCCTGTCAAGAGTATGTTCGATTGAGCCTGGATCTAGCATTCCGTTGGAGAAAATTCACGAATCCTTGTGCCACCCTGGTATCACTCGTCTGTTCCACTATATAAAAACGAAAAATCTAACTTATTCTCTTGATGATGTAAAGAAAGTGTGTTTACAGTGCCCAGTTTGCTCAGAATTTAAACCAAGATGTTTTAGGCCTCCTGCTTCTAAACTAGTAAATGCACTTCGACCTTTTGATAGACTGTCTATTGACTTCGTAGGTCCCAAACCATCTGTATCACGTAATAAGTATCTGCTTGTCCTCGAAGATGAATATTCTAGGTTTCCTTTTGCTTACCCTTGTTCTGATATGTCTGCTTTCAGAAACCGTTTTCAATATTTGGTTGTCCAGCTTCTATACACTCTGACAGAGGACCACAATTCATGTCTAAAGAAGTTTCCCAGTACTTGATGAAGTTGTGATGACTCATTCTACCCCTTACCACCCCCAAGGGAATGGCCAGTGCGAAAGGGAGAATGGAATTATTTGGAGGGCGGTAAGGATGGCTTTAAAATCTCGAGGTGCCATGGAGAATCAGTGGGAATCTGTACTAGATAATGTGCTTCATTCCATTAGGTCCCTCCTCTGCACCGCTACTAATGAAACTCCTCATGACCGGTTATTTTCATATCCTAGGAAAACATCTAATGGCTATTCTCTTCCCAGTTGGTTGTCTCAGCCTGGAACAGTCCTGGTTCGGAAATTCGTTCGTGAGAGCAAATCCGATCCTCTGGTGGAACCCGTGGAGCTAGTCAGCGCTACTCCTCACCACGCACGCATACGACACGTTGACGGACGAGAAACTACGGTTTCTACTAGAGATCTTGCTCCCCCTGGCTCCAGGATACGACAACCCGAACAACTACTTCGACTTAGAGAGAAGCCCTTGAATCCGGGAGTTGTTTCTGAGGCAACCCCTGAGCCCCCTGAGTCTCGGTCTCCTCCTGCTATTGAGGAACTCTCTCCACCACCGGTTGATTCCAGACCTGCTGAGCTAGAGAAGACTCGGCTAACTGAAGATGATCCAACTTCACTCAGGAGGTCCACCCGGATCAGGAAGCCAGTAGATAGGCTTAATTATTGTTAGGTTCTTCGTACGTAAATCAGTTATGTATTCTTAGTTTAGGTTATTTCTAGGCAGGCTTGACTATCTAGTACTAAGTTCTTTGTATGTACCTGAGATACATATTTTTTTTGTTTAGGACTGTTGTAATTAGTTCATTTAGAATTATTATCCTGAGGAAACTCATTGTTTTGTTGACATTTAATTTTGTGGGGGAAAATGTAGTATAAGTTGGAAAGATCCTATAATTGTTAAACTATTTGGGATTAACTAGTTGATGGTGTTTGACCCGTTTATTGTTTCGAGTGTTATTCATTGTGTAATTCATTAGGTTCTATGACTCTTTAGAAAGGTTATCTCTGACCTGCTTTCTGTATCACTAGGGTCATTCTTCACTCGCCTCTCGCACAATACGCACTTGTCTGTTTAGTCCAATATAGCCTTAAGAAGAAGGTTATACTCTACTTACATCCAGACGTGATACTTGGATTACTTCACTATACATGGTCATTTATATAATTTATGATATATATATACACATTTTATAAAGGCTTTACTACCCCAATTGGAAAATCGACATGATTAAAAGGACATATCAATTAAAACTCACATTTTACTAAAAAGAAATTTTTAGTATATTTTAGTATAATTGTTTAAAAGTTTTTAATGTGTAATTATTTTTATTATTGGTGTTTTTAAAAGCTTGACAATACTGATGGCTCGTGTCCCTTCGGGAATGAGCGCTGCCTTGGTTTTGCCAGCCAACAGTGGCCCCACAATGGGGAGACGGACAGCTGCGGCTAGTGGCGGGGAGGGTCTCCAGTCTGCCCTGTGGGGGGCAGGAAAGGGAAGAATGCTTGAGAGTAATAGCGATTAATGTGAATAGAAAGGTGAATGAGGTGAAAAGGAGAGAGATTGTGGAGTGTGCTAGAAGGAGTAAAATAGATGTGTGTAGGGTGTCTGAAACTCATATGAAAGGATGGGGGGCGGAAGAGGGTGGTGATGAAGGGAAGAGTGTGTTGTGGATAGGAATGAAAGGAGGAGTGATACGGACTGGTATGGATGAAAAGAGTAAAGGGAGAGGAAAGTAAGGGTGCTAAAGTGGTGAGAGGAATGTTTTAGTGCTCTGACCACTGTGCGGTTATGGCGAGGATTAGGATCAGAGCAAAATGGGAGTATGGTAGGAAGGATAGAGGGGGAAATAAGAGGGAGGTGGCAAGTCGAAGATTGAATGACATTGAGTATAGAGAGGAATATAGGAAGAGGGTGGGTGAGGTGCTGGAGGAAGCAAGGGTGAATATAGGGGAGAGAGAGGGAGTGAATGATGTTTATTAAATGTTTAATTAAGACACTAGTGATGAGGACAGCAGCAGAGGTAGTGGGATGCAAGACACAGAAGAAGGGCAAGAAAGGGAGTGTATGGTGGTCAGAAGAAGTGAAAGAGGCATTAGAGAAGAAAAGGAAGGCATATAGGAGAACATTATAGAAGAATGTGTCAGAGGAAGTGAAAGAGAGGTGGAAGAGAGAATACAAGGTATGTAAGAGGCAAGTGAAGAGGGTGGTGAGTGAGAGTAAAAGGAGAGTGTATGAGGAGTTTGGTAGGAAACTGAGTGAAAAGTTTAGAGATAACAAGAAATTATTCTGGAAGGAGGTTAAAAGAGAAAGAAAAGAAAAGTCTGGTAGTGTGAAAATGAAGAGAGAGAATGGAGTTATTGCGAGTGGAAGTGAGGAAGTGAAAGAAGTTTGGAAGAGGTATTTTGATGGTTTGATGAATGAAGGGACGGGAGGAGATGTGGTGGTGACATGCATGGGGATGGAGGCAGGTTGTAGATGACAGGGTGTACAGGGAATAGGTTAGCAAAGCAATAGGAAAATTGAAGATGGGAAAGGCACCAGAGGTGGATGGGATAACTGCTGAAATGTTAAAATGTTGTTGGGAGGTAGTGGTGGAGTGGATGTTGCTCATCTGCACATTGGCCTGGAGGCAGGGAGAGGTTCCAGAGGATTGGATGAGAGCCATAATAATATTTGCCTTTGTATAAGGGTAACGATGAGTGTGGTAGCTATAGTGGAATATGCCTTCTTAATGTACCAGGGAAGGTAAGGTTCTTACTGAGAGGCTGATTGAAGTAACAGGGAATAAAGTTAGTGAGGAGCAAAGAGTGTTCGGAATGGGCAGAGGATGTGTGGACCAGATATTTGCATTAAAATCAATAGTGGAGATATATTGTATAGTCGGAAGGGTAGGAAGTTGTATGCTGCCTTCATGGACTTGGAGAAGGCATACGATAGGGCTGATAGGAGAGCTATGACAAGAGGTATTGAGGATATACGGTCTGTGCTGAAAGATATTGAGTCCTTTTATGCAGAGGCGACAGCATGTGTGCGGGTAGAGGATAAACTAAGTGAGAGTTTTAATTTTAGTGTAAGGCTGAGACAGGGGTGTGTTATGTCACCATGGTTGATCAATATCAATATGGATGGTTGTATGAGATAGATGAAGGCCAAAGTAAATAGCCTGGGAGCGAAACTGAGCCTGAATGGGGTAATTTAGTCGTTGGTGGCAAGTTTATTGGCGGATGACACTGTGTTGATGGCCGAGAGTGAAAGGGAGTTACAAAGGGTGGTGGATAAGTTTCAGTCCGTGTGTAAACGAAGGAAACTGAAGGTGAATATGGGTAAGAGTAAGGTAATGGTATTGGAGAGGGCAGAAACTGAAGTGATTGACTTTGCCACACCTTACAGAGTGGGAGTACCAACTGGGACTACATGCGAGATAACTCTAGGGGGTGAGAAGATGGAGGAAGTGAAGAAGTGTAAGTACTTGGGAACAGATGTGTGTAAACATGGAAGTATGGAAGGAAAAAATAGGGAGAGAGCAATGAGGTGTAGACAGGTCATAGGATCACTGAAGAGGATTATGAAGGGTAGAAGTGTGAGTATGGAAGTGAAAAGAGGACTACGAAATACTATAATACTGCCAACACTGACATATGCGTCAGAGACATGGACATGGAGTAGGGCTCATCAGTCTAAAATAGGTGCAGTGGAAATGAGTTACATGAGAGGAACATGTGGATTACTAGGTGGGATGGACAGTGTAATGAGAGTGTGTATGAAAGATGTGGTATGAGTGAGAAAGCAATTGGTATTTGGTGTGGGGTGGTTGAGAGAGAGAACTGAACCAGGCTTTCCCACAGTGCCCTCAGAGAGTGTATGTTGTGTTGTTGGTGAGTGTGGTTGTGTACATTGCAGTCTTCCATAATGTGTTGAGGGTGGTTGTGGTTGTGTACATTGCAGTCTTCCATAATGTGTTGTTGGTGAGTGTGGTTGTGTACATTGCAGTCTTCCATAATGTGTTGAGGGTGATGATGTTTCCACCTTTCTCCTCCCTTTCCACCACCATTACAGAGTACGGGAACATTCTCTGATATGCTGTAGAATGAGATGTAAGTCATGTCAGTACCTGTATACTCTATTATTGAGGTAATAATTACGGAATAAGTGAATTAATTATTTGAATGTGTGAGGAAATGAGTGAGACAGGAGTTTTGAATGTGCTTCATAATATCCTGTTCATTCCTATTACCTTCATCACCGGCTTGATTATTATGTCTCTTCCTGTTTTCTCTTTATTTTATGTTATTATTGCTTTGTACTGTCATTCTACTTCACTTTATGGTTACAGAAACTGGTACTATTCATACCGGTTATTATGTAATTTTGTAAAGCTACCTGTATTTGGTTAAATCTGTGAGGATTGTGAACATAATTATTTATTTTAGGAGTCACTAAATTTATTTTTGTTTCTATTAGACATTATGGTGTTAAGAAACTATCCGACATAAAAGACTTATGCACACACATTCTGGTGTGTAAATTGAGGATCTATAAAATTGTAATAGCAATATATAAATCGGAATTACACTTAACCCTCGATTTAACGGACCCCCATTCAACGGATTTCTGATTTAACGGACAGTTTTGGCTATCGGACAATTGGTACACATCGGACAGAAAGTCTGTTACTTGAATGTTTTGTCCGCACTAGATGGCAGTGTGGCGTTCAAGTACCCTCACTGTCCAGAACACAGCGAGCCGTGCTCAGTCTCACGGCGTCAGTGATGGTCAGGTGTTCAGTCAGTCAGCTGTTATTTATTAAAAAGAAAAAATATTTAATACAAGCTCAGAAAATGCGTGTGTACTTACGAGTAAAAACTAAAGGAATATTGATGAAAACTGAACAATATTACATGTGCCGTCAGCCCCCCCCCTCCTACCCTCACTACACTCACACTTAAGCCTAACCTCTTTAGAATGAACAACCTCTCAATGGACATTGTCATTACTTCTAACATGAGTTTAGAATTACTGTACTGTATTTTGTATGTACACTCTCCCAAAAAAGTATCGGCATTTTACCGAATGAACGAAAACGACAATAAACGTAGCATTATGGTACATTGCTTTGAAACCTTATAGATAGTGGTATTCCTGCCGATCAGTTGCCAATTATGCATATTTATTCGTATTGCTTCATGAGTCAGAGAAATTATAGTGGTTGCAAATCGAAACATATTCGCATTTCTTTACCTATTAGAGAAATTTAAGATATTATCGTAAGATTTGCCCCTTTCTAATGTTGAAAACAGCTAATCCACACCGTAGTTGCCTAATTGTATAAAACGTTATCTTTCTTTTTATTTATTTTATTTTATTTTTACTTTTTTTTATATATATATATACCTTTACCTCGGGACAGGAGGCCGTCAGTCGTGGCCTGAGACTGAGGCCCCGAGATTATCGAGTGAAGCTTTGAGGTGTTGGTTTCTTCACATGTGTTTATACACGTCACTTTCTGGAGAGGGCAATGTCTGTTTGTGTTACTTTACAAAATCTTATTTAGAAGTATGAGAAGAAAAAGCATAAGCCTACTTGATCCTACCCTATGCTATAACTGCATTATATTTAAGACAAAATACTACAGTTATAGCGATTCCTTTTTGGTTACAATCCGATTTGGTAACTTTATTCTCTGGGTTATCATTCTCATTATATTCAATAATTCAGTAAATTCCCCAAACCATCAATCATTAAAATCACATAACATATATCTGTAAAAATGAAATCACAACTCTTACTCCACGACTTGTCTCATACATGAATTATGTATGCTAGAGGATTTCACGTTAGTACAGAAATGAGAGTCAACTCATTGCCAGCAGGAATACCAACCCCACAGTACAGTCAGACATGTAGCTTCCATCTTTTCTCAGCAGGATCTAGCCAGCAATGCCGATACTTTTTTGGGAGAGTGTACAGTAAACTCAGAGAATGTGTGTGTACTGTACGAGTAAAAACTCAAGGACTATTGGTGAAAACTGAACAATATTACGTGTGCTGTCAGTCCCCCCCCCCTCTCTCTACTCTCACTACGCTCACACTGAAGCCTAACCCCTTTAAGGGGGTATCACACTAACACCGCATACTAGGTTTTCGTTGGACTGTTGGAACAAGGTACCAGAACGGATGGGGCAGTAGCTATCACACTAGCCCTGGCTAGTTTGTTGTATGTAGAACATTGAACACGGTGTAGCAGATGAGTCACACCACCACCACCACAAAACATAAACAACAACATGATTTTGTGGATGATGATGACCAGTTTGTGGCTGCATTGGCCCTTGTAACTATTATTTTTGAAGAAGAGTGGAGGAAAGACCACCGTAGGCGTGATTTGTTGTCCATGTTTGTATACAATGACGACAACACGTGTACACATCCTACTTGTACTCGCTACTCGGGAGTCGGGATGTAAACACAGTAAAATATCAACATCGTATTTTCAACTTGAAGTGTGTTTTTTTGTTGTTATTTAAAAATATTTATATTGCAAAAATATCTCCTGATATTAATTCACCCTTTTTACTTTGAATTAATTGATATGAATAAATTATTTATTGACTTTGTTCTGCATACGTGGGACTGTCTTGGCTAGAAATACATACCATCTTTGTCCCATGGATGCCGCCACTGTTCCTCATTCACAGAACTTTGTTCTGCTTGTCCCACGAAAACCTTGTAAGCGGTGCTAGTGTGATACCCCCTTTAGTGTGAACAACCTCTCAATGGACATTGTCCTTACTTCTAACATGAGTTTAGAATTACTGTACTGTATTTTGTATGTACAATACAGTATTAATTTCAATTTATCCCTTAGATCACGTCAATTTTCCAGTAATGGACAAAGTTAACTCCCTTTTGTCTGTTAAATCGAGGGTCGAGTGTACTTCATTTTTCGACCCTGAATTGTGACTAAGGAGAAAGGAGAGATGAGAGAAATGCGTTCTATAGGGGTTAATATGATGAGCATTTGTCTGGGAATGACGAAAGTCCGGTGGCACTTCCCACTCACATACATTTACCCATCTCGGCGTGGCAATCGCCAATATTCACTAGCCACTCCAAACTTTTACCTCACACTCTACCACTCCATACAACATAAACAGCAAACCAAAGAAGGTTTGATATAAATATTCTACCAAAAAATGCTTAAATATTACAGGCGATCCTTGCTTTAACGAACAGGTTAGATTCCTAAAAAGACATTCGTTGTGCGAATTTTCATTAAGCAAACCAGTTATAGCAGGTTAGGATCCAGTGCTCCGACTTTAACATGCATTTGGCCAATAAAATATTGTACATAAGTTAAAGACCTGAAAGACGAGCAAATATTTATGGAAATATGTTTAACTAACACCTTAATCTCAATGTAACAGGAATTTGTGAATGGAGAGTGAAGAGGGAAGGACGATAGAAGACAACCAGTGGAGCATGGTGCGGGAGTAGGGGACAGGCTTGGGGGGGTTTCGGGGGTGCGGGAATAGGGGAACAGGCTTAGGGGGGGAGGGGGATAAAGCCTGTCCCCTATTCCCGCACCCCCCTAACCCCCCCCAAGCCTGTCCCCCTACTCCCGCACCACCCAAAACCCCACGAAGCCAGTCCCCTACTCCTGCACCCCCCTAACCCCCCCCCCTAAGCCTGTCCCCCTATTCCCGCACCCCCTTAAAGTATTGAATAAAGCATGATGAATGAAAGTACACTACTGTTGGTGTTGTACGAGGGAGACAATGCTTTCAGTAGGAGGGCTGCTGTGGGAGTGAGTGGTGCACGTTTTGTCCGATAAAGGCGCTGGTGTACTCAGTAGCCTACCGACTTATGTGATGGAGTGGGGCTCTCAAACGTAAAAATTTTGTTAAATCAGTTTTGGTGTTCATTATGCAAGCAAATGGTAGCAAAGTATAACTTTCGTTGTTGCAAAATTTGCTGCCTTTCCCATCTTCAACTTTCCTATTGCTTTCCTAACCTCTTCCCTTCCTAATTCTCCCTGTACACCATGTCGTCTACCATCTGCCTCCATCCCCATGCATGTCACCATTGCCTCCCCTCCCAACCCCTCATTCATCAAACGATCAACACTTCTTTCACTTCCTCACTTCCACTCACAGTGACTCCATCCTCTCTCTTCATTTTCTGATCTTTCTCTTTTCACCTCCTTCCAGAATAATTTCTTGTTTTCTCTTAACTTTCACTCAGTTTCCTACCAAATTCCTCATCCATTTTCCTTTTACTCTCACTCACCATCCTCTTCACTTGTCTCTTACATACATTGTATTCTCTCTTCCACCTCTCTTTCATTTCCTCTGAAACATTCCTCTGTAATGTTCTCCTATATACTTCCTTTTCTTCTGTACGGCATCTTTCACTTCTGATCACCAACCACTCCCTTTCTTGTCCCTCTTCTGTGTCTTGTATCCCACTACCTCTGTTGCTGTCCTCATTACTAGTGTCTTAAACATTTCATACACATCATTCACTCCCACTCCCTCCCCTCTACTCACCCTTGCTTCCTCCAGCACCTCACCCACCCTCCTCTTATATACCTCTCTATACTGAAATAATTCAATACTCCACTTGCCACTCCCTCCTGTTCCCCCCTTCATCCCTCCTACTGTACTCCCACTTAACCCTGACCTTAATCCTTATCAAGACCACACAATGGTCAGAGCATTGAACCATTCCTCTCACCACTTTAGCATCCATCACATCTTTCCGTAATCTTTCATCCACCGCTACATAATCTAATAAACTGTTTTGTTCTCCTCTATCAACCCTTCTCCTCCATGTATACCAGTGTATCCTCTTGTGCTCAAAGAAGGTGTTGGCTAAGAACAACCCCCTCTCAGCACAGACATCCACCAGTTACTCACCATTCTCATTCACTCCTTCAACACGTCATTTAATAACTATTTTTCCTACTCTCTCATTTCCTACTTTCCCATTCATTTCACCCATCATTATAATTCTCATCCCACTCTCAAACATCCTTAATCATCCATTCAGCTCCTCCCAGAATTCTCTCATCCTCTTTCTCCCGTCTTGCTCTTCTCATTCACTGGTGAATACACACACACACACACACACACACACACACACAGGCTTTCAAGGAGTGAAGCTCCAGCAGAAGTCATCACTTCCTATTTGTTTAATTATGGATTTGAGTCAAGTGTGTTTAATTGGTCACATAAATGTAACTAAAGATAATGAGTGAAAAAGTGCAGTGATTATAAAGTAACAAAAAGTGTAAATACTGAAAGAAGAATAGGAAGAATCTATCAACTGTACTACCAGGGTCAGAGCTACAAACATAACAGCTGCTGAGGTCAGCAAATTCCAGTAGGGTGAGGCAAGCAGCAAGATGTCAACTCTGAACTGTAAGTAAAAACCAAAGATGAGTTTGTTTGACACGTCAAGAAGAGTTCAGATTCTGGTGTGTAAAATCAGTCTTTACAAAGTAAAAAGAACAAAATTTACCTCTGAGAAACATTAAAAAATAGCCAGGTTTTGTGGTGTGGGGTCCAGAAGGGGCCCAGGAATTGTGTTTCGTAGAGGTTTATCTGTATTTCAACTGAAGAGGACGATGGCTTTCGTCGAAACTATTTGGAATAAATATTTTGGCTACCATTGTGGGTTTTATTATTTACGTACATGATCATGGCAGTGAAATTTTCTACCCATCACAGTTGTTGCGTGTGCAACTAAGGTTGTCTCTTAGTATCCTGTGCAAGAACTGTGAGATGTTTGGGGTGCATCTCTTATTCGTAATTAGTCCGTTATTGCTATGGTAGGATGAGTGATAACATTCCTTCAGCGGAGGGCTGTATTTCCTGATTTTAACAATATGTTCATGCGAGTAGTCACATATATTATACACAACAAAAATAAATATACTGGGAATCTATGGTAACATACAAACATAACAATGAATATATATACATGTTGCATATCACTGGAAAGAGCTTTAAATTCTACATTTTATGGTAAGAATGAATTATGACTGCCTTGCTCAGGCACAGCGGAGCAGGCATGCAAATGCAAATAAGTGATAGGCCTAAGGCAGGTCAGGTCAGGGGTCACATTCTTTATTTGACCTGACAGAGAATGGACTTCTACATGGTACATTTGAGGGGCAGTGCGGATACCTAGTATAACAAGAGGGAGAGAAGAGAGTCACTCACCGTGGTGTTGTACCGTTGCTGTTAGGGAGGTTTTGAGTTGTCTGTGGAACCTTTCTACTAGACCGTTTGATTGTGGGTGATAGCTGGTGGTGCGGAGTCTCTTGATGCCAAGGAGGGTCATCAGCTTGTTCCAGAGGGAGGACTCGAACTGGCTGCCCCTGTCAGATGTGATGGTGAGAGGGACACCATAGCGGGAGATCCAGGTGGAGATGAAGGCTTTGGCAACAGTGGTGGTGTTGATGTCGGCGAGAGGTGACACTTCTGGCCATCTGGTGAAGTGGTCCACACAGGTGAGGAGGTATCTGCAATTGTCAGAGGGAGGAAGGGGACCTACCAGGTCGATGTGAACGTTGTCAAACCTGGCGGAGGGCGGTAGGAAGGTTGCTGGAGGCAACTTGGTGTGTTTGTTGATTTAGCTGGCTTGGCACTGTTGGTAGGAGCGGGTCCACTCTCTTACGTCCTTGTTGATTCCGGTCCACACAAATCTTGAGGTTAGGAACTGTTGAGAAGCACGTATACCTGGGCGGGAGAGACTGTGGAGTTGGGAGAAGAGGAAGAATCTATGATTCTTAGGAACATAAGGGCGGATAGAAAGAGTGGAAGAGTCTGCGAAGAGAGAAACATTAGTCCCGGGGTAGTTCACCTTTTTCATTTGCAGGGCGGGGTTCGCTAGGAGTTGCGTCAACTCTGGGTCATTAGTTTGATCGGCGGCAATAGCGGCGTAATTGATGAGGGTTGCTGAGTTGAGTGAACGGGAGAGGGCGTCTGCAGGTACGTTGTTTTCACCTTTGATATACCGAATGTCAGTGGTAAATTGTGAAATGTAAGAACTGTGGCGTATTTGTCTTGGTGTGTAGGAGTTCTTGGTGTTGTTGAATGTGGAGGCGAGAGGTTTGTGATCAGTCAAAACATGAAAGGGCCTACCTTCGAGGAAGTAACGGAAGTGTTTGATGGCTTTGCAGATGGCGAGAAGTTCTCTGTCGAAAGCACTGTATTTTGATTCCGCTGGAGATAGTTTCTTGGAGAAGAAGGCGAGCGGCTTCCAGTCATCACCGTGGCGTTGCTGTAGGACGGCACCCATGCCTGTGTCAGATGCGTCAGTGCAGATGGCTGTGATGGCGGCTGGAGTAGGGAAGCAGAGGGTGGTGGCTTCTCCAATGGCGTTGGTAGCGTTGGTGTAGGCTTGCTCGGTAGTGTCTGACCATGTTAGTGTTATTGACTTACCTCTCTTGCAGGGTTTCAGCATGTTGTAGAGAGGCTGAAGGAGTGTTGCATAGTGTGGGATGAACCTGTTGTAGTAGTTGAGCATTCCCAGGAAGCATTTCAGTTCGCATTGAGTCTTGGGTCTTGGGAACTGCTGGATGGCTTCCTGTCTTGAGAGATACCAGAGGAGGAAACAGTGTGTCCAAAGAATTGGGTAGAGGTGACACCGAAGGAGGAATTGAGTAGAGTTGACACCGAAGGAGGACTTGGCAGCGTTAAGTTTGGAATCTCTCAAATACTTGTTGCTGGTGAGTTTCTTCATCGGGGCTGGCGATGAGGACGTCGTCGACATAGGAAAAGCAGAAGGGCAGTTCGCACAGTACTTCATCAATAAATCTCTGGAAGGTCTGTGCAGAGTTCTTGAGACATATTCAAATAAACCAAAAGGGGTGATGATGGCTGTTTTAGGAATATCATCATGGTTCACAGGGATTTGGTGGAAGGCTTTGACGAGGTCGAGATTAGAAAAGATGGTTGTGCCAGCAAGTTGGGAAGAAAAATCTTGGATGTTAGGGATAGGGTTATCTGTCCATAATTGTCTTACTGTTAAGTGCTCTGTAGTCACCACAGGGTCTGATATCACCGTTCTTCTTGTTGACAATGTGGAGTGGAGAAGCCCAGTTGCTTGAACTTGGTCGGATAATACCTTGGTCGAGGAGGGACTCGAATTCAGCCTTGGCGAGTTTGTATCGTTCAGGGGCGAGTCCTCTGGCCTTGGCGTAGGTGGGGGCTCCAGTGATCTCCATGTAGTGAAGGGCATGGTGCTTGGCTGGCGTGACTGCAGAGTATGGCTGTGTAGAGAAGGGTAAGACTTGAGTAAGGATGCATACCTGTTGTCAGCTGAGATTGTAGACAGCTGTGTGCTTGAACCTTTGGCGATCAAAGTGTTGGCGGATATTCCGGTGAGTGGATCGTACAACTTGCGGTTCTTGAGGTTGATGTAGAGATTGTAGTGTGTGAGAAAGTCGGCACCAAGTATGGGTTGGGAGACTTCAGCGACGTAGAAGGCCCACTCAAGCGCTCGTCGAAGGTGGAATTCAACCTTGAGGGTAAGTTCGGTGTAGACTGGTATGGTGGAACCGTTGGCTGCGAAGAGTAAAGTGATGGGTGGTAGTGTCCTTTGACCGGCTGTTGCAAGGAGAACACTAATCTCGGCGCCTGTGTCTACTAAAAAAAATTATGGTTGAGTGGATCCCAGATGTGGAAGAGTGTGGACTTCCGTTTGCAGGCACTATGGACCACTAGTGACTGCTGGTGTAGTTTTTCCTGAATTAAATGAACAGGGTTGCTGGCAATGGTGTGCATTCTGACCAAAACGATGATGATAGAAACACATACCGTTAGTGTTGGAGTTGGTGGAGTTGTTGGAGGTGTTGCGGGAGTCTCTTCTGCGGGACCTGTGGCGTCGTGGGGTTGGAGAGCGGGCACGAGACTGTTGTTGTACTTGAATTTTCAACTCACTTACTTGTAGTACCAGGCTGGAGATGAGGTCCTTGTGTTGGGTGATTTCGTTTGATGAGGTGATGTTGCAGATGGTGGTGTCTTTTGGGATGGTGTCCATGAACTCATCTGCAAGCTGGGCAAGTTCTTCAAGGGGTAAAGGCGCGGTCACACGAGTCATTTTTTCGTCAATTTTTCACCGTCAATATCAACTCGGTTAAATTTTGGCTTAAATTGACGAGATTTCGTCAATTTTCACGACACGATCCTGCGCGTCAAGTGTTGACGATATCGAGAACAAATATGGCCGCTGATGATTCATCTGTAATGTTTTTAAGCCTAGAAAATTATATTAAAATACATGTGTGCTGTTGAAATGACAAAAATTGACCAAAAGGATGCAGCAGAAAGTGGCTGTGGTGGTCCCGCTTGGCAGGAAAACAAATAAAGTTCATCAACGACGACGACATATTTACCCCTTCAGATCCTACTGCTGTATTGTTCTTATCGTTATTGTTATGACAAATATCAACAAAGTACTGTGAACCCAGACCTCTGATACCTCTTTGTTCCAACTCGGTGAAAAGCCTACAAATAAAGAAACTAACCTAAATGGAGTAAAAAGTTAGAAGTTACTAGGCTAGCCGACGGGAGACAGAGGTGGTGTTGGTGTTGGTTTTCCCGCCAACACTGTGTTCGTTCTTCCGTTGTAGCTCTGACTTGGTCGTTATCCTTAACTTCTTTAGTTACTTCTTGAGGCTATTGCAGGCTTTAGATTTGCAAATTGTATTGAATCTTGTTAAAAAATAATCAAAATTACAAAAAAATAACATGCTTTAACTTTGCTTAATTTATATTTACGGTGTATCTTGACCTAAAATGAATGGATTCGAACGATACAGCACCTCTGTAGCCTAATGAACAACCAGCCGCATTTCCCTACTATACCCAGTTTTCCCTTGTCATTTGGCAATTATATAATAATATTTGTTATATTAAAAACATAATAACGTGTCAGATATTTTATTTAAGGCAAAATAGATCAAAACATCTGAGATATAAGAAGTATGGACACGTTGCTTTAAGAGCCAGTATACAGGGTTTATCGCGACGTATAGTATTAACTTACACCAGAGAGATATAAAATATAATTTTGAGTATATTTTGTTGTATAAAGTATGCTGTGTGTGATCTCAGTAAAGTACAATGAATATTGATAAAAACTATTTTAACTTGTGTGTGACTGTAATGTGAGAATGATTGATAATGTAATTTATAATATGACAATTACAACTTACCTTGCCCGGTTAATTTATGATCTTCGTTGGTTGGCTGCAGCGAAGAAAGTACTCAGGGTTAACTCCCCGTTTTAGGCCCCATCCACCATGCACATAATAATTATTTTTATGTTAAGGGGTTCTTCCCGATATATATGTATTTATATAGATAACAAATCTACTGGTGCATTCAAACAACCAATTGCAAATTTCTATATTTATTCAACTCCAGTATGCCAACATGAATAAATTAATTTCACACACACACACACACGCTCACACTCACGCAACGCTAACTAGCTACTCGTTCTCGCTACGTCTCGCTCTCGCTCACGTGACGATAGTCTAGGTTATGCAAGTTGGAATATTTTTCTAATGTCTCACACTTAGAGTCTCACAACACACTCGTAATTTTCTTCAAAGATCCAGCTCCCCCTCACCTAATTCAGTCACTGAACCAGCGTCAATGCAACTAGTCAGTATACAACTGTAAAGCCTTGTGAAATCGTGTAATATACAACGAATTCGGCGTCTACGTGATCACTCGGCAAGGGCAGCTGACGATACGAGTGTGTTCCTTCCTTCAAGTGTGTCTTGTCCCAACTGACCTATATTTTCAAAATTAACTGGAGGCTGGAAGTTCAAAATTTTTCTGACTCCTCCCCCTATCTGTGTTCGTTTTTCCTAACTGGCTACGATTTACATTGTACCCACTTATACTTTAGTTATACATGCAATTTCAATTTACCTATGGCGTACTAATAATTCCCGATAATCTCCCTCCACTTCACGATCATTTGCAATACCATAAGTTACCCTGGTAGCATAATTTATTATTACAAAATGTAATTAACGTACGAACACCTTATAGGACAAGATGTGCAAATTCAGTTGAACCATGACCCTTTTTCCCTTTAACTGCCTGGTCTATTTTTGCTACTACCTGCGGATTAACTAGCTGCACCCACAACTTAACCCACTCCTGTCTCCTTTGTCTCATCTGTATGGAATATTCCAGAACATTCCCAGTATGGAATTTTCCAACTCTCTGTAATTCAAATTACGTCACGAGTATTATGTCTGACTCGTGACATTCGCCCACACAAAGAGACATTGCTCTATACGATGTTTAATAGATTCGTGAAGTGGTAACGACGCCTTTGCATGTATAACTTTACAATAACAATTCATCCACACTTCACTTATTCTTGTATGTGTCAATTACTATCACCAGTTACGTGTTCATTTTTTGCCAATGAGTGGAAAACTCCCAACAGTTACTTTAGCTTTTCAATCTTAGGAAGAAACTCCGAGACAAGAATGAATGTACCTGGTAATTTCTGCTCAGTACAATTTGTACACATTTAAGCAATATATAAGTGTGGTGTATGTAATGCATTGTGTATTTGTTACATAGTATGTAAGAAAATGCAACAATATCTCTGGAAGGCAATACATATATTAGTAAATTATCCGAGCCTTGAATCAGAGTAAACCGCTGGAATCCGTGTCTTGGATAAGGTTACCCAAAATAATGCAATAATAATTCTGGAAGGCAATATATATATTAGTGAATTATCCGAGCCTTGGATCAGAGTAAACCGCTGGAATCCGTGTCTTGGATAAGTTGCACAAAATACAATACATATAACATCGGATTTTTCCCGAACTCTAGGAAACCCCTTGATCTGAGTCGTATAAGACTCGTGCTCATTGCGCTCGGAGAGGTAACAATTTACGAGCAATTCGACCCGGAGGATACTTCTGCCGGTCGATCTTCGCATGAATATTTACTCGGTTAACACTAATTAACGAGCACTTCGACCCGGAGGATACTTCTGCCGGTCAATCTTTGCATGATACCAACTGCTTCCATGTCATTAATTTCCTTACGTACTGTATCAATCAGCCGTACAGGAATAGGACATGGTTTCACCCTCACTGGTGTGTCGCTTGTAAGCTGAATCTCGTGACAGGCTACGTTAGCAACAGCAGGCCTGTCAGAGAACACACGTGAATATTTTGCCAGTAACGCATTGACTCTTGCAAGCTGGTCTGGTCTTAAATTCTCCGAAACGGAGACCTCAGCCACCGTCTCACCTTGACGAGCTTCAGCCGTCTGGGAGTATATCCCTCGTCACCCTCGGGGATTACCACAGCAGCGCTAACCATGTCTACTGCTGGGGAAAATGACCACGGACTAGACTTAACACTTCACTCTGTTCTGAGGTGATGTTACAACAGCCTGCCCCAAATGTGGTAACAATGGAAGTACACCCCTGTTGGGTGGTGTAATATTCCTTAAGCATATTAATATGGAACCGCTTGGTTTCACCTTTGATTTTAACTATGTAGTTAAGGTCATTCACCTTCTTGACTACTTCAAAGGGACCCTTCCACTGAGCCAACAACTTATTATGAGCTGTTGGTAACAGAACGAGACACTTCCCCCCTACCTGTAGCGTTCGGAGCTTAGTTTTCCTATCATAGTAGGACTTCTGAACCTCCTTCGCTTTAGCTAACTCCTGCTTTGCAATCTCGCAGGTTTGCTGTAATCGTTCTGCCAAATCAATTACATAAGAATAAGTGGTTTTCACCACGGGATCCGATTCCTCATCGTCCCAAAGTTCACGTAGAACCTGAAGTGGTCCTCGAGCAGGTTTACCATACACTAACTCGAATGGACTAAATTGCAACGATGCCTGAGGTGCTTCGCGATACGCGAACAGTAGTGGCGAGATATACCTGGACCACTCCCTAGGTTGTTCTACTGCCATCCTCCTCAACATTTTCTTGAGAGTACCATTAAACCTCTCACACAACCCATTACACATTGGATGATAAGGTGTTGTCCTCAACCCTTTAACTGAGAGTAATCTCCACAATTCCTCCATCATCGCGGAGGTAAATTGACTGCCTCGGTCGGACAATACCTGCTTTGGTATGCCGACACGACAGAATATATCCAACAAGGCTTCAGCCACTGTAGTGGCTTCAATATCACGCAGAGGCACTGCTTCAGGCCATCTGGTCGCGAAATCCACACAGGTAAGAATATACTTGGCACCGTCCGTAGCCCTCGGAATAATCGGTCCAACAATATCAACCGCTACTCTCTCAAATGATTCTGAGATAAGCGGTAGAGGTTTTAGAGGTGCGGGCTTCACCCGACCCCTGTCACACGTTTTCTGACAAACGTCACATGACCTCAACAATCTCCCTATCTCTCTCCCCATACCTGGCCAATAGAAATGAGACTGAATCCTATCAATTGTTTTCCTCATCCCCATATGACCCCCTAATATAGCATGATGACCCAGGGTAAACACAGCCTGTCGGTATTTCTCTGGTACGAGAAACTGAACTCTCTCTTCCCCATCGGGGTTTACTGTACGTCGGTAAAACCTGTTTCTCCTCCTGACGTAACTGGTTACAATACCATGTCGATCTCTACTCTCACCCTCAAGTGCCTGCTTGCGAACAAGTGCCAATGAAGGGTCACTTGCTTGCTCTGCAACTACATCCTCGCAATTGACGAGGTCGGCGGCAGTTGTCACTTGAAGTGGAACAACTGTTTTCTTCGCATGCGCCATACCCCTGGTTACAGCAGCTGCACCAGTCTGTGTGGAAATTTCCACTGAACATGCATTCTTAACCCCTGGTATATTTCCTATTACCAAATCTGCCACAGGATTTTGCATGACTGCTGCAATTACCTGGCCTGTATAGAATGGACTCTCCACTGCAACTTTAGCAAGAGGATAGAGCCTCCTGGTACCATCAATCATAGTGATAGTTACCTGCTCCCCTGTAAAATCATTAGAAGCAACTAAACCATCAGCGACACAACACCCCGATGACCCATTATCTCGAAAGACTTCAACAGATATCCCGTTAACAATTCCCGGACAAATATGGAAACCAGACTTACCTTTCGAGACTCCTGTCGCGTTTAGTCAAAATTGATGAGGTTCGTGAACCGACTGAGGCACTCGTGGTTCTACCCTAGGTTGAACCGCCACAGGTGAATACTGTGGTTCACCCTGTGTTGCAGCTGCCGATCGCTGATAATAACCCTTATTTCCACTATGGTTATTACTATTTTTCCAGTTACTTTTTCCTTGGTAACGGTACTGATTGGACTGCTGCGAATAGTGATTATTACCTTGTTTCTGTGTATGATTAAATTGAGGGTTAGGTTGCGGACGAACAATTTGACTCTGCTGCTGTGACTGATTTTTACTCGACTGGTTATATGAAACAGCAGAGTTCTGAGAAGGCTTATTCGACTGATTAATTTTCTTATTATACTGAATCCGCGTATGGTAACCATACGCGGTAAAATGCGCGTCGGACATATCCACCATCGTTTGCAACGTTTTCACCTTGTTGGTTTTCAGCTGAGCCGACAATTCTGGAGGGCAAGACTTCTCCAACTGTGTACGAAGCAACAAGTCTTTTACCCCCTCCAACGTCTTAGGTGTTTCGGCCTTATCTAACCACTGATCCAGGTAACTGGTCAGACGTGCACTAAACTGTGCAACAGTCTCCTTATCCTGTAAGAGGGCACACCAAAACTGATTCCTAGCCTCATCGACCGTCAACCCATACGCCTGTAACAAAGCCTTTTTCATGTTCTCGTAATCTCTGGCGGTACTGTCGAGTCGGTGGAGAATACTAAGTGCTTTTCCATCGAATAAATTAATAAACTCGAGCTTCTTTATATCATCATCTAATCTATAAGTGTCTGCAACCATTTCGAATCGCTCAATAAACGGCTCGATATCGTCTCCCTCTACGTATTTTGACAGTTGTAACCTTGGGGTCACGGTGGTTGAGCTTGCGACATTACTTCCACTCGCACTTTGACTTTCACTCGCACGTACTTGCAGTTTCAATACTTCCTTTTCATGTTCCCATTTCAATTTTTCTTGCTCTCTCTGTTCCCTTTCATTTTCTCTTATGGCCGCCCTTTCAAGTCTTTCTTCCTCTTGGCGGGTTTTCACGTATACTTGAAGTTCGGTCGTACCTTCAATTCCCAATTGTTGAGCCTTTCCCAATAATTCTTGTACGGTAGACATATTTTCTTAATTTCATTTCTATCGTTTCTGTTGCCTTAATTTCTGGACAGTTATGACTATCTACTCGTGAAAGTGTGCGCGTGTGTGACTGGAATTAATACAACGAATCAGGTCCCACGTTCGGGCGCCAAATATGTGACGGTGATGTGAGAATGATTGATAATGTAATTTATAATATGACAATTACAACTTACCTTGCCCGGTTAATTTATGATCTTCGTTGGTTGGCTGCAGCGAAGAAAGTACTCAGGGTTAACTCCCCGTTTTAGGCCCCATCCACCTTGCACATAATAATTATTTTTATGTTAAGGGGTTCTTCCCGATATATATGTATTTATATAGATAACAAATCTACTGGTGCATTCAAACAACCAATTGCAAATTTCTATATTTATTCAACTCCAGTATGCCAACATGAATAAATTAATTTCACACACACACACACGCTCACACTCACGCAACGCTAACTAGCTACTCGCTCTCGCTACGTCTCGCTCTCGCTCACGTGACGATAGTCTAGGTTATGCAAGTTGGAATATTTTTCTAATGTCTCACACTTAGAGTCTCACAACACACTCGTAATTTTCTTCAAAGATCTAGCTCCCCCTCACCTAATTCAGTCACTGAACCAGCGTCAATGCAACTAGTCAGTATACAACTGTAAAGCCTTGTGAAATCGTGTAATATGCAACGAATTCGGCGTCTACGTGATCACTCGGCAAGGGCAGCTGACGATACGAGTGTGTTCCTTCCTTCAATTGTGTCTTGTCCCAACTGACCTATATTTTCAAAATTAACTGGAGGCTGGAAGTTCAAAATTTTTCTGACTCCTCCCCCTATCTGTGTTCGTTTTTCCTAACTGGCTACGATTTACATTGTACCCACTTATACTTTAGTTATACATGCAATTTCAATTTACCTATGGCGTACTAATAATTCCCGATAATCTCCCTCCACTTCACGATCATTTGCAATACCATAAGTTACCCTGGTAGCATAATTTATTATTACAAAATGTAATTAACGTACGAACACCTTATAGGACAAGATGTGCAAATTCAGTTGAACCATGACCCTTTTTCCCTTTAACTGCCTGGTCTATTTTTGCTACTACCTGCGGATTAACTAGCTGCACCCACAACTTAACCCACTCCTGTCTCCTTTGTCTCATCTGTATGGAATATTCCAGAACATTCCCAGTATGGAATTTTCCAACTCTCTGTAATTCAAATTACAGTATTATGTCTGACTCGTGACATTGTGTTGTCAAATGGCGGTGAGCGTCGGAGGGAGTGGTAGCCTAATATGTTTTCGGACCAAAGAGGCCTTATTTATTTCGTCTTAATAAGTTTTATGATTATTGCAATATTTATGTGATGTTCTATATCGTACATTGAATCTTATTTTCAATGCAGAGGGATAATACCAGGCCTGTATAAGAAGAAAATCCGTGAAATGTAGGGAAATGCTAAGACTTGCAATTTACCTAACCTCCAAAAGATATTAATCATATTTCGTCGAATATTATTTGTATGGGCCTGGTATTATCACTCTGCATTGAAAATATGATTCAATGTACGTTATATAACATCACATAAATAATGAAATCATGATAAAACTTATTAAGATGAAATAAATAAGGCCTCTTTGGTCCGAAAAATGTTTTAGGCTACCACTCCCTCCGATGCTCACGTGACACCGAATTGCCGAAACATTCTCAAATCTCGACTAGCTCGTGTGACCAGACACAGTTAAAATTGACGGTGAATAATAATATTGACGGTGAAACATTGACGAAAAAATGACTCGTGTGACCCCGCCTTAACTTGCCTTTAACTGTGAAGAGGTTGCATTGCATGGTCTGCGGGAGGCGCTGGTAGAAGAGGTGGGTGAGGATGGTGGTGTCGAAGGACTGCTGGTGGATACCGATGAGTTTCTTCATCCGTTGGAGGAGGTCGGTAGGCTTTTCATTTACTAGCTCTTCTTTGGAGAGAAGTTCCTGGGATCGTGTAGAGAGAGAAGCTTCAAGACGTGTGGTGATGGCGGTCTTGAGGTCTTCGTAGGGAGTGTCACTGGTGCAGGCGGCTGTGATAGAATCAGAGAGTTGGGCGAGGACTTCAGGAGGTAGGAGGGTGATGGCGGTACTGAATTTCTTAAGACTGGAAGTGATGCGGTGTGCTCTGAAGTTGACTTCAAGAATGGTGAACAATAGAGTAGGGTCGTGAGAAGAGAAGGTGGGAGCACAGAAGTTAGAGATGGTGGGAGTGGTGTCAAGAGATGTTTTGAGGTTCAGACATGGTGAATGTAGAAAAAAGACTGCGACGGGTGGGGTTAGAAGAGAAAGGCTGCGACGGGTGAGGTAGGAAGGAAAAGATGGTTACGGGTAAGATAGGTAGGGTTAGAAGGGAGAGGTGGCTGCGGGTAAGATAAGTAATGGAGGAAGAAGTAGGTAAGGTGAGTAATGGAGGAAGTAGGTGTGCTAAGTTAGCAGAGAGAGAGAGAGAGATGGCGGCAGCAGGCTGGAGGTGGTGGCAGCAGGCTGGAGGTGGCAGCAGGCAGGCTGGAGGAGGCGGTATGCAGGCTGGGTAGAAATGCTGAGGAGATGGAGGAATGTTGCGGCGGCAGGCAGAGATGCAGTGGAAGTGAGAAGTGGCACAGGAGAGGAGACAACTGAATAGAGAGAGTTGTCCAAAAAATAACTAGCGACCCAGTGGTAGCGGGCTGCTAGTCAGGAGATGTGCCACTCAGGAGATCACCAAAATGTTGCGTGTGCAACTAAGGTTGTCTTTTTGTATCCTGTGCAAGAACTGTGAGATGTTTGTGGTGCATCTCTTAGCCGTATTTAGTCCGTTAGTTGCTATGGTAGGATGAGTTATATCATTCCTTCAGCAGATAGCTGTATTTCCTGATTTTAACAATCTGCTCATGCGAGTAGTCACATCTACTAAGCACGTCAAAAATAAATATTCTAAAGAATTTATGGTAACAAACAAACATAACAATTACTAATATAAACATGTGTATACATTTGAGGGGTAACTAATACAAACATGTGTATGTACACTACACTCTTCATCCTTCATTATATACAATATTATATACAATATTACTACACACACAGATAAATCAATTATACATATCATTTATACATATTATATGTAGCCTACAATGCATTTTAATTATCAGGACTAAACTTAAATATACTTTATATATATTTTTTTTTATTTGTGTTTATTAGATTAATCTTTTATATACATTTATTTTTATATATGAGATTAGCTTGCTAAAATAGTAAATTTTTGTATTGTTTTGCCTTTGAATTAGCATAATGATGAAGGATTATAAATGACGTATGTGAGGAGGTGCTTTTCCTGAGGCAATTCTCGCATACTGATATGGCCTTCATTGTCCACATGAGCCAGCATCTATGACTGGAGTGAACTACTGGGTTGGCATATTTGTTTACATTTATGTCATGCTGGGGTCGCAAAGTCATAGATGCTGGAGTTGCAAGCCTAATAAAAAAAGTCCCCATGAATCTGAACTCTGTCTTGGGTGATGGACGATGGATTCTACAACCAGCCATGGCCCTGTTAACACCTACTGCCGACCGTCTTGTTGGCAGGTTGAAGAGGTTTAACCATTTGAAGGGCTATGGCTTTATAACTTCTGACGAGCGAGATTATTTCGTCCACAGAAGGGGCATCCTTCTTTCTGCTGTCACCACCTCACCATTATCACTGGGGGACGGATAGGAGGTGTCCTTCACTGTGGAGGAAGGCAGGAAGGGCGTGAAGGCTACCAATGTAGCGGGACCTGATGGTGGGCAGGTCCTAGGCTCACTCCATGCCCGTGGGAGGAAGACGGCTGACGCCCAACCACCGCAGCGACGGCAGCAGCAGGCAGACATGGTCACCATCTGCACCAAGACTGCTGTTGCCTTAGCTGCAGAAGGGCTAGGTCGTCTTTCCGACCTCCTCCTGGACATCTTCAGGAGAAATGGCTTACCACCAATAGCCATTTCTCCTGATCTACAACCACCCACCACCACCAAGAAGCAAGGCAGCAATTCCGCACGACGGGGGAGGTGCAGAGAGGAAGCGCCACCACCACCCCCGTCGCCGGTTAATGCTGCGTCGCCCACTCAACCGGGCGAATAGTGGGAAGGCACCACCACCACAAGTTCCTCCTTCAACACCAACAGCAACACCAATCACACCAGTGACAACATGGACCTGGAAGATGGAGGTGAGTGGCGGACGGCCGGGAGGAGGAAGAGGAAGAGAAGAAGGATGGACAGCCAGTCATCGGAACAACAGCTGCCTGACACCACCAAAGTTTGGATGACAGTTTCCCCTCGCCTCGACCTTTTCCATCAACAGATCTCCCGGCGACGTGACCCCAATATCTTCCAAATCAGAGAAGAGTGGAACACCCCTATAAGAAGACCATATAAATATAATAGAGTGCAAATTAAATGACTGCCTTAATGCCCACCACTATGGGTGAGAGGGAAAAAAAAAAAATAGTGAGACAAGTCCCCATGAATCTGAACTCTGTCTTGAGTGATGGACGGTGGATTCTGCAACCAGCCATGGCCCTGTTAACACCTACTGCCGACCACACCACTTCCCCTGCCGACCGTCTTGTTGACAGGGTGAAGTGGTTTAACCATTTGAAGGGCTATGGCTTTATAACTTCTGACTAGCGAGATTACTTCGTCCACAGGAGGGGCATCCGTCTATCTGCTCTCACCACCTCATCACCATCACTGGGGGACGGAGAGGAGGTGTCCTTCACTGTGGAGGAAGGGAGGAAGCGTGTGTAGGCTATCAACGTAGCGGGACCTGATGGTGGGCATGTCCTAGGCTCACTCCATGCCCGTGGGAGGAAGACGGCTGACGCCCAACCACCGTAGCAACGGCAGCAGCAGGCAAACATCGTCACCGTCTGCACCAAGACTGCTGTTGCCTTAGCTGCAGAAGGGCTAGGTCGTCTTTCCGACCTCCTCCAGGACATTTTCGGGAGAAATGGCTTACCACAAATCCACATTTCTCCCGATTTACAACCACCCACCACCACTACCAACACCACCAACACCAAGAAACGAGGCAGCAAAAAGGCACGGGGGAGGAGCAGAGCAGACGCGCCACCATCCCCTGTAAAAGGCTGGAGGTGAAACCAAAGGGGGAGGCAGTGTGGGGGCACATTAGGTCCCCCCACTTTAACATTTCAGCAGTTATCCTATCCACCCCCGGTGCCTTTCCCATCTTCAACTTTCCTATTGCTTTCCTAACCTCTTCTCTTCCTAATTCTCCCTGTACACCCTGTCGTCTACCACCTGCCTCCATCTCCATGCATGCACGACCACCTCCCCTCCTGTCAACCCATTCATCAGACCATCAAAATGCCTCTTCCACACTTCTTTCACTTCCTCACTTCTACTCACAGTAACTCCATCCTCTCTCTTCATTCTCACGCTACCAGACTTTCCTTCTCCTCTTTCTCTATTCACCTCCTTCCAGAATAATTTCTTGTTTTCTTTAAACTTTTCACTCAGTTTCTTGCCAAACTCCTCATCCACTCTCCTTTTACTCTCACTAACCATCCTCTTCACTTGTCTTTTACATACATTGTATTCTCTCTTCCACCTCTCTTTCACTTCCTCTGACACATTCCTCTGTAAAGTTCTCCTATATGCCTTCCTTTTTTTCTCTACAGCATCTTTCACTTCATCTGACCACCAAGCACTCCCTTTCTTGCCCCTCTTCTGTGTCTTGTATCCCACTACCTCTGCTGCTGTTCTCATTACTATTGTCTTAAACACTTCATACACCTCATTCACTCCCACTCCCTCCCCCATACTCAGCCTTGCATCCTCCAGCACCTCACCCACCCTCCTCTTATATACCTCTCTGTACTCACTGACATTCAATCTTCCACTTGCCACCTCCCTTTTGTTCCCCCCTCTATCCTTCCTACCATACTCCCATTTTGTCCTTACCCTAATCCTCGCCAACACCGTATAGTGGTCAGAGCACTGAAACATTCCTCTCACCACTCTAGCATCCATCACATCTTTCCTTATCCTTTTCTCCACAGCTATGTAATCAATCAAACTCATCTGCTCTCCCACTTTGGTCTGCGCGTTCACCGGAGCATACGCGCAGATCCATGCATATTTCACAATACCAATCTTGCCAGTCATCCATATTATTCTTGTTCCCTTTCTTCCATACCCATCTATTCCTTTCCACACCCTCTCAGACACCAACAATGCACAGCCTTATTTTCCTCCCTTTACTTTTTTCATCCATACCAGTCCATACCACGCCTCCTTCCATTCCTTCCCACAACACACTCTTCCCTCCATCCCCACTCTCTTCCACACCCCATCCTTTCATATGCGTCTCTGTTATCCCACACACATCTATTCTACTTCTTCTGCAACACTCCACTATCTCTCTCCTTTTCACCTCATTCACTATTCCATTCACATTGATCCCACCCACCCTCAAGCATTCATCCCCTTTCCTGCCCCCCACAGGGCAGACTGGAGACCCCTCCCCGTCCCCCCATTGGGGTGCCGCTGGTGGCTGGCAAGGCCAATACAGCGCTCATTCCCGGAGGGACACGGGCCATCAACATTGTCAAGTTCTTAAAAAAACACCACAATAAAAAAAAAAGGAAAAGAAGATTACACATTAACACTTAAAAAAAATATTTGTCATTAAAATATATAACCACTAGTGGTGGAGTGGATGTTGTATATATGCACATTGGCTTGGCGGCAGGGAGAGGTGCCAGAGGATTGGAGGAGAGCCATAATTGTACCTTTGTATAAGGGGAGGCGGAGTAAGGAGGAGTGTGGTAGCTATAGGGGAATAAGCCTCCTTAGTGTACCGGGGAAGGTGTATGGGAAGGTTCTTACTGAGAGACTGGTTGATGTAACAGGAAATAAAGTTAGTGAGGAGCAGGGAGGGTTCAGAAAGGGTAGAGGATGTGTGGACCAGATATTTGCATTAAAATCAATAGTGGAGAAATATATTGGGAAGGGTAGAAAGTTGTATGCTGCCTTCATGGACGATCTAAGTGAGAGTTTTAATATTAGTGTAGGGCTGAGACAGGAGTGTGTTATGTCATCATGGCTGTTCAATATATATATATATATATATATATATATATATATATATATATATATATATATATATATATATATATATATATATATATATGGATGGTTGTATGAGAGATGAAAGCCAAAGTGAATGGTCTGGGGGTGAAGTTGAGGCTGAATGAAGCAAATTGGTCCTTGGCGGCAAGTTTATTTGCGGATGACACTGTGTTGATGGCTGAGAGTGAAAAGGAGTTACAGAGAGTGGTGGATGAATTTCAGTCTGTGTGTAAACGAAGGAAACTGAAGGTGAATGTTGGTAAAAGTAAAGTGATGGTATTTGAGAGAGCAGAAACAGAAGTGATTGATTTTGCTACACCTTACAGAATGGGAGTACCAACTGGGACGAAGTGTGAGATAACTCTGAGGGGTGAGAGGATGGAGGAAGTGAAGGAGTTTAAGTACCTGGGTACAGTTATGTGTAAACATGGCAGTATGGAAGGAGAAATTAGGGAGAGAGCAATGAGGGGTAGACAGGTCATAGGATCACTGGGGAGGATTATGAAGGGTAGAAGTGTGAGTATGGAAGTGAAAAGGGGACTACGAAATAGTATAATCCTGCCAACACTGACATATGCGTCGGAGACATGGACATGGAGTAGGTCTCATCAGTCTAGAATAGGTGCTGTGGAAATGAGTTACTTGAGAGGAGCATGTGGACTTACTAGGTGGGATGGAGAAAGTAATGAGAGTGTATATGAGAGATGTGGTATGAGTGAGAAGGCAATTGGTATTGAGTGTGGAGTGGTTGAGAGAGTTAAGCGTAATACATTTGACATGTAGAGAGAATGCAAGGTGGGGAGTTTGTAAAGAAGGTGTATGGAAGTGAAGTTGTGGGATCTGGTGTGAGAGGCAGACCTCCGGTTAGATGGCAGATCAGAGTGGAAGTGTATGTAAAGGAGAAAAACATGAGGGGTAGAGGAGGGATGGACCAAGTAAGGAGGGAGTGTTGGAACAGGGAGAACTGGAGGCACTTCTGCCGTGGCCATCCCCTTGGGGGGAGTTCCCGGAAGGAACGAGGCGTCAGAGCTATAGATAGATAGATAGATACATGTGTCTGCTAAGTCCTTCTCTCTGATCTGGGTGCCTGGTCATTGTCGAATCTTCGGTAATGAACAGGCTGACTTACTTGCAAAGTCGGCGGTAGAACCTGAGGAGATGTGCGAAGTCCCTCGGGTGCTACAGTCGTGTCTCTCTTTCGGTAAGAAATCAATTAATCTTCTGTGGCAAAGTCAGAGGACCGACCTGGCTATACCTACCATCAAGACCACCATTGAAGACTGGCCCTCAGCATATCGCCACCATCGTAAAGAAGTTGTACTTGCAAGATTAAGAATGAACAGCAAACTTTTAACTCATATGTTGCCTTATATCAATCATAGTTTCCCACAACAATGCAACACCTGTGGTGTGGTGCTATCAATCAGTCACATAATTTTGCACTGTAGTATGTATGTTGAGGAGTGTAACAAATCCAAAGTTCTGATTGAGTAAAATATTATGAATTCCCTTAAGGATGGCCCCGAAAGAGTCTAGAGGGGAACTTAGAGTTGTACATAAACTCTGAATATGTATTAGAGAATTCATTGATGTGAAACGGTGTTCCGTTTATTAAGTTTCCTCATGTAAGGTGTATTGTTAGTCTCCCTTTATATAGTTCAGGCCCTAAATTATAGGAAAGAATTGAAAAGACTTCAAAGATTTTAAACAATTAAATTCAGACACAACTTATACAATTAATATTACATTACATCTGCCACGACCAAGAAAGTTTATTATGAAATACAAAAACAAAACGAATTACCGGCAGGTTCATAAGATAACATACAAACATTAGAGAAGCAAAATAATAATAAAAAAGAAACAATAAAATTAAAATTTAAATATTTGTATATTCACGATATCCTTTTCCCATGCTAAGATGTGGGAAGATAGTAGTAAAGGTCCGTCACCACACAGGGAGAGAGAATAGATTCCTGGGAGACCGACACCTGGATGGACTTAGATGACAATGACTATCTTGGCTTCTCCTCAGCCAGACATTACCTCGCTTACACAAATATAACCGGAATGGTAACTCCCAAGAAACTACTCTCCCTCTGTTGACTATAGGTGGAATTTGGGGTTTCGAAACACTCTTGGGGGAAGGTAGTAGAGGTCACGAGTTCCGATCACCTTCCCCTTGTTGACCTCGAGATGAAACTGCTAGGGGTCGAGACCACGAGTCCGTAACAGAGAGCGTCAGCCTCTGGCTGTCTATTGCAGGGTAAATCAAGTCCCCATGAATCTGAACTCTGTCTTGGGTGATGGGGAACCAGGTGTGACTTTTTTTTTTTTTTTTTTTTTTTAATTGCGCCGTTGCGTCAATCAACAGGCAGGCAACAATACATACTGATAGGCGGGACCCATGAGAATCCAATGACTACAACCACACACACACACACACACCACACACACACATCACGAAAACATAACAGAATGGAGCACAAGCATACAGACAAATATTTACATTATGACCTACTTAAATCCACCAAAACGAGGGTGGCGTACCAGAAGTTCCTCCAGAACCTGGTGGTTCAGCAGGTGTCGACAAACCACATCAAGTGGCAGGCCCTGGGGCAGCAAGTGTCGGACAGTGAGGCAGGCCAGGCAATAGTGCTCTACAGTGTTAGCACGAGGCGCTCGACACAAGCGACACTCAGTGAAGGGAGGCTCACCCTGCATCCCAGCAACCTGCCACGGTGGACGGTAGCCAAGCCTCAAACGAGCAGAGACTACATTGTGCCTTCGAACCATTAGGCCTCGACGACGGTAGGAATATTTGTGATGGCAGACAGACTCATAATGTGTGATGGAGATGCTGAAGGTCCTCTCTGCATCCCTGCATCGTCGTACAGGGAGGAGAGCGGCGGAGAGGACTTTAGAGAGGTAACATGTCAAGGAGAGAGGACGTCCAACACAACGAGGAGGCAGATGGCAGGCTTCCTTTGCGAGTCTGTCAACTGTACCATTGTGACGTAAACCTACATGGGATGGCACCCATAAAAATTTGACAGTCAAGTTACGATGACGCAATAAGGACATAAACGATAAAATCTGCTGAACAACAGTAGAGTGTGTGGGCTGAACACTAGAGAGAGAATGAAGGGGAGGTCTGGAGTCACAAAAAATGGCAGCATTCACTCAACGTTGACAAACAAGACTAATAGCATCCAGAATGGCATACAGTTCACACAATGTTGAGCTAGAGTGGTTACAGAGACGACGGCCAACCCAGCCCCCTGGAGGTGACTCCATGTCAGGTGAGAAAACGGCACAACCTGCTGCACCATCCACTTGTAATGAGCCATCAGTGTAGAGGCAGTATGGATCTGTGATGGAGGACGTCACTGTTTCTATGTGTTCCAGAGCCAACTGTCGCTGTAGAGAAGGCAGTTCCGACTTGGAAGTAGGTGTGAAGCTCACATCAGGTGTTGGTAGCATCCACGGAGGGGGTCCAGGGGGGACGTCGGCCACCATTATATCTAGATTAAGACTACGAAGCATAGAGGAAACAGACCTTATAAGAGTACGTCCAGCAGGCAGTATGGGAGGGACCGGGTAGTTTGGTCTAAGAGAAGTCCTGACTAACTGAGAGTAATGGGGTGAAAGATGTAGGAAATGGAGGAACTTGACAGTGAAGCAAGTAACATTAGAATAAATTCTCTCCACTAACGGGGGAAGACGCAACTCACGCTGCATGTTCACTATCCTGGTCGACATTGGACATCCGAGAATTATTCTCATTGCTCTATTCTGAAATTTTTCTAAAGTTTCAAGAGTAGCCCTGGGAAGTTGAATCAGAGCAGGGGAGAGGTAATCAACAACTGAACGGATAAAAGCAATATAGATAGTCCTGGCTACTGGGATGGAGATGCCCGAGGAGTTGTTAGTGAGCCATTGAAGTGGCGTAAGTCGGCGCTGGAGACGACCCAATAAGTCCTGGACAATGGGATGGTCTTGAAGTCTGGCAGGGACAATTGGCCAAATATTGCCTGGTGCGCCCAGGTAGCAATACTGGAATCACATGGGAATGACAGTCCCTCCAATGGTAAACACTGGCCGAGCTTGAGGAAGGCGGCAGGTGAATATTCTGCTCTTATCTGGGGAGACAATAATGCCACAGTGAGAGGAGGACACAGAGGAGTCAAGAAACCGCTGGAGATCCCTTGGTGAGGTAGAATGAACACAGATATCATCAGCATAGCACGTAATTGTAGTTCCAGGTATATCAGGGAGAGAAGTGAGCAGCCGATGCATCAGAATATTAAATAACAATGGGCTGAGAACACCCCCTTGAGGCGTACCAAGATGAAAACTGTGCAATGGACTGAGCGCACCACTGAAAAACACACGGGAGGTCCTGTTACTCAGGTAGTTCCGAATTTACCGTAATAGATTACCCTTTATCCCAAAGTCAACCAGTTAATCCAAAATGACGTCTCTATTAGCAACATCGAAGGCACTTCGAAGGTCAATGAAGGCCACCACATTGTCCCTGTTAAGGCGAGTGTACAGGTCGACTAGGCAGTGGTATGTGCTCCGCTGGGGAAGGAAACCAAACAGCCATGGAGAAAGGCGATCTTGCAGTCTGTACATGAGACGATTGAGTAAGATTCTCTCCATAACTTTACAAAAACAGGAAGTCAGGGAAATAGGCCTGAACTTCGCAGTGCTGGGCTTAGGGATGGGTATAATTGTGCTGCTGGTCCAGGCTCGTGGTACACAACCATCACGAAGACAAAGATTGTACAGTCGAAGTAGAGGGTTCCCAGGAACTTGTTGAAGTAGGCGCAGCACAGCATAAGTAATACCATCATCACCAGGGGAAGAAGCTCTACCCTGAGAGAGAGCACGTCGCAACTCCTCCTCAGTTATCTCCTCTGCATCATCGTCATCATCTTGTAACAGAGCAGACATTAGACGTAGCCGATGGACAGCAGCAAGGAAAGTGAGTGCATCTTGTATGTGGATGGGTAGACTGGCTGAGGTAGATTGTTCTGACCAGGCATCGACAAGTTTTTGGGCATAGTCGGCGGGAGTGTGATGACGAGCAGTGGCCGGTGTCTTTTTAACACCCTGACGGATGAGGTGCCGCATAGAAGCCACACTTGTTTGCTGGTTGATGCTGTCGGTGAACCGCTGCCAAGACTCAGTGTGAGCACACTCCTGCAGGGCAACTAAAGCGTCCCTAGACATCTGGTAACGATGGAGCAGGTCAGGGGTTGGGTTGGCTTGAAACAATAGGCCATCACGTTCAGCCTCCTCCTTTGCCTCCTGTATACGTGCATCCAGCGTCCAGGAGTGGGCAGTATGGCGATCCTGGAGGTGTGGCCGGGAGACGTATAGCCTATAAAAGTCATGAGTAGCAGATACAAGATCAGAGTACAACTGTTCAGCTGATGATATGTCAAATGTAGGGAATACATGGGCCATGAATAAGATGTAAGTCAGGCAATATTTAAGGGGCACAGCAATATGCAAACGAGTGGCTGAAGCACTTGACCAAGCAGTTAGAGAATAATGAAACCGAAGAGCGATGTGATCAGAGAATAAGTCTGGCACGGAGGAGCACAGGACCCGAGATGCTATCAGGCCAGACGAGAGGATGTAATCCAGAGTACCTCCCCGGCAATGAGTGGCACCGCCAGTGTCCCAGCATGTCAGATGATGCTTGCAGATGTATGAAAGGAGACGAACACCATTACGATTAATAGAGCCAGTACCATTGTTGGTGGGTGGTGTAGCCACCACCTAAGTTGTGCTGCTACCTAAAGAAGGCTCCTGTGTAAGGGCCACTGTCAGGGTTTCTCCACTACACTTCTCAGCCTCAGGAGCTAGTGTCTATAACTCTCTTTAAGAAGTGTTAGTGTCTATAACTCTCTTTAAGAAGTGCTCAAGGAAGAGAGAGATGCGGTGAATAGTTCCTTATGAGTTAATGTAAAAAAATAGTTAACAGTATATACAATTCTCTGCGTACTTGACGTTAACAAAGCTAAGAGTATTTGGTTATGGTATTAAATGTATAATACATGTTTTGTATACATGAAATTTTGCAAGAGTATGCAGACAATGATATTACACAAAATGGCAAAGAGAATATGCTGAAAGAAATTGCATAGGCTATCTGCATGAAGGAATGTAATGGTAAATGAATCACAATACAGGCTGGTAGATAATTAGAGAATGGTTACACACTCAATCAAAGAAAATCGACCTATTTTATGGTACACTACAATACTCCCCCCCTAGTTTCGAGGAAGGAGGAACGATACTCTTGTGTGTCGTAGTTTGTTTTTTCCAGCATGTGTTGGAGGAACAGTCACTTGCACTGCTTGCAGCATCTGGTCCGGATTCAGGATATAAGCAGGCTTGACCCGGTCTACGGCCACAACTTCTTGAGAACCATGTTTGTCGATGGTGAAGTTCTTCCTCATCCTGCGAACTACTTGGAAGGGGCCCTGATATGGCTGCTGAAGGGGCCTTTTGACTGCATCGACTCTAACAAAGACGTGTGTGCAGGCTTCCAGGTCCTGGTGAACGAAGGTCTTCGAGTTGGACGTACGAGGCTGCAGGCACTTCATGGTATTTTTCAGGTGTGTTGCAAAGTCCTGAACGCTGCAAGGCTCGGGGTCTGGTGTGGCAGAGAGAAGCTCACCTGGGAGCCTGAGCGTAGAGCCATACACAAGCTCAGCAGAGGAGTTGTGCAGATCCGTTTTGAGTGAAGTTCTGATGCCAAGGAGGACAAGAGGTAGTGCTATTGACCAATCTTCTCTCTGGGCTGAAGCTGCCAGGGAAGATTTCAGCTGGCGGTGGAATTGTTCGACCGTTCCGTTGGCCTGTGGGTGATAGCTGGCGGTCCTGTATCGGCGGATGCCAAGGAGTATCATGACCTTATTCCACACGCCTGACTCAAACTGACCACCTCGGTCAGAAGTAAGGCTTAGAGGCACACCAAACCTGGACACCCATGTAGCGATGAAGGCACGTGCAACAGTATCCGTGGTGATGTCGGTGAGAGGTACTGCCTCAGGCCAGCGTGTGAAGCGGTCCACACAGGTGAGTAAATATCGATAGCCATTGGAGTACGGAAGTGGGCCAACGAGGTCTATGTGGACATGGTCAAATCTCTCGGTGACTGGCGTAAAGGTGGCTGCAGGAGAGTGTGTATGGCGTGTGACCTTGGAAGCTTGACAGCGTATACATGTGCGTGCCCAGTGTCTGACGCCTTTATTTATGCCCTCCCATATGAAGCGGGAAGACATCATCTGGTGCGAGGCACGGATTCCAGGGTGTGAGAGGTCATGTAACTTCTTGAAGAGCTGGTGTCGATGTTTCTCTGGTATGTATGGACGGAGAGTGTCGGTGGAGGTGTCAGCCTACAGTGTGACCTGGGTGTCTGGAAGTGTAATCTTCTTCATCTGTAGTGCAGGGTTATCCAACAGTCGCTGTAGCTCAGCGTCACCGACTTGATCAGCAGCAATGGTGGCATAGTCGATGGGAGAAGATTTTACAGTACTGATGTTTCGAGAGAGGGCATCAGCTGGGGCATTGTCGGCACCTTTGACGTATCGTATATCCGTGGTAAACTGGGCAATGTAGTCCATGTGGCGCATTTGTCGTGGGGTGTAAGATTCCTTATTTCTGAGGAATGCTGTAGTGAGTGGCTTGTGGTCAGTGTAGATGTGGAAACTGCGAAAACGCTTGACAGCTTTGAAGATGGCAAGTAGCTCCCTGTCATAGGCGCTATACTTCGACTCCGCCGAGGTGGGTTTCTTGGAAAAGAAGGCAATTGGCTTCCAGTATGTACCGACACGCTGTTGTAGGACGGCACCAACACCAATGTTTGAGGCGTCTGTAGCAATTGAAGTTTCTGCGTCTGGTGCAGGGAAAGAGAGCGTGGCAGCGTCGCTGAGGGCCTGTTTTGTTGAGAGGAAGGCCGCTTCCACTTCTTCAGTCCAGACGAGGGTAACAGATTGACCACTCTTGCAAGGTTTAATCATGGCATACAATGGTCGTAGCAGGAGTGAGCAGTGTGGAATGACGCGGTTATAGTAATTAACCATCCCAAGGAACTCCTTGAGCTGGCGCTGGGTAGATGGCCTGGGAAACTGCTGGATGGACTCGCACTTTGAGGTAAGTGGAGCAATGCCTGCTGGAGAGACTGTGTGACCTAGGAACTCAAGGGATGTCACACCGAGTTCGGACTTGTCTGTGTTGATTTGGATGCCATAATCTTGCAGTCTCTGGAGGACTTGGCGGAGGTGTTGTTTGTGGCTGGCTTCATCAGGACTAGCAATGAGAAGGTCATCTATGTAGGCAAAACAGTAGGGTAGACCTCGAAGGACCTCATCAATGAAGCGTTGAAACGTTTGTGCCGCGTTCCGCAATCCAAAGGGCATCCGGACGTATTCAAACATGCCAAAAGGTGTGATAATGGCCGTCTTCGGGATGTCAGTGGGATGGACTGGAATCTGATGAAATGCTTTGACGAGGTCGATCCGAGAGAAGATAGTGGAACCTGAGAGTTGGGAAGTGAACTCTTGAATGTTGGGCACAGGATATCTATCTTCCACGGTGCGTGAATTGAGGGCACGGTAGTCACCACAAGGTCGTATGTCTCCGGTCTTCTTAGGAACAATGTGAAGAGCCGACGACCAGTTGCTGCTGCTGGGCCGTATAATGCCTTTACTCATCAGAGATTCGAACTCGGCTTTGGCTTTCTTATAACGCTCAGGGGCTAAGCGTCGGGCCTTGGCATGCACTGGGGGTCCGGTAGTCTCTATATGATGAGTCACGTGATGCTTGGCAGGTATGCTGGATGAGTAGGGTTGTGTCAGCATAGGGAATGACTTGAGGAGGTCAGCAAACTTGTGGTCATGGTTGATAGCAGACAGGTGTGTGCTGTCACCAGGTGCTGGCTGTGCATTTGTAAAGATATCTGTGAGTGGGTCGACCAATTTTTGTCCTCTTACGTCTACCATCAGGTTGAAGTGACGGAGAAAATCAGCACCAAGGATGGCTTGTGACACTGCTCCTACGTAGAATGTCCATTGAAAAGAGCGGCGAAGGTACAGATCCAGATGCACTGTTTGCCGCGAGTATACAGGTATCTTGGTACCATTAGCAGCATAGAGATGCAGAGAAGGAGGTAGCGACCGCTGGCTGGCTGTAGCAGGGAGGACACTTACGTCGGCACCGGTGTCTACCAGGAACTTGGTATGGGACTGGCGATCAAAGATGTGGAGCAGCGTAGACTGAGTATGGCAAACATTATGCTGCGTTAATGTTCGCCGTTGTTGTTTGACGCCATGTAGCTGCAGGGCTTTTCACACTTGAGAGCCTTATCCCTAAACCTGCGATGGTAGTAGCAGAAGTTTGAAGTGCTCCTTGAACGTGACCGCTGGTGTTGGCGGTTTGGAGTCGAGGGTCGGGAACTTGGGTGGTTGTTGATTTGTTTCTTCAGGTTGCTGACTTCCATTGTAAGCTGGGAAATTAGATTGGCGAGCTGGGCAATTTGGGAATTTTCTTGGTTGCAGAAAGCAGGGGCTCTCATGGCTACTGCAGTGGCAGTGTGGTTGCCTGAGTTTGAGAGATCCTCAGTAGACATACTGGTCAGTGAACTCAGGGTGTAAATGCTGACGAGGGTTACCTGATATCACGGCAGCTGCGTTAGTCAGGTTATATCAGTATGCTGCTGAATACACTGGCACTGTAATTCACACACAAGGCACTAATAATAAAGGACAATACACTGTCCAGAGTGAAACACTGTAATCCAGGGTGAGGCACTGTAATCCAAGGTGAAGCACTGTAATTCAAGGCAAAGCACTGTAATCCAGGGTGAAGCACTGTAATCCAAGGTGAAGCACTGTAATCCAAGGTGAAGCACTGTTGCTGGTAGCTAGACTGCCGCGAGTACCAGTGGTGTATAGGTGTTGGATGGCAGGCAGCAACGGCGTAGTTGGAGGCTTACAGATGGCTGCTGTGGACTGGTGATGCCTCAGGGTTCGCAGCGATAATGTAGATAGGATGGACAGTGGCACTGTGGAGGGAGCAACAGCTGCACAGGAGAGGTAGCAACTCAAGTCACCTCTTGATGGTGACTGCAGGGCAAAGGCATTCTTGTAGACTATTGGAGGGTAGCGGCAGCACTCCAGGTCACTACTTGATAGTGACTGCAGGGCAAAGGCGTTCTTGTAGACTGCAGCTTGATCCACTCTTGTTGGCGATCGCGGCAGCTGCACTCTCCGGGGGTCACCACTTGTTGGTGATTGCTGCAGCTGCTCTCTCCGGGAGTCACCACTTGTTGGTGACAGCTGCACTCTCCGGGGGTCACCACTTGTTGGTGACGGCTGCAATCTCCGGGGGTCACCACTTGTTGGTGACGGCTGCAATCTCCGGGGGTCACCACTTGTTGGTGACAGCTGCACTCTCCGGGGGTCACCACTTGTTGGTGACAGCTGCACTCTCCGGGGGTCACCACTTGTTGGTGACGGCTGCAATCTCCGGGGGTCACCACTTGTTGGTGACAGCTGCAATCTCCGGGGGTCACCACTTGTTGGTGGGTGGTGTAGCCACCAACTATAAGTTGTGCTGCTACCTAAAGAAGGCTCCTGTGTAAGGGCCACTGTCAGGGTTTCTCCACTACACTTCTCAGCCTCAGGAGCTAGTGTCTATAACTCTCTTTAAGAAGTGTTAGTGTCTATAACTCTCTTTAAGAAGTGCTCAAGGAAGAGAGAGATGCGGTGAAAAGTTCCTTATGATTTAATGTAAAAAAATAGTTAACAGTATATACAATTCTCTGCGTACTTGACGTTAACAAAGCTAAGAGTATTTGGTTATGGTATTAAATGTATAATACATGTTTTGTATACATGAAATTTTGCAAGAGTATGCAGACAATGATATTACACAAAATGGCAAAGAGAATATGCTGAAAGAAATTGCATAGGCTATCTGCATGAAGGAATGTAATGGTAAATGAATCACAATACAGGCTGGTAGATAATTAGAGAATGGTTACACACTCAATCAAAGAAAATCGACCTATTTTATGGTACACTACACCATCACCCAAATCAGAATGCCGAGCATTAAAATCTCCCATATACACCATACCACGCACTGTTGGAGAAGGAAGAGCCTCAAGAGTGAGTCTAGCTGGGGCAGAATAGACATTACATAGTTGGAGTACTCCATTCCCAGGTAGAACCTCAAATAGCTGAAAGGTCATGTCAGGATCAGTGGAGGTACGGAGAAGGAGATGTGGCAAGGAGCTATGTATGTAAGTCAGGAGACCATTCCTTACCAGATGAACATATGGCACATAACCTGAGAGAGGAGGAGCTTGCCCAGCAGCGAGCGGCCGTCCTGGAAATGCTTCCTGGAGAAAAATAACACTGGGATGATGACGAAAAACATAGGCCTTGAGTTGAGTGAGCTTAGCATAACTGGTGATACCACATACATTCCAGATGACATCCAGCCGGCAATCACTAGCGAACTCTGTATTTGGAGGTAGAAGGCAGGTGAGTGGGGGCAGGTGAGCGACCTGGAGAAGAAGATGGACCAGGAGAAGGGACTGACTCGAAAAGCTTTTCAAGGCGAGATGCAACAGTATCCATCTTTTCGGTAAGGGTAGTGACAGTTGAGATGATGGCCTGCTGAGCCTCGACCAAGGTGGAGAGTTTGGAGTCATTGGCAGCCTGCGCGGCAACTAGCCCATCAATCCTGGCTTCAAGGGCAGGAAAGCGGTTCTCGAGAGCCGTACATCGTGCCATGAGGGTAGCCACAGACTTGCGGAGGGCCAGGTCTGGAAGTGAGGCAGGGCTGGTAGGAGGAGCAGACTGGGGAGGTGGTGGTGGTGGCAGTGGTGGAGGCGGAGCAATAGTAGTGACACGAGCCTGGACCTGACGTCGAGTACATCCATGCCACACGTTAACCCCTAGCTAAAAGCATCGTGGACACTTCCATCGAGACGTATCCTCAGGAGGTGAAGGCTCAGAGGTGGAGGCAGCAGGACGTGATTGTTCGCCCCTGACAGGACACGTCTTGGAATCATGGTCGGCAGCACACCATGCACACTTCGGCCTGGCAGAACAGTACCGGGAGATATGCCCCACACTCCAGCACCTGTAGCACCAAGGCTGGTCATTATGAAGTTTCCTCACCTCACATGGTGGAAGACAAGGGAGGAAATCAAAGGAAATCTCATTTGGAGGTGGATCAGGTTGACTCCAGACAACAACAATACGGCTAATTGGGGAACCATCTTGGAAAAAACGACGGGCAAAGTACACACCAGGGTATCCCTTAGCAAGTTTCGGGTCAACATCAATAGGAAAACGGGTGAGGATGTAGCTGGGGAACTTACGAGGCCTCTCGGGTGAGTCTTCAAGAATGAGAGGCAGAGACAAAAATTCACCAGCCTTCACTCTATCAATGATATCCTGACGTTTCCTAGAGATGTAGACAAACCGGGAGGTGACAGCAGCCATCTTCACTTCAGCCAGTTCACGCTGCAGCTGGAAGGCCCTGTTGACATCAGACAACCAACGCAACTTTGTGTCCGTAGATGGGTTCCCAGAGAAGGAGAGCTTGACATAGCCATTTCTTGGGGCAAAAGCAGGAAGGTTGGACGAGGGCAAGGAGTTGGTATACAAGGAAGAAACACCACGTTGAGGCAGAGAAGGTACGTCATGCACAGCTGAAGCACCCTTGGCAGTCTTGGCAGCCGGAGGCTAACAGTCCACACCATCGGAATCCTGCAAGGAGTCGGACGAGGCATCAACGGGTCGCTTGGTAGAGGTTGAGGAGGTGGAAGGCTGCAACCTGAGCTGCGGAGTGACCGAGGAGAGGGGGGGAGGGTTGCGAGAAGGCAGCTCAGGCCAGTGATCCTCGATAGGAGACTCATCCTCCTCCGACATGGCCAAGTCGGCCTCCAGGCAGGAAGCCACATCCGAATCCACGCTCTCCATCAGGCCAGGCAAGGCCCAGATGGGAAGCGAACAACTGAACACACACGAACACACGAACATATACACACAGAACCACAATAAAACAAATAAACCACAAACAACAATACCACAAACAGCAAAACCACAAAAAAAAACGATAGAAAATATAAACAACCCCTATAACACCACAGAAACAACAACACACAAACAAGAACGTTGAAACAAGACAAACAACAACACAGGCAGAGCGCCAGTAACACGTCTTCACTCCAGGAAGGTTGGGGTGAGACTGCCCCAGGTGTGACTGATAATTTGATGACTTTCTTGAAGTAGACCGGATTCCTCAGAGAGTTGTGACTTAGATTTTATTATTATTTATGTGTGGGATGTGTATTGTTATTATTGTACGTAATTATACTTATATGTATGGCCTAACGCAGCAATACCAAATGAATCACCTCAAATGAATCACCTCAATCACCCGCCAACTATCGTCCCTATTCCAAGCCAACGCCACTTTCACTCATATACCTCTCAACTACATCCGTCAACACCAGCCCAGTTATGAATCTTCAACTCCGTATCTCCGCATTACACTCCTACGCATTCTACCCAACTGCTGGCTACCCATACGCTCCTCATTATTGAACCACTTCAAGATATTCATTTTAACACTCTCCAGCACATCCACACCACATCAGTTCATTACTTTTCAGCCCTCATATACAATATATACTACACACACACAAAAATAAATTATATATATCATTTATACATATTATATGTAGCTTACAATGCATTTTAATTATCAGGACTAAACTTAAATATATTTTATATAGTATTTATATTTATTTGTGTATATTAGATTCATCTTTTATATACATTGTAGTGGCGCCATATGCACTACTCCTTATTCCTGTGTACATTCCATGTGCTTGTGCACCACTCCTTATTCCTTTGTATATTCCCCGGCCTCAGCCATCCCACAGTCTGTCGGATACGCTAATCCTTTCCCCTGTCGCAGCTTAATCCCCCTTGGGACGCCAGAGCCAGCCTCCTTGACTTCTCCCAGGTATGATTCATATGGGTGCAGCACACTGGTGGACGCGATGGGTCACGTGACAACGCTACATCCGGGGACTCGTAGACACCTGAATATAAGGGGCACGCTTCGTTCTGATGGGAGACTATCCTGCTAGCTACAGTACAAGAAGGACCAGCCCTGCTCTTGCCATCGTCATACACCTACATACTCACGTGTTCCCCATACCTACATGTACTGCATTACTGTGTATTACCAATAAACTGTACCATGTATTCTGGAGTTTGTTCACCCGGGTAGATACATAAGGGCTTCTTTATCGTTTTAATTGGTGACCCCGGCTTTTTTGTTACACTGGTGCAAGGGAGTATATATATACATATATATATCCTACACACCACAGAATCTGGATATAACCACACCAGTATGTGTCTCCAGACGGATTCGAACCGCTGCGTTGAGACATTAGTAGGACTCCTGTCCTAGTTTGGTCATCTATTGTTGTTGTTGTTGATATTCTCCCGGGGCAGAATGGCCTCCTGCCCCACAGACCCCTGGTACAAATTAAAATAAAGGAGGGGTGTACCAACCCTGGGCTTGTCTCTTCGAAGAATCTGGTACCTTATTCTTGAGTGTGTAGTTGTTGGTTGGTGGTGAAGTTGGAGACGTGATTGGTGTTCAGTTGAGGTAAAAATAAACTTCAGTAGTAAAATTACTTACTTTATTCCTTAAATTAATTCTATGGAATTTTGTGCCTTGTCTTAAGGAGCTCAGAGGAAAATGTCTGGTCTTTCTAGATTGAGATGGTAGTGTCCTAACTGAGTCTCTTCTCAGTCGTTTATATCTATTCTCTAACTTGAGTTTACAGCTATGTCTGGATACAATATTACCAACTTGATGGTTATGATTTACTGTGGTTTACCTGTGGTCATGTGGTAGGATGAATCACGTGGAACTATGGTCATGAGGCCTGGTTATCTTACTGTCTATCTCTTGGTTATTTATTTTATGCCGGTTCTGGACAGGTAGTCTGTTTATACCTGTGCGTCATCTGCTTTATTTGGTTATCTTAATGTTTATCTTCTTGGTTATTTATTTTATGCCGGTTCTGGGCAGGTAGTATATTTATCTGACCCTAGCTAATCTTATCTTTTACCTGCCTTGCCTCTTGGTACTGTACAATCGCTCAGTCCGCTACCCAAATTGTCTGTCCCAGATGATCTTTATTGTGGGAACAAATTTACAATAATTGGCATCTTCAAAGATTACTCATCTAGAGTAAAGGGACTGAGGAGCTAGGAAATTAACAATGAATACTTAAAATAAAAAAATGGACTTTAAAGACATTGGCACATAGTATACTTAAAATTAACATCAATACATGAATATAAATACATTGATACATAAAGAAATAATCTTAAAATTAATGTGTTAAGCTAGGTGCTTGTAGTTATGTGTATGTAAGCTAACCTATGCTGACGTTTCACACATTAATTGCATTGTTGCTATGTTGAGGCTGTGGAGGAGCAGTTAAAATATTCTTTTCAAGACGAGATAACACAGTATAACGTCGATAGACCTTTCTAATACAATATAAGACAATCACTGTACAGGCCAAAAGGATAAGACATGGAATTATAAATGTAGGTAGCAATATTTCGTGATCCAGATATGGAGGAATCAAATTTTCAGATAAGGATGCTTGAATCATAGTATCATTGAGAAGGCTTAATAGTTTCACTTTCTCTGAAACAACTGATAATTGGGAGATGTTAAACAAGTCAACATTATACGAAATATGTTGGAAGGTGGAAGAGAATGTTATGTTTTCAAGCAAATGATGTTTATTAAGTAAGGTAATGATTTTTTTGGATTGTATTGCACATTAATCTGCTGCTTTATAGTAGCCTTTAACCATACCATGTGTAGTGTCATTAGGGCAGATCAGTGTTACTTGTGTATCAGCAGGGAAGTATAGATAGTGGAAATTTTAAAAATGACGTTGAAAAAGAGTTTGATTAGTAACAGATGTGAATGTACATGCAGATAGTGTTAGATGAGTATCCCTTTGACTTAAAGCAATTGGACATGGTGCGTCATTTGGAGCTTGAAAAGCAAACAAATATGCAGGACAGACATATAAATGAAGATATGCCGAATGGCAATTGAGAAACTGTGCGTCACTAATCACATCAACAAGAGAATAATCATCACTAAGTACAATATTTATTGGCTGGGAATCTAACATTAAAAGAGTATTTTCTACAATCATTGGGAATGGTTGTACTGCATAGCCTGTGAAGGACATCTTACTTTTCATTGGAATAGTAATTAGTATATGGTCTGGTGTTAAAATACTATTCATGACTGCATAATAAAATTCCAGTGTAGGTGTATGAAATTAGGGAGGGGTAACGACTAGCCTAACTTTTAAAACTTAAAAGAAAAAAACATACATTTTATTTTACTCACCGCTTGTGTCTCCAATTAACATGCTGAAAGGAGCCACTGGCATACACTCTCAAGGCAATCAATAGCTGAATAGCTGGGTATGTGGTGGTATGGGATTTCCTCGCCTTGTTCTTCTCCTCAGCAGGGGTGAGAATTCATCAATGAGCTCATACCTTATCAGCTCTCTCTCCTCAGAGCCCTGGCTTCCAAGTCAGCCAAGACGTACTCCATGGTGAAGTAGTCTCAGTAGCCTCAGTCCACTGATCGGCGTCGGGCAGTGTGAGACCGGTCACCGATAAACAGTACGAGCAGTACTTGAAATGTTGTGTAGCATGCTTATCGCTGTTTAACGGCACTTTGTTTACTTCTTACCATCTTTAAATGTATTATGATATCAATTTCCACTGTAATCAATGAGAAATATTCACTAAATATGATGATATCCGAGCCCATATGGTGCACGTCGTTAACTTCTACCAGCTTTTACTACACCTCCCGAGGTATTGTTATTAACGGCGTCGCTAACGCGCCCGTGACGTCATCATTTTGTTTCTTGGATCGCGTCGGTAGTGGCCGACGTCACTAACTCGAGTTACCGACGTTATTAAGTTTCTTGGATCCGGCCCCTGGTTCTATACGTGACTATAAATTTAATTCCCTTCAGGACTACCTGATGCAATATTTCCTTGTGGAATTTGGTCTAACTTCCATCTGTATAGATCACATACATAAGTTCCTTTCTTTACATGAACATTGGTAGATATTTTATTAAAATTATAGACATCAGCAACATTATCACTGTTTACATTGGTTAAAGTAGATTCCAATCCCAGATTATTTATTTTCACTGGTTCTATTAAGGCTAGAACACTAGTATGTGGCTGTACAGAAAACGGAAGCTTTACCTTCAATTTATGGACGAAATTTGGAGTTAATATAGCATTAGATACAGCAATTGCTTTTATAATAATGGAGTGGTTTCCCTCATTTGCATTATGTATAGGGTTAACATTACATGGACTTATATATTGGTCTGGACAATCCCGTATTGTAATACATTAATTCATAAAATGTATTATTTTATGTTTAGAGTTAATTATTATGTTCTGTCTGATAAGGTCTAGTACCCCGTCTGTTTGGAGATTATAATTTCGTATTATATAGAATTTAATGGTTATAGGGTTAGTTCCCTTGTCTTACCGTACAGGAAGGGTTATTTTCTCTATTACCTCTAATTTATTGCCCGTTATGGTTGACAATTCTATGTCACCGGCTCAATCTTGTTTTGTAAATGCTGCTGGGGACCTAAGTTGCACAATTTGTTAAAGGGAATTTCAGATAACAAGGAAACTGCCGCGCCTGTGCCTATCATGAAAGGGGTGTTACAAAGTGATATTTTGACAGGGATTGATAGTACATTACCGGTAGATGCGAAGACAGGGTTTAAGGTCGTTATTACTTTCGGGACGTTTGATGCCATTCCGAATATTGTGGTGGTCTCGTTCATACCTCGTGTTTCTATTGTGTAAGACCTCTTTTATTCTGCTAAGGACTACGCATTCATCTAAGGAATGTGAATTTGACTCATATAAATGACAGTATTTATTATTACGTTTCCCTTGATAAGTTTCCTTAGTGTTATGCAAGTAATAACATTCACTAGTAGTATGATTATTTTCGCTACATTGTTTACAATATTTTCCCTGTGATTTCCACTGGGTGGGTGTGACATCAAAATTGAAATTTTTCTTTTCCATGGATGAAGCAATATGCAATGCACGAGGTATGATATGAGATTCCTTCGAATCCAAAGCTAGAGACTCTGATAATGGAAGTGCTTTTGCTGGTTTGTAACACTCCTATTTTTATATATATTGTTTTTTAGAATATTTACGGGTATTAGGGTAGACTTTTAATATAAGATGGTACGGAGTAGCCAGGCCGAGATTATCAATGACGAATAATCTCGGTGGTGGGCTTCTTCTGAAAATTTTACATATGATGAAAAGTACAAATAATGTTTATAGTTAGAGGTTATAGATGAATAATAATAATAATGATTATAGTTAGGTAAATAGGTGAAATGGAGGAATAATTGAAACTTAGGCAGATTGATAGGGATAGAAAAATACGTGGTGATTAAGAGGTGAATGAAAAATAATAATTGAATACAGGGAATAACCTGCATTTATAATTATAATGTAAAATTACGAACCTAACATTCCTATGTTGTTACCTGCATTTTAACTGTAACTTACTAAGAATAATTATTTTAGTAAGATGGGCTATTATTTTGGAGGATGGTCCATTCTCTTGCTCGTGAAACAATACATGCCTTGTATATGTATATTACCGTAATCTAATACTTTAACTGAGGAGGAAAGCAATGTATTTGAGCACAGGAAAAGGTGTAAATGGTAATATGTAACTGAATATACACCAGTAGCGGTGGAACTGATAAGAATGCCATATTTAAAAATACGGGGGCACTACTTAGTTTGACCGGGGATGGAGAGGAGGTGAAGAGGGAGTAGCATACTCTACTTCTTCCTCATTCTGCTTCCGGTATTGTGACAGGTAAGAGCTGAGCTCTCGTTGGTTCCCCTTAATTCTATTGTATTGTGAATATTTTGAACGGTGAATTAATAAGTCCAGTGATGGAATTTAAATAACTGAAGAATATTGTGTGTTCACGTAAGGACATAGTAACTAATGTATGTTTTTTTTTTGCTCTCATTCTACTTCTGGTATTGTGACAGCTGGGAGAAGCCACCATTTAGTGACAAACCATTGAGCAACTTGACACACATATGGTGAATAATACTAATAATAATTGCTGGCAATTCACAATTCGAATAATATTATTAGGATATTGATGTTAGGATGTATTAGGATTTTGATGTTTAGGATGTGATATTTTTTTTAAATACCGTATTGTGGTATTTGTTTTTGGTATGTGGATTTAAGAGTGTTTAGATCTCTGTCAACTAGCGAGACACGGAATTCTTCTTGTCCTAGTTGACAGAACGGGGAGTAGGAACTATTAACAAGGGAGGGGGAAAATATTATTGTATTCTTATTATATAAATAATGTACTCGTGTGAACATATTATAAATAAACGGGATTATAATTAGTTGAATATTTCCGTCACCGATATAATAAATAAACTGTGTTCCTATATAGATATTGGTTCTCAATTTACAACACTGATCGTACCCCTGTTAAAATCTTAACTCACGCGCCTACATAAGCTAACGCTACGCTACCCATTCGGTGTGTGTTCACTTGATTCCTCTTGTCAACTTGGTCTGGTGGTGGCAGCGTATACCCAGTACTGGAGAGGAGCTGGACTTGTTCTTTGTATGATTTATTTTTAGTATTCGCAAGGCAAGTCCTGTTCCTCATCATTCTCTTTTTTTTCAGATCAGGTTGATCCAGTTATAGGATATAGTAGTACCATACACTGGTGGCTTTTTGTTTTGTTAATTAAAGGCAGTGGGTTTTCGTTTTCCTCCCAGAGTAAAGTAAAATAGTAATATTAAATTAAGGGGACAAAAATCGCGCTTTTACAGGTTCATGTGTGTTTATGTTGTCTGCCGTTGTTTTATTCATTCTCTGAACCCATGATAATGAATTACGTAGTTGACCATCCCCCAAAACATCAATAAGAGACTCTCTGAATGCAGCATATGACGTTAAATTATCTGGATCAGAAAAAGCACTTGCAGTTGACATATAACTGGCTGGACTATCCTGCCTATATCCGCTTGGCAAAATGCATCCTCCAAATGATGCAAGAAGAGGTGAATTCCATATCTGGGATCTTCTCCCGTATAATGCTTTAAATAATTGTGAGTGGGTAAGAGGTAGAGGTAGTGGGGTCAGAAGAAGTTGTAAGAAGAAGAGAGACATTTGGAGATTGTGGAGGAGTAGGCATTGTTGGAGAAAATACAGGTTATTATAGTAGCCTATACCAGATCGAGTATTTGATGGGGATAAGGTTGGAGAAGCAGAGGAATGTGTTTCGAATGTGTTGGCACCACAGCCGAGACTTTGGGAGGCAGGGGAATCTAGCTCGGAGGCTAATGAATCATCATCGGGGATATTCGAAGTTAGTTGTGATTCCTTTGGATTAATGGGGGAGAATTTCTTTACTTTGTGTCAATTTGGCAAATCTTTTCTTTCCTTCTGGGCTTTTAATGAGGAACCTAATTCTTTTCTAACATGTTCGTGAGCAAGTGAAAAATAATGTAATGTAACATGTAATGTGTACTTACTTTTAGTTGACTGTAGTTGCAACGACGATGACGACGAGATGAAGTCTAGTTGGGGTGTTACCTGACGAGTAGACGATGTGGTGCAGATGTAACGACGGTGAAGTGACGAAGCGTTGATCTAGGTAGCTCGCACACTAACACACTAACAGTCGTTATTGGAGTGAAGATGATGAACCTTGACGTGTTACCTTTACGAGAGAAGTTTACGTAATGAGGCGTCAGCTTGGAGGTTGTGGCGTTGTTCTTACGAGAGAATTTACTTAGTAGAACGCTAATGTGGTGGTGATGAAGTGATGGTTGTTGTTGCGAAGTAGATGAGGTCCCCATGTAGGTCGAATTGCAGTTATATTGAAGCAAGGGACTCTTGTAGGTTAAGAATTCGTGGTTTATCTCCCTTGTTAGAGGTCGTAAGATTAAACCCACTGAAGAAATTACTTGAGAGAATTTACAAGTAAATTCTTTGAACTATGTTAGTCACTGGACTCTTGTGAAGTCTACCCTTGCTATGTTGCAAAAACACCGCTGCTACCAAAATGTACCAGTTCTGAAGGCTTGAACTCTGGGCAGAACCTGGTAACTTACTTGTGTATAATTCTTGGAGTTGCTGTATTAATTGATGTTGGAGTTGATGTATTAGGTAACGTGGCAGACGGGGGTGCTTTCTTAGGTAATTGAATTCACAATTTGAATAGACTTAGGTTATTTATATATAGATATACCGTATATATCTCTCTAGGGAATAATAATGATGTGTCTTGTCTTATTTTGTATGGTCTCTCTTTGTGGAGACAAGTCTATAGCCCTTTGAGTCAGTGTTAAGTATCCTACCTACTACTATCCGTTTCAGCGCCGGACAGACGCTGTTTTTCGCAAATATTTCCTAAACGAATCGTTGTATATATATAATATTTCAACACACTATCTTTAACACCCGGGCGTAATTTATGGCTGACATACCATATTACTATATGTGTTATGCGAGGAGTTTACTTGTGAAAAATAGCACAAAGCTGGCCAGTCATATTGACGCATTCGAAGGAAAGTGTGGCCCCCCAACACCCTCCCAAACCATTCCTAACCACAACTACATCCCCCCCTTCTCACCCCTCCCTCCTCCTCTTCTCCCCCTAGCTCCTCGCCTCCCTCATCACTCGTGTCCCTCCCTATTTCTTCCATCACTGTATTATATATTAGAATGTTATGTAGATGTATATGTATAGATATGATTATTAACTAAGAGTATGGTGCAGTACAATTCTATAGAGGCAAGACGTATTTCACTTTCATAATTACTGTACAACAGCATGTTTACATACATGTAGTATGTAGAAGGTCCATGTTTGCAGTCCTTATGGTCAACCATGCAAGTGAACACGATGTACTGGCATTACCTGTGGTCTGGACCTTCTAGGCAAAGTTATTAGATACTGTGTACCTATTCATTATAAAATGTCAACTTGGTCCAGTTAATATAATGTTATTTTGTTGACTTGTCCCTTTTATACTTATATTATCACCAAATTACATATATATATATATATATATATATATATATATATATATATATATATATATATATATATATATATATATATATAATAGTGTAGGATTTAATTATGCAAACATGATAAAACAAAATTTATTCACAATCACTGTCAAGGAAAACGTCATCGTCTTCATCATCACTGGCTTTCACGTTTGTACAATGTGGCAAGACGAAGAACAAACGCTGTCCTGCATCCACGGGGGCAAATGGACAACATTGTTGCTAATAGGTGCTCCTCGACAGTCAATGATTTCTACCCTGTCACTACTTGAGTCATAGCCTCGGACTGGGGGGTACCTCATACCTCAAAGAGAGGGGGAGGGGATACGGGGGACTGTGAATATTCAACTAAGGCATAAATTGGTTATTTAAAAGGTAAAGAACACATGAAGCAACCATGAACGATTATATTTAGTTGCCCAAAACCAAAATTAATCATTTTTCTGGTCGCCTTAGACACGTGAGTTATTATCCGGCTATACGGCCATTAACAACGGGATTAGCTGTTGCTTTAATGGTCATTTGACCCACTCTGGTTTTCATGTCCACACACAACGGTAACTGTATTAAACAATATTACTAATGAACGATACGTATATACATACTGTTAAAAAAAAAAAAAAAAATTGGAAGGTGGATGGTGTAAATAGGGGGATGAAGAGTGAAACGGGGAGGGGGATAATGAGATATTGGGGTAGGGAAGGAAGGAATGGTGTGGGGGTATTTCGGGGTGTTGGTAGAGGGGTTACACGAGTACCCCACACTCGTCCGATTCTCTATAACGCCTTAGATATGATGACTGGATTAGGCTTAATATCACTCAGTAAACTCCTAACATAACACATATAGTAATATGGTATGTCAGCCATAAATTACGCCCAGGTGTTAAAGACAGTGTGCTGAAATATTATAAAGATACAACGATTCGTTTAAGAGATATTTACGAAAAACACCGTCTGTCCGGCGCTGAAACGTATAGTAGTTTATCTCCTCAGCTGGAGTTGCCGGCAAGTCTGGAATCCAATATTACCAATTTAATGGATCATGATTTACTGTGGGTTGTCCTGTGGTCATGTGGAACTGTGGTCATGAGGTCTAAAATCATGTGCCTCATGTAGATGAGTCATGACCCTTGCTCCTATCTTCAGGTACAGTCACTCATAAAAATTAAGACCCCCACAGGCCAGTCATCTTCTTATACTTGTGATATCGGTTCTGGCAACAGTGTACGTGACGTCAGTGATGGCGCTTGAGAGATGAAGTTGATTTGCTCGACACATTTGTAACTAATGGTAGATGAGACGAAGCATGAGTTGGGATAATGTTTCGAGCAAACCAACCTTCCTCCAAACAGTTATCAATTATTTATATAACGACATTCATGTCAATTATTAACATCATTAAATGTAAGATTAAGTTTTTAATATTATGATGTAACACAAAAACAACTGAGGTAATATTATTGTATACGGTTTTTTTTCGTATAATATTCAATGGTTATCATCAAGCACTAAACGCTGAAAAATACTTACACAATAATTGAAAAAGAATCATGAACCAGAATGCTATTTATTAAATGAAGCAAATGTGAATACCTTTATATTACATGTGTCAAGTGTTGATACCACTAACACACACTTCCATAAGTTCCATTTCCCCCGTATCTACCTAACAGTTTATAATCAAGGGTCTCATTATCCCTCACGTGATAGCAGCCTTGTAATATTCTGAATACTTTTAATAATAGCTCGTTGTATTGAAATATTGGAATTTGACTATGAAACCCTTTTTTTGTCATTTGTCTCTTGGTAGCAAAAATTATTATTTGCTCTGTATCTCTCTTCTCTGTGTGTATTTCTCTTTTCTGTGTGCATGTATTATACTTATATAATTATATAAGCCAGTACACACACACATAACATAATAATGTTGGTGACAGAGGTTCTATTGGTTTTATCTGTCATGAGTTACGAGAGAACTATATTCATAATTAGTTAAACATTGTAATAGTTCCATCAAGTAATACATGGGATGCACAGTTGAGGTTTCATCGGACATGTTAATAAAGAAGCTGGCAACTATTTTCAACATTTCTTAAAATTAAACTTTATTGAAGGCGTGTTAAGGTCTGAAATCCTGTGTTTCCCATCATACAACACCTTCCCAATACTCACACCGTTGTATTTGATGCCGTATTGGTCTTTACTGTCTTGTGCTACAAGGTTGATATTAGTGTGAATTTCCATATACACTCTACCACTACTCATACCATTGTATTTGATGCCGTACTGGTCTTTACTGTCTTCTGCTACAAGGTTGATATTAGTGTGAATTTCCATATACACCTTGTCTTGTGAACTGACTGACTGCATCACCTTACACATCTTCAGGTCAACAGGACTGCCAACTTGTTGGAGAGGGAATATTTCCACACTCAGTCTTCAATACCCTTACCAGTTTAGTGGTTTTCAACCAACTCATTATCCTCTTGGAGTATCAAAACTAATTTGGGCTAACGAGACTAGAGTCAACGTCAATCTCTAATTAATGCAAAAAAAAAAAAAAAAAAAATACAGTTGACAAGCCTGTGGGTGCAAGACGCAATCTCCCTGGCCTCTGCTCACATGTTTTATCTGTCAAAATAAAAAAAATTCGCTACCTAGAAACAGATGAAATACTGAGGGATTTATAGTAAATTATCAAACAGCACGTGTTCACTATATTCAATACAACGAGCTATTATTAAAAGTATTCAGAATATTACAAGGTTGCTATCACGTGAAGGATAATGAGAGCCTTGATAATTATTTGACACGATTATAAACTGTTAGGTAGATACGGGGGAAATGGAACTTATGGAAGTGTGTGTTAGTGGTATCAACACTTGACACATGTAATATAAAGGTATTCACATTTGCTTCATTTAATAAATAGCATTCTGGTTCATGATTCTTATTCAATTATTGTGTAAGTATTTTTCAGCGTTTAGTGCTTGATGATAACCATTGAATATTATACGAAAAAATACCGTATACAATAATATTACCTCAGTTGTTTTTGTGTTACATCATAATATGAAAAAGTTAATCTTACCTTTAATGATGTTAATAATTGACACGAATATCGGTATATAAATAATTGATAACCGGGTGTATTTTCGTACTTTTATTAAAGCTTCCATTCATTTCTCACCTCCCCAAGAATAATTTCTCACCTCTCTTGTATAGGCAGGCACCCCCCCTATCCTCCTCAAATCCCTCCTTACTTCTCCCTCTCACCAGTGAATGGTTCGAGCGAGCAGAGCTCACAGCTAGTGTTTCGGGGTTATCTCGGCCAACATTGACAACGCTGGGTGGGCCTCACGGAAGTGTGACCAGCTGTACAATGTTACCAGAACCGATATCACACCACTTAAAAGGTGTCTTGCCTGGGGGTGTCTTTACTTTTATGAGTGACTGTACCTATGCTGATAATTAGTTTGTGATACCTGGTTATCTTATTGCCTATCTCTTGCTACATGTGTTGGTTATTTGTTGTGTGCCTGACCATAGCCAGGTAATCTGTTTATGTTGGTTATCTTACAGTTTTATTACCCCTGCTGTATTCTTATTATTCTACTTGCCTCATGGTGGTGCACAAGATGTGCACAACATACCTTCTCTGCCTCACCCTGGTGTTTCTTCTTTGTATACCAACTCCTTGCCCTCGTCCAACCTTCCTGCTTTTGCCCCGAGAAATGCCTATGTCAAGCTCTCCTTCTCTGGGAACCCATCTATGGACACAAAGCTGTGTTGTTTATCTGATGTCAACAGGGCCTTCCAGCTGCAGCGTGAACTGGCTGAAGTGAAGATGGCTGATGTCATCTTCCAGTTTGTCTACATCTCTAGGAAGCGTCAGGATATCATTGATAGAGTCAAGGCTGGTGAATTTTAGTCTCTGCCTCTCATTCTTCAAGACTCACCCGAAACTTGCCAAGGGATACCCTGGTGTGTACTCAGCCCGTTACTTTTTCCAAGATGGTTCCCCCATTAGCCGTATTGTTGTCTGGAGTCTATTTGATCCACCTCCAAATAAGATTTCCTTTGATTTCCTCCCCTGTCTTCCACCGTGAGAGGTGCGGAAACTTCATAATGACCAGCCTTGGTGCTACAGGTGCTAGGGAGTTGGGCATATCTCCCGGTACTGTTTTGCCAGGCCGAAGTGTGCATGGTGTGCCGCCAACCATGATTCCAAGACGTGTCCTGTCAGTTATTGAACCATCACGTCCTGCTGCCTCCACCTCTGAGCCTTCACCTCTTAAGAATACGTCTCGATGGAAGTGTCCACGATGCCTTCAGCCAGGGGTTAACGTGTGGCATGGATGTACTCGACGTCAGGTCCTGGCTCGTGTCTCTACTATTGCTCCGCCTCCACCACCGCCACCACCACTTCCCCAGACTACTCCTCCTACCAGCCCTGCCTTGTCTCCGGACCTGGCTCTCCACATGTCTGTTGCTACCCTCATGGCACGATGTACGGCTCTCGAGAACGGCTTTTCTGCTCTTGAAGCCAGGATTGATGGGCTGGTTGCCGCTCAAGCTGCTAATGACTCCAAACTCTCCACCTTGGTCGAGGCTCAGCAGGCCATCATCTCAACTGTCACTACCCTTACCGAAAAGATGGATACTGTTGCATCTCGCCTTGAAAAACTTTTCGAGTCAGTCCCTTCTCCTGGTCCATCTTCTTCTCCAGGTCGTTCATCTGCCCCCACTCACCTGTCTTCTACCTCCAAATACAGAGTTCGCTAGTGATTGCCGGCTGGATGTCATCTCCTGGAATGTATGTGGTATCACCAGTTATGCTAAGCTCACTCAACTCAAGGCCTATGTTTTTCGTCATCATCCCAGTGTTATTTTTCTCCAGGAAGCATTTCCAGGATGGCCGCTCACTGCTGGGCAAGCTCCTCCCCTCACAGGTTATGTGCCATATGTTCATCTGGTAAGGAATGGTCTCCTGACTTACATACATAGCTCCTTACCACATTGCCTTCTCCGTACCTTCTCTGATCCTGACATGACGTTTCAATTATTTGAGGTTCTACCTGGGGATGGAGTACTCCAATTATGTAAAATCTATTCTGCTTCAGCTAGACTCACTCTTCAGGCTCTTCCTTTTCCAACAGTGCATGGTATGGTGTATATGTGAGATTTTAATGCTCGGTATTCTGATTTGGGTGATGGTTCTAGCTCTATTAATTGTAATGGTGTTCGTCACCTTTCATACATCCGCAAGCATCATCTGACATGCTGGGACACTGGCGGTGCCACTCATTGCCGGGGAGGTACTCTGGATTACATCCTCTCGTCTGGCCTGATAGCATCTCAGGTCCAGTGCTCCTCCATACCAGACTTATTCTCTGATCACGTCTCATTTCGGTTTCCTTATTCTCTACCTGCTGGGTTAAGTGCTTCAGCCACTCGTTTGCGTATTGCTGTGCCCCCTAAATAATGCCCGAATTAAATCTTATTTATGGCCCATGTATACCCTACATTTGACATATCATCAGCTGAACAGTTGTACTCTGATTTTGTATCTGCTACTCATGACTTTTATAGGCTATACGTCTCACGGCCACACCTCCAGCATCGCCATACTGCCCACTCCTGGATGCTCGATGCACGTATACAGGAGGCAAAGGAGGAGGCTGAATGTGATGGCCTATTGTTTCAAACCAACCCATCCCCTGACCTGCTCCATCGTTACCAGATGTCTAGGGACGCTTTAGTTGCCCTGCTGGAGTGTGCTCACACTGAGACTTGGCAGTGGTTCACTGACAGCATCAACCAGCAAACAAGACACCGGCTACTGCTCATCATCACACTACCGCCGCATATGCCCAACAACCTGTCGATGGCTGGTCAGAATAATCTACCCCAGCCAGTCTACCCATCCACATACAAGATGCACTCGCTTCCCGTGCTGCTGTCCATCGGCTACATCTAATGTCTGCTCTGTTGCCAGATGATGATGATGATGATGGAGAGCAGATAACTGAGGAAGAGTTGTGCCATGCTTTCTCTCGGGGTAGAGCTTCTTCCCCTGGTGATGATGGTATTACTTATGCTGTGCTGCGCCTATTTCAACAAGTTCCTGGCAACCCTCTACTTCGACTGTACAATCTTTGTCTTCGTGACGGTTGTGTACCACGAGTCTGGACCAACAGCACAATAATACCCATCCCTAAGCCCGGCACTGCGAAGTTGAGGCCTATTTCCCTGACTTCCTGTTTTTGTAAGGTTGTGGAGAGAATCTTACTCAATCGTCTCATGTACAGACTGCAGGATCGCCTTTCTCCATTGCTGTTTGGTTTCCTTCCCCAGGGGAGCACACATCACTGCCTAGTTGACCTGTACTCTCGCTTTTCCAAGGACAGTGTGGTGGCCTTCATTGACCTTCGAAGTGCCATCGATGTTGCTAATAGAGACGTCATTTTGGATCAACTGGTTGACTTTGGGATAAAGGGTAATCAACTACAGTGGATTCGGGGACACCTGAGTAACAGGACCTCCCGTGTGTTTTTCAGTGGTGCGCTCAGTTCTTTGCGCAGTTTTCATTTTGGTATGCCTCTCCCTGATATTCCTGGAACTACAATTACGTGCTATGCTGATGATATCTGTGTTCATTCTACCTCACCAAGGGATCTCCAGCGGTTTCTTGACTTCTTCTCTATGGCCTCCTCTCACTGTGGCATTATTGTCTTCCCAGATAAGAGCAGAATATTCACCTGCCGTCTTCCTCAAGCTCGGCCAGTGTTCACCATTGGAGGGACTGTCATTTCTATGTGTTCCCAGTATAGCTACCTGGGCGCATCAGTCAATATTTGCCGATTGTCCCTGCCAGACCTCAAGACCATCCCATTGTCCAGGACTTATTGGGTCGTCTCTAGCACCGACTTACACCACTTCAATGGCTCACTAACACCTCCTCGGGTACCTCCATCCCCGTAGCCAGGACCATCTATATTGCTTTTATCCGTTCAGTTGTTGATTACTACTCCCCTGCTTTGATTCAACTTACTTACAAGGGCTACTCTTAAAACTTTAGAAAATTTTCAGAATAGAGCAATGAAAATAATTTTCGGCTGTCCAATGTCGACCAAGATAGTGAACATGCAGCGTGAGTTGCGTCTTCCCCCATTAGTCGAAAGAATTTATTCTAATTTTACTTGCTTCACTGTCAAGTGCCTCCATTTCCCACATCTTTCACCCCATTACTCTCAGTTAGTCAGGACTTCTCTTAGACCAAACTCCCCTGTCCATCCTATACTGTCTGCTGGACATACTCTTATAAGGTCTGTTTCGTCAATGCTCCATAGTCTTAACCCCTTAGGACCGATTGACCGACATATCGGTGATAAAAAAGTTAATGGTTCTCTCCGAATAACCGACATGTCGACGTACCTATAAAAAACTGTAGCGAGTAGCTAGCTAGGTGGCGTTGGTAACGATGGAAAGCTAACGTCCTTGAGAAAAGGATTGACTGTGGTAGTGGTGTCTGGCAGCTGCGTATGCCAACAAGGAAATATCTCACCACTACATGGTGTTTTCTTATGTTTCTCGTATCTCTCTGCTGTCTACTATACTCCAGGAGAGTCTAGACAGAAAAAATTACACTGAAATACGTTTATTATAATTGAAAACCACTTAAACGCATTATTTAGGTGTTTTTATACATGTTTAGAGGAACGCAGAGCGTATGAGGTTTTCTTTCATGCGTTTCAGGGGATACTATTTATTTATTTTCGGACTTTGACGCTCTGTCATACGCAAACGCGTACACCTAGGAGGCTCCCGTTTTCAGTTACTGTTGTGTAAATTCAAGCTCTTTCATTCTGTAAGGACAAAATTTGCCTACATGAAAGTTGAAAATTGACCCCCAGAAGTCGGCTAGGGATGAAAAAAAAAAAAAAAGAAGTCGGTCCTAAGGGGTTAATATAGATTTAATGGTTGCAGACGTCCCCCCAGGGCCCCCTCCGTGGATGCTACCAACACCTGATCCATACTGCCTCTACACTGATGACTCATTGCAGGTGGATGGTACAGCAGGTTGTGCCGTTTTCTCACCTGACATGGAGTCACCTCCAGGGGGCTGGGTTGGCCATTGTCTCTGTAACCACTCTAGCTCAACATTGTGTGAACTGTATGCCATTCTGGATGCTGTTAGTCTTGTTTGTCAACTTGAAGTGAATGCTGCCTTTTTTTTTGTGACTCCAAACCTGCCCTTCATTGCCTCACTAGTGTTCAGCCCACACACTCTACTGATATTCAGCAGATTTTATCGTTTTTGGCCTTGTTGCGTCATCGTAACTTGACTGTCAAATTTTTATGGGTGTCATCCCATGTAGGTTTACGTCACAATGGTACAGTTGACAGACTTACAAAGGAAGCCTGCCATCTGCCTCCTCGTGGTGTTGGACGTCCTCTCTCCCAGACATGTTACCTCTCTAGAGTCTGCTCCGCCTCTCTCCTCCCTGTACGGCGATGCAGGGATGTAGTGAGGCCCGTCAGCATCTCCATCACCCATTACGAGTCTGTCTACCATCACAAATATTCCTACCGTCGTCGAGGCCTCATGATTCGGAGGCACAATGTAGTCTCTGCTAGTTTGAGGCTTGGCTACCGGCCACCGTGGCAGGTTGCTGGGATGCAGGGTGAGCCTCCCTTCACTGAGTGTCGCTTGTGTTGAGCGCATTGTGCTAACAGTATAGAACACTATTGCCTGGCCTGCCTCACTGTCCGACACTTACAGTCCCGTGACCTGCAACTTGATGTGGTTTGTTGACACCTGCTGAACCATCAGGTTTTGGAGGAACTTCTGGTACGCCACCCTCGTTTTAATAGATTTAAGTGGGTCATAATGTAAATATTTGTCTGTATGCTTGTGCTTCATTCTGTTATGTTTTCGTGATGTTCTTACCTACTTATTTGTATTTTTACAGTATTGAGTCAAGCTCGTAATGTCCCGTATTTTAAAACACAATTATCATATTTTTCTTTAAAGTTATGTATGTTTTTGACACACAACACTTCTTCTTGTAATTTATTCCATTTGTCTATTACTCTATTTAGAAAACTATATTTCTGTACATCTTTATCTCCTCTTTTTTTAATTAATTTCTTACCGTGTCCTCTCATTGTAGGTATTCCTTGTTGACATAAGTTTTCTCTATCTATCTTTTCTTTTTCTGTGACACATTTGTAAACCTTAATCATATCTCCTCTCTTTCGTCTTTCTTCTAATTAAGGTAATTTTAGTTTCTTTAGTCTTTCTTCATAGCTTAGTTTTCTTAGACTTGGTAGCCATCTTGTTGCTACTCTTTGTACTTTTTTCTAATTTAGTGATATGTTTCATTATATGTGGGTTCCATACTACTGCAGCATATTCTAAGGTAGGCCTTATAAAAGATGTTATTATTTTCTTGACCATTTCTTCATCTATATAAGTGAAGGCCACACTCATATTTGCTAACTATGCATACATGCTTCTCACTTTTTCATTTATATGATCATCTGGTGTCAATGAGTTAGTGTGTGTGTGTGTGTAGTCATTGGATTCTCATGAGTCCCGCCTACCCGTATGTATTGTTGTCTGCCTGTTGATTGATGCTACGGCGCAATGAATTAAAAAAAAAAAAACTCTCTCCCTTTCATTTCTTCAAGTGTCCCTCCTTAACAAACGCCCCCTCATCCTACAGGGTTTTCCAGCCTTATAGTGGTATTCTTTATACTCTAAACAACCTATCCCCTAGTCCTTACCCCTTCCCTCCCACTTGAACAAGCCATTTGGTAGATTATTATTATTATTATTAATATTATTATTATTATTCCCCCTTTCATAGAAGCTCCATTATCGTGGCAAGGGGGATTACAGGCTCACTCTATTGAAAAGTTTACTTCTTCTTGAAGTGAGCCTTGGCAAAGAGCTCTACAACCCTGTACAGCCATGGCTGATAGTACTGGACCAGCGTCCAAGGAGTGTTGGATAGCAACTGAACAGAGCTCGAGCAAGTGAATTTTCCGAACCATTCTCAACGTTGAGAGAGGTTTAGAAGAATCACTTTTTCGAACTCTGTTCAGTTGCTCCCCAACACTCCTTGGACGCTGGTCCAGCACTATCAGCCATGGCTGTACCTTCCTTAGCGGGCAGGATGGTATATACTCGTATGCTCAGATCATCAGGGCCAGGGTAAAGCTCCCCCGTGTTTATGCTGGCGCGGCTACATTAATGTTTGAGTGATTCAACATGGTGCGCTATGTGGATAACAACACACTTCTTTGGTCCCATATCTCAACCAGATGGGAGACCTAGAAGGTCTGTCTAGGTAAATCGGTTTGTCTAGAATTATCCGAGCAGTGTCAACAGCCAGCTTTTAGTCCTCAGACTTATGCTGGAAAATATCTGCGACTATCTCTAATGACGGGACTTTGCCAAATTGTCGGATCGCTCAACTAGTTGCAGCGTCAAAGTGTTGCACAGTCGAGCGACTCCCTCATTAAGCAATGTGGCAGCGATGTATCTCTCCTTTATAAGCTGCCTGCTCGATGCTTCTCAGCATAGTCTCCACTCGGTCGCAACAGCGTAACGACCTCCCAGCGACCACCAACCATCTTCCCCAGCACCACCATGAAGAAGGAACAGAAGGACACCTCTGGTAAGCTCCTGAAGAAGTTATGTTTGTGTATTATATAAATCAACTAACGTTAGCACTAGAGCACAGTCTATTTTTTTCCTGCATGGGTGTGGCAGGACACACCTCGTGTATCGCATGCTAGGTTGAATTGGGGAAACTGACTGAGGTGGGTAGCTAGACTGTCCAGTCAGTGTGTGTTTCATCCCATTTCATATAGTACCAGTTTATAGGACGCCTATGTGGCGTCCAAATTTGAATTAAACCTGCCCAACAATTAACTTTTGAGATTTTTTTTTTTTTTTTCGAAAATTAAGACCTCAAAGTGGCGTTTGTGGTCGAACGCAAATGTTATTTTTTTTTTCCCCTAAAACGCAGCCTTTGTGTCAGCTGTGCGTGAGTTAATGTGTTGCTAATGTGAAATACAGCAGGTACGATTATTCTCTGATGGTTTGTTGCATTTTTTATTTCAGTATTTTGTTTGTTCTGTAATGTACTATTTTGTAATAATAATAATAATAATACCTCTTATATTATTTCATCTACTATACGTATTACGTGTATAGCCAATATGATATGGATTATAATATATTCTGCTTTTGGAGGAGGAGATTGGGAAGTGTACAGGTAGGTGGACCCACCCTTCAATATATAGCTGTGGCGTCAGAACCTCAATCACTTTCTTACATCAGTGGGAAATCGAATTGCAAGCGAGGGGCAGTTGAGCTACAGAGGAGCAGCCATCGCAAAACCTAGAAGGTGCTCAGGATGTCATCACGACGACTCCCTGTATGAAGTCTGCGATAGATGCAGTAAGTTGCGAAATGCAAACGATCACTCCTCGACCTTTCCTTGCTTCGTCTGTGATGATCGCAAACAACTGCAACTTAAAGCGAGTGAAGGACGAGCCAATGTTATAATGGATCACGATATCTGCCTAGTTGTTGGGCATCGTGGTCTTTAGGTGGCTACTTCAACATTTTCGGCAATGTATATAGTTGCAGATGCTGGATCACAGATGTGTGATCCCAGTATTAGGTCAAGTGGGCATTGTAAGGTAGACATCCCATTGGTCCAGTGAGTGTCATTTATAGGCTACCATATTATGGTAAGCTTATATTTCCAGATTCGAGCCTCTACTTGTTGGTCTCTATGATGGGTGGAGGGGTGAGAAAATGTATTATTTTAAATTATATGGAGACTCTAAACCCTGTGAAAACGGCCAAAAGTGCCGCACATTTTCAGGTTCACATCTTTTAACCCTTAAACCACGGGTGATAACATAAGTCGACACCAACAACAAGCGTGGGTAACCGCGGGTGATGACATATGTCGACAGCGCAGTATTTAAATTTGCTCGCCCCCTGACATGCTTGATTAGGCTCACAACAGAGGAGGTGTGTGCTTAGGAGCTCCCACGAGTCACACCAGCTTTGTTTTGCCAGTGTAGGGATAGCTCTGAGCAAGTATGGCTGTATTTTCATCGCTCCATTTGTGCGCTAATTACCGTATATGTAAGTAAAAATGACAGTGACATTATATTTTATATTGTTGTATTGAAAAATGTGATTCTGACACCTTTTATGATGTAATAAGGCGTCAAAACATCCTTAGAATTGTCAGGAGAGTGTAATATTGTGCTTTAAGTTGTGGTCATTCTGAGCTGGATACCCATCCTACAAATGTCCATTTAGTCTTCACAAGAACATGAGGAATCAACTAAAGGTTTGTACTTAAATATTATATAACATTTATTTATCTAGGGTAAGTGCTTTACACGCTATTAGCCATCAAAAGTGTTCTTTACATTTTGAGCGTGAGGCAGGAATAAGACCCGGGCTAAAGAGGTGACGCTGTGGCTGTGGAGTGCATGTGGCATCACTGAAATGTTCGGATCACATTTGATACAGTATAATATTACATCTTATACATTATCAACACTGAAGATTCCGAAACAGTGATTCATTGTGTTATCCGTAATTATGATTCAACAGGGAGATTTGGCTCATTCAAAAATGTTACTCTAGTATTGCTACACTGCCACATCTACTCCACACACAAAAGAGGGGGTAAAGGAATACCTTGAGGCAACTGTACCTAGATTTAAATAATGTGTGTACATAAGAAATTTTGTGTAAGATACTGTTTAGTATATGCTTTATGTTATTGTATACTCTTGTATTTAAAAAAAATACTAAAATCTGCATGATTATATCTCTTTAAAAATCAAGTTTGATATAAAAAGTCTTCCCATTTACACTAGTCTTGCCAAGTGTATTAAAACATTATATATATGTAAGGGCTTTTAGGCATAACATTTGAAGTAGAACCATATGCTTTAATCAATACATGTGTCACTTTGCAGGATCCACTCATGATGCCTACATTTGGAGGAACAGCAACTTGAGGCAACACTTTAGTAGAGGCACTTTTTGGGATTACTTATTCCTAGGTTGGTATCATGAGATGTTTTAACAAATGTACAGTCGCTGCCAAAATTCCCTTTCCACCCTCTTGGTGGGTAAGTGTAGAAGTGACATCGTCGCTCCTCTGACCTGTCAAACCTCGACCTCACTCCCCTCTCACTACCTTTTCCCTCCCTTCCTTTCTTTCTTCCTTTCCTATGTGTACTCGCCTTGTCTCTCTTATTCATCTGTTTACCTATCTTTCTAATAATCTCAGTCTTTCTCCTATCCCAGTTATCTCTCATTCATTCAGGAGGTAAGAAGCAAGAGAGTTTAAAGTGAGTGAGTCACAATAGAAGAACTGAAATTCTACCATATCCTTCCTTCATCTCTTCTTTCTCCCTTCCTTTCCTATCTATAATGATAAGCACGGCAGACCTAAGGAGAAGCCCCCCTCCCCTCCTCTCCTACACCTGTTTTCTGTCCTAGCCTTTCCTTCCTTTACTTTCCTCATATACGTAATTTCTCTCACCTCTCACTTTTACCTCCCCATTCCCCACCCGAATCTCTTCTGCTCCCGTCCCCTCACCACACTTTTGAAATGCATATTGTTTGTTCCAACTAACTATCTGAGAGAGAGAGAGAGAGAGAGAGAGAGAGAGAGAGAGAGAGAGAGAGAGAGAGGTTCCTAGGTGGGTGGTTACCGTCACACAAGACATACAGTTGAACACACACCCAGGGCCCTGCAAACAGAAGACCTAACTTTCTTTCTTATTTTTTATTATGTTCCATACATTTCCCTCCTTTATCGTATTGTCCCACCGACAAGGAAAAGGGACAAAAGACATGCTGTGAGCGAGAGAATATGAGATAGGGAATAATGGATGAAAGTGTATGACAAAAAAAAAGAAATATGCAAACGACGATAAGCGGTAGGGTAATGAATAATTAGTCAGGTCCAGGTGCAGTGGTCACCATATGATTTGTGCGTCACCATGGAGGTAGTAATGGTGGTTAAATGTGTGATACAAGTCATACATTTTATACCAAATACATTAATGGAAGCCTTATGAACAATGATTGTGCCCAAATGGTTCGTGGATGTAGGTGTTACCACATAAAGTTTGATATACCCAACACAAGCAGTAATTTATCGAATTTTATGCTTACACTGAATTCACTTTGATAAAGATTATGTACAGTAGGTCATAATTATTGTATCATTATCTTCTCAATATTAATGTATTTATCTGACACACAGACGTAGGCCTATATGAATCATGTAAATCATATAGCAGGTAGGCCTAATAAGTGGAGAGGGAAAGCCTGCTTGTACATACATTATTTTCATAATATAGTCATTCTCCAACACTTGCCTCATATGTGGCCTGTGTAGATTCATCCAACAACCATTTTCAGATACTAATTAAAAACTGTGAACGAACCTGCTGTAGCTTGAAATGAATAAGTCGAGTAGACTCAGTAGAGCGATACGAAGACACTTGTTTTGCCAGCTGCCAGCTGAACTCGGTTTGTAAACAAACGCACATTGTTATACGCCTCGTAATTGGCTACAAGGTGTCCATGACGTCATTGATAGCCTTAGCCAATCAAAGGCGTGTATCAGTTACCGGGCTCCTAACAATGGGAGAACAGAGGCTTCTTGGATCAGGGCGAAGTTAACGACATCTGCGTGTAGTTAGTTGTTACCGACATCGGTATTAGCGACGCGTCGCTTAACGATCTCTTTGGATTCCACCCCAGGAAAGTGAGGTAGGACACAGCATTAAGGGGAGATTCTTTCGATGGTATATTGGGAGGCTACTGATTTCTCCTAACTATGCCAGAAAACAGACCCCCTCAATGGTACTAATAGGCTATTTATTTAGAGGCATAGTTTGAAGGAATCAGAGATTTTCCAATTCACCGACTAGAGAATCTCACCTTAAATTCCTCCAAAGTATGCTAGGAAACAGGTCCAGATTGACAGATTGACAAAAATAAGGGTGGCATGTTGTTACTTGGAAGAGTTTGGAGGAATCATTTGCTCCAGATTTACCACCAACACCGTCCTACCCCCTTAATTAAGAACCCTGTGATCGGGTGTGGGAATTGGAGGCTTCTGATTCCTCATATCTATGCCACAAAACACGCTCTTTCCATATAGATGATGTTACGTGGCAATATTTGAAGGACTCATTTACCTCCAATTTTCTGACTACATCACAGGGTCCTTTAATTAAAGTCTGCAGCTCCACTGTACAGTCGGTTTATTATAATGTACAGTCGGCCTCAGGAATTGGTACACAAAGCATTGGTTAAAAACTCTTTGTCGTTCGCAATTTGATTGATTGATTGATATTAGGCGCCGCAACAGCGAGGTCACATAGCGCCAGAGAAAGGTGATAGAGAGGTGAGACAGCAAGCAGGAAGGAAATAAAATGAAAAGAGGGGCAATTGAAGAATTTAAAGAGAATGGCTGGGGCCGAAGGGGAGCTATAACTCTTAAAGTATTTCTCACATCACAAGGGGGGTGTTAGCAAATTAATGTACTCAATTTCCCAGCTGTTTGTAAGTGTGGATTAAGGGGAAATTCTTTTGTTGGTGAATTGTAAGGTCTATGATTACTCCAAACAAGGCCAAGAAACAGATCCCCTATATGTAGTACCATTGAAGGCGTCAGTTTTGTGGCATAGTTTGGAGAAGTCAGTAGCCTTCCAATTTGCAGAGAAGAAAATAAGTGGAATATAAGGGCTTATTAAAGAACATTCATAGTGCATATGACACACTATAAACTATACATACATACACACTATAAACTATACATACATACACACTATTGTAAACACAAGGGACTGTGTTACTACCGGAGGTGGACAGACTCGAATACACGGTACAATTTATTCAACATAAATACAATAGTTGCACAGTAATATGAGTAGTAGCCAAGCACCTTGTAGTGGTCCAACTCGCCTGCCGTAACTATACATACATACACACTAAAAAGTATACATACATACACACTATATAAACTATACATACATACACACTATAAACTATACATACATACACTATAAACTATACATACATACACACTATATAAACTATACATACATACACACTATAAACTATACATACATACATTATAAACTACACATACATACACACTATATAAACTATACATACACACTATAAACTATGCATACATTTGCACTATAAACTATACATCCATACACACTATAAACTATACATACATACACACTATAAACTATATATCCATACACACTATAAACTATACATACATACACTATAAACTATACATACATACACACTATAAACTATACATACACACTATAAACTATACATACATACACACTATAAATTATACATACATATACACTATAAACTATACAAACACACACACTATAAAGCCATCGTATTAGTACCACACTATCAATAACAACACCACATACAGATATTCTTGTATACAGTACTATACATACATAACAACACCACATACAGATATTCTTGTATACAGTACTATACATACATAACAACACCACATACAGATATTCTTGTATACAGTACTATACATACATAACAACACCACATACAGATATTCTTGTATACAGTACTATACATATATATACATACCTTCATAATATGAAATTCAAATTTTGAACTTTCCCCTGGTGATGACTAATGAAATGGTGATATGATTTTAGTTCAAATCTTCCTGAACACATTTATGGAAAAAACAAACAATAATGTATGTACAGTTGTGCACACACACACACACACACACACCTCAAGGGATGGAAACAAACAACACAATAATGTACACTCTCCCAAAAAAGTATCGGCATTTTACCGAATGAACGAAAACGACAATAAACGTAGCATTATGGTACATTGCTTTGAAACCTTATAGATAGTGGTATTCCTGCCGATCAGTTGCCAATTATACATATTCGTATTGCTTCATGAGTCAGAGTAATTATAGTGGATGCAAATCGAAACATATTCGCATTTCTTTACCTATTAGAGAAATTTCAAATATTATCGTAAGATTTGCCCCTTTCTAATGCTGAAAACAGCTAATCCACACCGTAGTTGCCGAATGGTATATAACGTTATCTTTCTTTTTATTTATTTTATTTTAATTTTACTTTTTTTATATACCTCTACCTCGGGACAGGAGGCCATCAGTCGTAGCCTGAGACTGAGGCCCCGAGATTATCGAGTGAAGCTTTGAGGTGTTGGTTGCTTCACATGTTTGTTTATACACGTCACTTTCTGGAGGGCAATGTCTGTTTGTGTTACTTTACAAAACCTTATTTAGAAGTATGAGAAGAAAAAGCATAAGCCTACTTAATCCTACCCTATGCTATAACTGCATTATATTTAAGACAAAATACTACAGTTACAGCGAATCTACTCAAAGATTCCTTTTTGGTTAAAATCCGATTTGGTAACTTTATTCTCTGGGTTATCATTCTCGTTATATTCAATAATTCAGTAAATTCCCCCTCCCCCCAAACCATCAATCATTAAAATCACATAACGTATATATGTAAAAATGAAGGCACAACTCTTCCTCCAAAACTTGCCTAATGCATGAATTATGTATGCTAGAGGATTTCACGTTAGTACAGAAATGAGAGTCAACTCATTGCCAGCAGGAATACCAACCCCACAGTACAGTCATACATGTAGCTTCGATCCTTTCTCAGCAGGATCTAGCCAGCAATGCCGATACTTTTTTGGGAGAGTGTACGTACAGTCAGTGTCAAAAGTCGTGTGGCCAGATCTGCCAAGTCATGAAGTACAGTAGGGAAATATAAGCTTGATACAGTTCATACAATTAAAAATGTTATTTACGGTAATGAGTGACAGTCGAGGGCAAATTGGGAGAAACAAATGAACTTGGCTTCATTTACCTGTAACATGCAATAATTGGCAGTCAATGGGACAGAGTGAAGCACACACTAGACTGTATGAAACACAACTATAGCACACATCACAAATGATGAGTGGCCCAGAGACCTCTCCACCCACGTGAGGCCCCAGTCAGCTTTGGCTATGGCTGTGTAAACAGGAATTAAGACCTCAGACAGCCGACTCAAACCCCCCACCCCCTGCTCACTAGAGACCCTATATAAGAGAGACTAGACAGCCACCATTCTAGCTCATACTTAGTGTTTTCCGCGATACCTCTCAAGTTAGTATAGAAAAAAATGTACAGTTGCTAGATACTACCAGATAGTAATCTCCTGCTAACATTCGTTGGCAAAATGTTGAAAAAAAATGCATTCTTTCCATATACAGGTATAAATTTTTAAATACTATAACATACCTAAAGTTATAAATCCTATTATACGTCATGTATGCGTTATTTAAAGCACTTGATAGGACGTGACGAGTTGCCAGACGACGCTACTAAACCGAGACATTTGACTGAAAGACGACAGCAGTATAGTCAATGTGTTTAGGGTATCTGTGAAACCTTTGATACTATGGTTAGTTTAATTAATTAATTTCTGTATGAAAATTGTTTCCGTAGGGGTATTACCAACGTTTACACACTACTGTTTACATGCTGTTAACAAAAATATAAGGGAATTTGTTGGTGCGATGAATGGTTAAGTACAGTATTATATTACTAATTCGTCACCATACAGTTCGGCATTCTGAAAGGCTTACGGAAGTTTTCAAGGAATATTTATGTTGAGTTGAAGATCGACTAAAAACTATCTTTCCTGGTTTATCTAAAGAAGATATTATATAAATATAACAACATTCTACCGAGTAATCAGTCACGCATCATAGTCAAGGCAAAATATACATTGTGCCGAACCTGCTAGTAGGCAGAGACGAGTAAGAGCAAACATGGCGCCCCATTCAACCAGCCAATCAGCGAGCAGCAGAAATTTTGGCTGTCCAGTCTCTCTATATAGGGGTGTTAACCTCTGGCATCTGTGAAAGATTTTTACAGTGTCACGAGCAAGGACCGAACGCTGGACCACAGAAACTGCAGCCGCATACTCTACCACTGTGCTAGCCAGTGGCTGAGTTGGTTTGGATTTGTATCCTTGATCCAAATTGGGTATAAAGTGATCAGTTGGTGAGTAGTCTCAAAGTAAGAAATAATTGGATAGGCACGAGAATGTTGTTTCTTTTCCCAGTTACAAAAACCCAGAGAAGTGTACTAATTTGTCCCCTTGGATATTGTAATGGTGTGTGTGTGTGTGTGTGTGTGTGTGTGTGTGTACTAATTTGTCCCCTGGATATTGTAATGGTGTGTGTGTGTGTGTGATAGTACTAATTTGGGTATTTATTAAAAAAAATATCGTTTTGTAGTAGTGTTGCCAGATCCGGCTAGGTCCCAGTATTTTGCTCTGGTCATTTCCTGTACTTTACCACGGTAATTTCCCGGTAGTTTTCCCAGGTTAGGTCCCGGTAGTCTGCCCAGGTTAGGTCCCGGTAGTTTGCCCAGGTTAGGTCCCTGTGCTAGTGCGAGCAGGATCACTTCCACAAATCTGTCTTGTTGATGTCGTGGCTGCGTGGTTGTCTGTGTCTCTTCGGAGTATATTTTTAGAAAAGGTTATGTGATTATTATGGTATGGAGAATTAGCACACCTTGTCTTTGTTTAACAAGATTTTATTAATAACCCAAGTAGTAGTACAGATTCACAAAAGAGTTAAGTTAGACTTAGGGGCTAACTTTAAAGAGTTAGATGGCTATGAGACACCTTGTGTGGCGATTGGTTGTCTCTAGCATACTACCGTATAGGAGGTACAGTCGGCCACAGTTCTGGCTGTTACAGTCAGCACTACAAACTCCAGTTGTCTGACGTTTGTATCCCTGACTTTTCGAATCATGGGCTCGAAGAGTCTCAGGGGTGAAGAAGTGAGACGGTGCAGGGGGCGGAAGAGAGAGGGAGGGAAGGGGGAGGGAGAGGGGGTACAGACGAGAGAGAAGGACGTGGGAGGAGAAAGGGGGACAGAAACGGGTGTGTTTTTCAGTTTGAAAACGATAAAATTTCTCATGATAGGATTACTCAGAGTTGCCACTTATTTCAATACCATACTGTGTGAATCGTGCTACTTAAATAAATATCGATCACAATAGTTATAATTATACACTGGAGTGTTAAAGTAAGCATCATACTGCCTTTCATGGCGTTCTTGGTCACAGCAATTGTTGTTACGGTTTGTTATTGCGTATAAAAACAAGCAGTTATTAGCTTGTTGCCTAGAGATAAACCTCCTCGAGCTACGATCAAATTTTGTTCATACGAAAGTTGAAAATAATTTTTTTATAACAATTAGGGGCGTAATACTACTAGTATTAATAGTACTCGATTTATTAACATTATAGTATAGGTTAAATAACTCTGGCTAAGATTTATACTGTATATTGCCAGACCCATGCTGCCATACAAGGAATGACAAACACTAGGCTATACCAATGCACTTATAATTTCCATAGTTGATACTAAAGATTTTTTTTTTTTATTACGGCGAATTAGGTAAAGCTGACATTATAGTAACGTTATTACACTGGCCAGGTAGTAATAAACTTATACAATCATTGGTCAGAGAAAAAGAGCAGAATCAGTGTTACCGAAAATTGTGGGTTTACTCTCTTTCTCTCTGTCTGTCTCGTGACGATGTTATGAAAGCTTTGTTGAATAAATTACTTCACAGAAACTTTTCTTTGTTTATCACTAGTATAGTTACTGGAAACCCCAGCAAGAAGGTATGACTTACAATTTTTTTTTTTTTTTCGTAGGCAATACTTGAGGGAATTTGGCCACCCTTTGAACCTGAGCCGCTTCCTTTTAAATCTTCACCTGTCTCTTTTTTCCTTCATGCTGGCTGTCCCACCTCAGTTAACCTAAGGCGCTGTGAAAAAATATCTGCTATCCAAATGTCATGGGATATCTCCGTATCACTGATAACGATAATTGCATTTTATAACTCTTTTACATCCGACGTGGCTATATGGTTTTAATTATCTTTCTCGAAGTAATATAAAAATAAAATTTATCTTTTGAATATTAAGCAATATCTTACATTGGTTGGCTTATGCTATTTTACCCTCCACTCGTTCTGTCCCCCTTCCCCCTCTCTCTCCTTCAGCCCACCCTCTCCTCCACCCGGCTCTCTCTCTCTCTCTCTCTCTCTCTCTCTCGTTTCTGTCCCCTTTTCTCCTCCCCCGTCCTTCTCTCTCGTCTGTACCCCCTCTCCCTCCCTCTCTCTTCCGCCCCCTGCACCATCTCACTTCTTCACCCCTGAGACTCTTCGAGCCCATGATTCGAAAAGTCAGGGATACAAACGTCAGACAACTGGAGTTTGTAGTGCTGACTGTAACAGCCAGAACTGTGGCCGACTGTACATTAGGAGCTCTCTGTATTGTACCTCGTGACTTGTAACGTCACTTATTGCTGAGGAAGCTTGGTTCCCATGGACAGATCTAGTCTAGGTCAGCTAGTTTGAGCGATCATGTGAGGGTACATGGTGTATGATTCACTACCTATGTAGGTATTATTATATGTAATTATATGTAGTTATAACCAGTACAATGCTTGGACACCGCCATTCTTCGCCCTCGAAGGAATATTACATACATAATTATATATATTATTGGTAATACATGCAGTCTGTAGATAGTTTTATATTATTATTTCTACAGAGAATAAGGATTATAACATGTACAATATATATTTATTAAATACATCCTGTCTAAATGTGTAAGAATGTTTAATTAACCTATACATTTGTATCCTCATTACCTTCGGTCACTTGTCTCTGTCGTTCACGAGCAGATAATTGTCGGTACCTAGCATACACCTTCGGTATACACCAGCTGAAGACAATTGTACAAACAATTGAAGTGAGTGCAGGAATGATATGGAGAGGAAATACAACTTCTTTTGATAGATGCATAGGTAACAAATCATCTAGTGTGGAGGTAAACTTTGAGTCATTTAAGTATTTAAGAAACTTTACTTTGTCTGTAACAACAGTTATTTTATCTAAAGAGATATTTACTACAAGGTTAATAGACTCTAACTCCGTGGAAAGCGTAGACACAAATGCTTTATGGTGATGTGTTGGTAAGTTAAGGAAATCCTCATTCCTTATCTCACAATGGTCCGGGGCCATATAGTAACCATCCATCCATACATGGACTTTACCATTGCATATTAATGTCACACTGGTTCTCTTTTGAAAGTATTAATAATGGTTAGTTCCGAAGTGTTCATGGTAGATAGTAGCATTACTGACAGTTGTGAAAGTACAGTAAGAAGTTGGGAGAGTGGACTCAGGGACAATGAATGAAAGTTCACATTTTGCTTTTTCTGCTAGGCTGAAGGTAAACATATAAGCAGGATATACATATAGATGTAAGTATGATGTGAGACAGCCATCCAGTGAAGTTTTGTCTAAGGTGTCAATTGCAGTGTAATCCTCTGATGCAACAATGTAAAGAAGTGATTTATCAACAACCAACAAGTGTATTATTTACTTTAATTGGGAAAGGATGTAATTCCCAAATATTAAATGACGTCTGCGATTTAAAAGGAATATTAATGAATATATTTGATTCAGTAAGGATTGATCCAATGATTGGATAATAATATTCCATGTCTGAAATAGTAAATATGGGAGTTAGCTTATAGTTATTTATGGCTATTTCCACTGCTGACTGCAACTGTCGTAGAGGTAACAACTTAGAATTTACTATACCCAATCCAGCATCTACCAAGTCACTAATTATTACTTCATTTAACTCAGTAAGTTCCTGTACAACTATCTCTATGGCTGCAATATATTCCCTAATTAATTGGACCTGTTCAATTTCTGGTATTATTCCAACTAATTTGTTTACCACCAAAGATAATTGGATAGTTGTTTCAATTATTTCATGGGTTTTCTGGTTTAGGTTTTGAAGTGCCTCATAGGTTTGAATGACTATTGTATTCTGTTTCCCCAGGGCAATAGTTACTTCTCCTAGTTTTTACCTAAGGCAGTTACGTCATCTGCCATGGCTGTGCCAAACAGTTGTTTACTTAAAAGTCCCATGAAGTTAAAAAGACCACGACTCTGTCGACGGGCATGGGCAGATTGCCGCACTTTATGTGGTTCCTCCGGAAATGAAAGCTTCATATTGTTAAGTATTTTTACTAACCTATTTACTCTATTTGTCTGTAATTTTAGAGTCATTTTTTTGATAGGTCTAGTATTATTGTAGAAGTAATTAATAAGTGGGTTAGTTGTAACGTCAGATCTAGTGTTCATTTCCTCGTTGTTATAAAAATTATTTACTTGTGTGGTGACAGTTTCTATATGTCGGTGTAATTCTGTTACATGCTGTTCAAGGTTGTCAATTATTTCTGGCATATCTAGTAATCCGTGAATTTCCAGCTGTACTGTAACCAAATCTTCCACAATCAAGACCTTTCCTCTATGTTCGACCAAGGCACATTGCTTTAGTGCTTCGGCCGGAACTGTGTTTTGTTGGGCCAGTGTAACAAGCGCTGAGCTCAGCAAAAACAGTAATAGCGTCTTGTTCCCCATCTGAAATAAATGTCTTTATTTAGTTTTGTTTGCAGACCTAAGTTTTTGTCTGTATATTTTTGTGGTACTAGATGTGGGAGTGGAGTGTATTATTTCTTGTGGTTGGTCTGTTTGTGTGCTAGGTGTGTCATTTAATTTAATCTTTTTACACCTATCGACATGCACTATTTCTACCTTCCCTGTATTTATATCTTTAACCTTTATTTTATTTCCATGGGCTTTTTTATTATTTCATATGGACCTACAAACTTTGGAGTTAGTTTTGAAACTCTATCTGGGACTTTTACCATGACATTTTCCCCAACAGCAACATCTATTTTTACAGCTTGAGCATGTTGTTTAATCATCATCTCATGCCTGCTACCCTGTAAATGTTTCCGGACTTCCTTATGGATGTTATTAAATACCTGTAGTTGTCTAATTGAGTAATCATCCATATTAATGCTGGAGAAGAATTACCAGTAATTATGTCATATGGAAGTCGCTTTTCTGTTCCATATATGATATAATGCAGGGACTTACCCACGGATGAATTTATGGAACCATTGATAGAGGCTGCTGTAAATGATATCCAGTCTTCCCATGATCCTTGCATAGGATTAGCCACATGTCGCAAGACTTCCAGTATCTTACGATTTGCTCTTTCTGTAAGACCATTGCTAGCTGGATGATATGCTGTTATGAAAGTTTGCTTTATATGATATTGATCACATATGTTACGTAACAAATTATTAGAAAATTCTTTAGCATTGTCTGTTAGTATCACCTTAGGTGTGGTGTACTGGCAAAGTAAATTTTTTACGAGCTTGTGTGCAACCTCTTCTGCTGTCTTTGTCTGCAAAGGAGTTATGACCACATAACGTGAAAAATGCTCTACACATACAAGACAATATTTGGAGCCTTGATGACTCATTGGTAAGCTTAGTATATCTATACCAACTACATCCCATGGTTGTTCAGGTATTGGGTAATTTAAAATAGGGGCTGGACCCATGGTATTACCTTTATGAGCATGGCATGATTCACAATTCTTGATATGTTTTTCCACGTCTGCGTGGAGAGTGAACCAATAATATTTAAGTCTAGTTTCTGCTATACAGCGATCCCTTCCCGGATGTCCGGCTTATGGATGGTTATGCATTAGAGTTAGTACAGTGTTAATTAGTGTATCAGGGACTACCACCTGTGAAGAAATGTTAGTTTGCTTCTCAAGCTTCCTGAACAAAATGTCATCTACCACCTCAAACTGTGTTAGTGGGATGGGTACTTCTGGTAGGTTACTTTCGTCGCCTGAAACCAAAGCATAAATGACCTGTGACCAAAATTTGTCTTTCTTTTGTTCAGTTTTAACAAGTTCCACATTGAAGTCTTCTTCACTACTAGTGAGAATGACAGCAGCAGCTGATACATTGCGAGATAAAGCATCTGCAACTCTATTGAAACGCCCAGGAAGATATTTTATTGTAGGCTGAAATTCTGAGATAGTTAGATACCATCTAGCTAACTGACCTGTCAAATTTTTACCATGAAAGAGACCACAAACTGTTTGATGATCTGTATATTATATACTTGTTAATTTTTTTAATTCAACATTTTTATATAAACACACACACACACACACACACACACACACACACACTCTCTCTCTCTCTCTCTCTCTCTCTCTCACTCTTTAAGAAAACTCTATGATTTCTATGTACTAACTCAAGTTTATAATTCTATATGAAAACTTAATACTCTTCCGTCTCATTAAAGAATAGTGTGTGTGTATGTTACAGATTACAAAATGGTGGATGAAGGTATAAAGTGTGTGTGTGTGTGTGTGTGTTTGACAAATTGGTGGATGAAGGAATAATATATCTGTGTGTGTGTGTGTTTGTGTGTGTGACAAATTGGTGGATGAAGGAATAATATATCTGTGTGTGTGTGTGTGTGTGTGACAAATTGGTGGATGAAGGAATAGTATATCTGTTTGTGTGTGTGTGTGTGAAACTGATGGTGTTGATGGTGTTACAGAACAACTGGAAGGGAATCAACAAAATCTCGTAGCTGACCAACAGTGTCCCCGAGGTGTGGTTGGCTTTCCTTACAACGAGCTGAAGGTGTGGTGTTATGACGGTGATAATTGTGGTCAAGTGTTATCACCTCCTACCGTAACAGGTTAGTAACACCAATATACGTCTATCAGTATATAATATATATTTTATATCCATCTCCTTACGTACACACACGCAGAGAGAGAGAGAGAGAGAGAGAGAGATGATTCCTGTGGTCAAGTGCTAGCACCTCCTACTATAACATGTCAGAAACACCAATATACATCTATTCATACATCTATCTCTTTACACACACACACACACACACACACACACGCAGAGAGAGAGAGAGAGAGAGAGAGAGAGAGAGAGAGAGAGAGAGAGAGAGAGAATGAAAGGGGTTATAATAAGATAAATTACTAAAATAAGTGTAATTTAAAAAGAATTATTTTATCATTGTCACCCATATAACACATTGCTTGCTAAACGTTTTCTATAACAAAGCAACCAGAGAAAACGAAAAAAGATAACAATAACAAGCACTAACTATTGTTTTATTTATTATTATTGCTATCTGTTCCTTTTTTTTTTCTCTCTATCTCCATTGTTCTTGCTCTCCCACCTCTCTATCACCTTTCACGTATTCCTACATTTGGTCGTGTTTGTTTCCACAGAACTGGCCATTGGATCTGAGTCAAGGAACGAGTCACGAAATTCAACTAAGTCTTGGGTAATGCCACCCATGTCAGCTCTGTTGTACTGTACATACATGTAAATTGTCCTGGGTAGCCTAATTGTTTTTGTGTTGTTGGCTTGATGTTGGCGTCAATGAGTAACATCTCATGGTCACTAAGATCAGGTAGTACTCGTGTCCGTGTAATTAAGGAAATATTGTTTGTGAGGAATAAGTCTAATATGTTGGATGTGACCCCGTGTCTTATGTTAGGGTTATGTCTTTCTACACTAACTTGTGTGCGTGTTGGTTCGAGTACTGCTTGAGTAAGTGAGTGGGTGTTAATTATGTCAATGAAATTTTCATGTAAGAGTTTCCTATCAGTCTGTAATAGTATATATTTTGGAGGGGTCAATTTTAGATAAACAATCGTCTAGGGTCTGCAGATATTCTAAGTTTGAATTTGGGGGACGATAAAAGGATACTATAATGAGTGTCCTGCAGCCCTGTATATGTAATTTAGTCCATATAATTTCAGAGTCAGCGATCAGTTCGGTGGCTGGGGTCGCAACTAGTTCTGGCTTTGTCGCAATTAGGAATCCGCCATGTTTATCGTCTATTCTGTCCTTCCTGTGTAGGGTCATATTATAGGGACTTAGTTGAATTTCGTGACTCGTTCCTTGACTCAGACCCAATGGCCAGTTCTGTGGAAACAAACTGGACCAGACTTCGTGACTTTATACGTGCCACAATGGACAAGCACATACCCACGAATACTATCACATATAACCGGTCATTACCATGGTACAATAGACAATTAAAAAGACTACACAGAAACAAGGTAAAGGCATACAACAGAGCAAAACGATACAACGATACAGAACACTGGTTAGCATACAAAAATATACAGAAAACACTACCGAAAGAAACTAAACAAGCAGAAACTAAATACACATCCACTTTCCTCGCAGACAACACACAAAACCACAAAAAATTCTTCGTATTTTTTAAAGCACGCAAACAAGATTCGACCGATATTACAACATTACTACACAACAATTCCTTGGTTACACACCCACAAGACAAAGCCAACGCCCTTAACACACAATTACAGTCCGTTTTTACCCATGAACATGAACACTTACCAGACATGCCAACACCATCACACCCACCTATCCTTCCCATTCATATAAACACCCAAGGAATTGAGAAACTTTTATCCGAGGTAGACATACACAAAGCGACTGGACCAGACAATATACCCTGCAGGATATTGAAAGCTAACGCCAACGTTCTTGCCCCTGTCCTGCAGGTTATATTCTCACAGACTTTACAGACCGATGAACTCCCTCAAGACTGGCTTTTGGCAAATGTGACCCCAATTTTTAAATCCGGAGACAGAACCCTTCCCATTAATTATAGACCAATTTCACTTACCTCAATCCCCTGCAAAATTTTAGAACACATAATTCATAGACATATAATGGACCACTTTGATAGGCAAAATAAACTGACTGACAATCAACACGGTTTTCTGCCTAAATGTTCGTGTGAGACGCAGCTACTGGTAACTACTCATGACATCTTGCAGTTCCTCAATGACACAAAAATGAGACAAGTTGACGCAATAGTATTAGACTTTGCCAAAGCCTTCGACAAAGTCCCTCACCAAAGACTACTACACAAGTTAGAATTTTATGGCATACAGGGACAACTTCTTCACTGGATTAGAACGTTTTTGACTACCAGGAAGCAACACGTAGTTCTTGATGGTAGTCAGTCTCCACCTGTTCCTGTGATCTCTGGGGTACCCCAGGGCACTGTCCTGGGCCCCCTTCTCTTCCTTTCATACATTAATGTCCTCCCACTCTCACTTTCCTCTACCACTAGACTCTCTGCAGACGATAGCTAGGTTTACAGACCAATTAAAGATAGGAATGACTGCCTTCGACTACAGGACGACCTAACTGCACTTGAAGACTGGGAAGTCAAGTGGCAGATGACATTTAGACCAGACAAATGCCATTATACGGTTTTACCTGCATGTGCCCATAATCCCATTCCATATACATACCAACTACACAACACCAACCTCAACACAGTCACTTCCCACAAATACTTTTGCGTCCACATCTCAGCGGACATGAGGTGGAACACACACATAGGTAGCGTCAGGGCCAAAGCTAGTAGGGTCCTGGGGTTCTTGTGCAGGAACCTCAGCAGGTGTAACACAGACATCAAAATTATTGCGTATAACACTTTCGTTCGGCCACATTTAGAGTATTGTGACACCGTCTGGGACCCACACACTTACAATAATATCAATAAATTAGAGTCCATACAAAACAAAACTGCAAGATGGGCCAGACGTAATTACAGACACACTACATCAGTCACTTTGCTTAAACAAGACACAAAACTAGACCCATTGGTAACACGAAGACAGATACACAGACAACAGATGATATACAAAATTACAAACAAGTTAGTTGACATAGACAAAGACGCATATCTACACCCTACAAGTATACGATCCACTAGAGGCAGCCACAACTTAAAATACCATACATACCAGACAAGCACTGATATATTTTGGCACTCATTCTTTCCCCGCAGCATCCAAGAGTGGAATCATCTCCCATCCCATGTAGTTAATAGCCCCACTCTTGACACGTCTAGAAATAGGATCACCAATCATTACCTCCCCAATCATAATCCTCAACCCACAGTCCCTGACCCAATCCACCCTCATCCTAACCCCCTTCCTAATCCTACCCTGGATCCCTAAATCCCCCGCACAACCCCCGCATATTATGCTGCTCATGAGCGGCCCTCTGTGGGACCTTGAACTTGAACTTGAACCTTCAGGGCCTCTCTCTCTCTCTCTCTCTCTCTCTCTCTCTCTCTCTCTCTCTCTCTCTCTCTCTCTCTCTCTCTCTCTCTCTCTCTCTCTCTCTCTCTCTCTATGATAAGGAAGGGTAGAGTAGGAGGTTAGGAAAGTGAAAACAATACTATATATTTTAATTGTCTCACCTTCAGAGTACACCAAACTATCGTCGTCGTCACCAAAGAAAATAGACGTGATGGAAGGGAAGGAGCAGGAGACCAGACTTACCTTCAAGGCCCTATTTAACCAACACTGGAGTATCAGGTTGTGGTACTACAGTGATGGTTATATTGGTGCCTTTGTAACAATGTCTCACACTCCAAACAACACAATGGGTCAACACGTTTGGCTGGAGGTGAGGTGTGGTGTGTACCTTCCTGACTACACTCGTGTTAAGCTGTACAATGACACACCTTCAAACGCATCACCTCCACGATACTACTTGGTTCAGGTCAGTTATGTACAGTTCACTTAGTATGTCATGTCTCTCTCTATCTCTCTCTCATCATTATCATTATTAACTATCCCTCTCATTATTATTATTATTATTATTATTATTATTATTATTATTATTATTATTAAGTATCTCATTATTATTATCATTATTATTATTATTATTATTATTATTATTAACTATCCCTCTCATTATAATAATAATGATAATAATAATAATAATAATAATAACAATAATAATAATAATTATTATTATTATTAATGTTCTCTCTCTCTCTCTCTCTCTCTCTCTCTCTCTCTCTCTCTCTCTCTCTCTCTCTCTCTCTCTCTCTCTCTCTCTCTCTCTCTCTCTCTCTCTAGGGGTAATACAATTTTGTTACATTGGAGCACCTTGATTCCTCCAAAGTATGTCTGGAAACAGGACCATATGAACAAAAACAATGGTATTCTGTTGCTTGGAATAATTTGAAGGAATCAGTTGCTCCAGATTTACCAACACTGTACTATAACCTTAACGGGGTAATACAGTGTTTGTTGTAATTCTGGAGCAACTGATTCCTCCAAACAGAGAGAGAGAGAGAGAGAGAGAGAGAGAGAGAGAGAGAGAGAGAGAGAGAGAGAGAGAGAGAGAGAGAGAGAGAGAGAGAGAGAGAGAGAGAGAGAGTTGTTGTTGTTGTTGTTGTTTGCTTTACCAACACCCCCAGAAATAAGGGGGGGAGGGTGTTGGAGTGAGTCTTTGCCTTAGGCGGCTCACCCGTGAGGCTACTCTGAGGTGCCTATTACCTTGGTGGCGGATAGGTAGTGACCACCGCCACCAGTGTAGCTGTTGGTGTCTTAGAAATGAGGTGAGATGCTACGACTGGTGCCTCAGGAGCAGTATGGTGAGGTAAGACAGGCTGACCCTGTCTTATACTAGCAGTGGCAGGACAGTCTAGGAGATAGTGTAGCAATGGCAGGGTGGTCTCCACATCACAGTAGCTGCACCTCTCTTCAGTTGCAGGGTTGAGTATTTGTACTTTACACTTATAGCCCAGACGTATTCTATGGAGGGATGTGCGAACAAGTGATGAGGTGTTCATTGATAAAGTCAGAGGCTGATACTGTGTGGTATTTGCATACCATGTAGCTGATGGGGATACTGCTGCTACACACTCTTTATGTTTTTGTTTGGACAGCAGGTGGGCATTTCTTTTGCAGGTCTGCTTTGTCTGTGCGAGGCTTAGGCTTATTTGGAGATCCACTGATCGTCTTTTTGTGGCATATTTGGCTGCTGTGTCAGCCTGCTCATTACCAAGAATGCCAACATGACTGGGGATCCAGTTGAGAATTATGTTCTTCTTTTGTCTGTGAAGGTCTTGAGCTAGAGAGAGAACGTGTGTTATAAGCTGTATGTTGTCACTTGGTTGTCTGTGGTCGAGTGCTTGAATGCAAGTTTTGGAGTCTGTATGTAAAACAATATGTGTGTTAGGTTGACTCAAAGCATGCCTGAGAGCTCCTGCTATGGCGGTGAGTTCTGTCTGAAGTTCGTTTTGGGCCTGTATTTTGAAAATATTCTAGCCCTGTGAATGCATGTACAGATCAATTCTGGGGCCCCAAAATATCGAATTTTCGGGTGTTTTGACCCTGAATTTGGGATGTAAATGAGTACAGAATATGCATGCATATATCGACTTTGGGTAACTAAAACATCGATTTTCAGCATGTTTTGGGCCTGTATTTTGAAAATATTATAGCACTGAGTATGCATGTACAGACTGCTTCTGGGACCCAAAAAATATCGAATATTCGGGTGTTTTGAGCCTGAATTTGGAATGTAAACAAGTACAGAAGATGTATGCATATATCGACTTTGGACAACTAAAATATAGATTTTCAGCATGTTTTGGGCCTGTACTTTGAAAATATTCTAGCCCTGAGTATGCACGTACAAATCGATTCAGGGGCCCAAAAATATCGAATTTTTGGGTATTTAGAGTCTGAATTTGGGATGTAAACGAGTACAGAAGGTGCATGCATATATCGACTTTGGGCAACTAAAATATAGTTTTTCAGCTTATTTTGGGCCTGTATTTTGAAAATATTCTAGCACTGAGTGTGCATGTACAGACTGCTTCTGGGACCCAAAAATATCGAGTATTCGGGTGTTTTGAGCCTGAATTTGGGATCTAAACGATTACAGAAGATGCATGCATATATCGACTTTGGGTAACTAAAACATCGATTTTCAGCATGTTTTGGGCCTGTATTTTGAAAATATTATAGCACTGAGTATGCATGTACAGACTGCTTCTGGGACCCAAAAAATATCGAATATTCGGGTGTTTTGAGCCTGAATTTGGAATGTAAACAAGTACAGAAGATGTATGCATATATCGACTTTGGACAACTAAAATATAGATTTTCAGCATGTTTTGGGCCTGTACTTTGAAAATATTCTAGCCCTGAGTATGCACGTACAAATCGATTCAGGGGCCCAAAAATATCGAATTTTTGGGTATTTAGAGTCTGAATTTGGGATGTAAACGAGTACAGAAGATGCATGCATATATCGACTTTGGGCAACTAAAATATAGTTTTTCAGCTTATTTTGGGCCTGTATTTTGAAAATATTCTAGCACTGAGTGTGCATGTACAGACTGCTTCTGGGACCCAAAAATATCGAGTATTCGGGTGTTTTGAGCCTGAATTTGGGATCTAAACGATTACAGAAGATGCATGCATATATCGACTTTGGGCAACTAAAATATCGATGTTCTGCTTTTTTTGGGCCTGTATTTAGAAAATATTATAGCACTGATTATGCATGTACAGATCGCTTCTGGGACCCAAAAATATCGAATTTTCGGGTGTTTTGAGCCTGAATTTGGGATATAAACGAGTACAGAAGATGCATGCACATATCAACTTTGGGCAACTAAAATATTGATTTTTAGTATGTTTTGGACCTGTTTTTTGAAAATATTCTAGCACTGAGTATGCATGTACAGATTGCTTCAGGGACCAAAATAATATTGAATTTTCGGATGTTTTGAGCTTGAATTTGGGATATAAATGAGTACAGAAGATGCATGCACATATCGTCTCTGGGCACCAAAAATATCGATTTTCAGCATGTTTTGGGCCTGTATTTTGAAAATATTATAGCACTGATTATGCATGTACAGATCGCTTCTGAGACCCAAAAATATCGAATTTTCGGGTGTTTTGAGCCTGAATTTGAGATATAAACGAGTACAGAAGGAGCATGCACATAATTATACACCTTACTGTTTGTTGATTGGCTATGGATATCTCTCACTTTTCAAGGTCAGGGTTATAGGGATAGTCAATTGTAACCCTTATTGAATGTAAAGGGACAAATAGGCCAGTGTATGTCTTGAAACACTGGCCAACAATAACCTTTATTGTAGAGGGACATAGAGGCCAGTGTATGTCTTACACTGGCCAAAAATGACCTTTATTGTAGAGGGACACAGAAACGAGTATATGACTTACATTGGCCAAAAATGACCCTTATGGTAGAGGGACATAGAGACGAGTGTATGACTAGAAACACTGGCCAAAAATGACCCTTATTGTAGAGGGACATAAAGACGAGTGTACGGCCTCAAGGACACTTGTGACTTTTCAAGGTCAAGGTTATGAAAGAAAGAATTTCCCCATAACTCAATACCTTAAGAGTATAACACTTTGATCAGTTACCGTAATTTCTTGTAGCTTCATATACTTATATTCGTGTATTTTTTATTTCTTGCAGCGGGAATAGTAGGCTATATACTGTATATAACTTGTTGTGTATATCAACACAACGTAGTCCGTGTAGCCTAACCACAACACATAACTTAGTGGGAAAATTTAAGATTAGTTTTGTATATATGTTTTACTTGTACATTCAATAAACAATAATCTTTCCGAGAAATTTGTCTTATTACTCACCACAGTGACTGACCACACCGACTCAGTCAGCGGATGTCAGCCACGTGTGTGTCAACGTGGATGGACACAAAACATAAGATCGTGCCATTTTCTGTCCTTTTTGTGGACCCCTGTACAACTCTTGCCAACAGTGTAATAAGGTTAGTAATGTCGTGGGGTTGTGTCATCCGCTCGCTATGGTGCCTCTCAAAGCTTACAATTATTAATTAATGCAGAGTGATTAAAAAAAATGCTGACCGATACCATTTGTTTGTTTGAAGGGGATAATGTGTTTTGGATTTAAGAGAATCATGTATGCATATTGGATTTAAGGGCATAATGTATTAAAGAAGTAAGGGCATAATGTATAAGTATTGGATTACTGGGCATCATGTATAAGTGGGAGTCGTGAATAGGCCTAGTATATATCGAGGGTCGTGAGTGGTTTTGTATGGTCGTGAGGTTCATGGTTTGGGGAATCAGTGTTTCTCTTCTCGTCTATTCCAATGTTTATATGTTCAGAGACAAATGCCTCTTATAGGTGTGTAAAGTTTTGGGTACAATTTGTTTGGATTGCATATTACAGTTACCGAAAGCGCCCGAGAAATTCACAAGTTAGAAAATATTTACAGAATGTAGGTGTCACATAGACCTCACAGTGAATGAAAGCTACTGATCCAGACTGTACTGCATATCACGGGCATGAATGGATCAATATGACACACTTGTGCTGACGCATTTACAATATTCCTGGGGCTAACGAAAAAAAAAATATCTCTACAATATAACACTAGGCTGTAATTTTTGTCATAGTATTTATAGTACTGACGATGAAGTCATGGTTGTATCATGCAAACGATTATTAATGTTTTCGGTAAAGATAATTTATGTAATCGTGTATCTAATCTATATATTTATTATACCCAACCTTTTTTTTTTTCTTAATAGGTGATACACAATGTGGGTTGTCTCCGTTTATCAGTGTTGAAGAGAGGAGGACTTTATCAGACAGCGATAACAATCAGTTTGGGACGAGAGAAGGTCAACACCAGACATCACAACTTTCAACACATCAAGCTCAACAACTTGCAACGTAACAAGCTCACCCATCAACATCATGGAACTTCCGGTATGTCCTCAGCCTTTCTACACACACACACACACACACGAATGTCAGAAATGCTAAATATTATTAATGAATGACAACACATTATGAAAATTTCCTATACTACTTTCACTCATAATTGTTCTCAACGTTCGTCTGTCTAATAAGAGCTTTGGTTCGACAGACCTTGCCATCAATTGAGTATATTTTTATGTTATCATGAATGATGTGTTAATAGCAATGAATTTATTTTACTTTACGAATCCTCGAAAATAAAAATAAAATGCTGTAAAACAGACTTCCTCAATAAAAGAGTTGTGATCAATTTTGTTGCCTTGTTTTGAAGGCTCCGTAGACACCCAGAATGACCTGAGCAACAGATACCCTTAGGGGGAGATAATTTTGTTGGTGATATTGCCACGAAACAGATCCCCTATAAATACTACAGAGGGCATCTGTTTTCTAGTATATTTAAGAGGAATCAGTAGCCTTCCAATTTACCAACAAGAGAATCATACCGTTCTGGACCAATTAAGGCTTAGTTGTAGTAATGGCCAAGGTTTAAAGTATTCTTTAAACCTTGGTAATGGCAATGCATAACAAATAGTGTCCATAACCTGACCTATCATAATATAACCTGATCCAACCTGACGAACCCTAATTTAACCTAACCTAACTAACACAAACCTAACCTAATCTAGCCTAACATAACCTGACCTAACCTACCCGAATCAAATTTAATCTGACCTCACCTACGCTAACCCAACCGAATCAAACTTACCTGACCCAACCCAATGTAACCTAACTTTATCTGACCTGACCTAAGCTAAGCTAACAAAATTGAAGTATATTTCCCAGAGTATGGTGAATCAAGCCTTGAGGGAAGGGTTGATACACTCACTAGCTGATGGACTAAACACGATGCAGTGTGTCGTGTGTAACAAGAAAATGACCGGAATGGAACCAACTGAGCAACACCTGAAAGGCTCCAACCACAAGGAAGCGGCGGCCAGATATGCCATTGGTCACAGGGACACCGCCCCCCACTTGCTTCTCAGCCTGTCCTCCCTCACAAGGATGGCGGTGACGAGTGGAGTGATTCAGCCGACTCACTTGGGAAACATCAAATGCACCGTGTGTGACATCTCACTCACAGGGACACGCCAGATAGAAGATCACTTGGCAGGTGATGCCCACAAGAAAAAGTGTCAATATCAATCACTCGGTCTTCCAGCAATGCCCATCCAGCCCCATCCAATGCCCATCCAGCCCCAACCATTGCCCATCCAGCTCCAACCATTGCCCATCCAGCCCAGCCCAATTGGTATTCATCATCCTGTAAATATATTACAGTTTTCCTTCAATTTCTGTCCTGAGAGTCACGTGGATATAATAATTTTATCAGTAATACTCGTAGGTGTGCAATTTCCAGATGCCATAAATATTACACTTTGCTACAGTGTGAAAAATAACAAACAAATATTCGTAATTGCAGGGTGGAGCAACTGCCCTTCATCCTACTGGGAGTGATGACTTGGAGGTAAAGAAGGCTATTGATGAAGGTCATGTCCGACCAACTGACCACGTCATGTCACCTTACGCCTGCATACCTTGCCACAAACATTTCAACAGCAAGCAATCATTGTATCAACACCTCAAGAGTAACAATCACAAGAAGGTAGAGACGTTATGGGTTTTAATTCAATTCTTGCCTAAATATTCTGAGAGTAAAGTACAATCATAGAAGCAACGAGTCAACAATAATTCATTATGAATGGAAAGTCATGTTTTCTGAACTGACATGATAATTACCATTAAGATAAATTAATGAGAAGAATAAAAACGTATACAGAACTATAAACTAAGAAACAAATATTTTGTACGTAATAATAATAATAATAATAATAATAATAGTTGTTGTTGAAGTTCCTTAAGCTGTCTGGCCGAGCATCCCCGTAATAATAGTAATTGAGTGTGGTGGTGTTGTTGTAGGTTAGAAGTGCTTGAGTGGAGTCTGACATCCAAATAATAATAAGTACCGGTAATTGTCCGTTTTATTCCAGGTTACTTCCAACACCACACACAAGGACCCAGGACGACCCATAATGAACAGGGTGAGTGAGGTCCTTTGTACAATAATCTGTCACAGAACCATAATTACATATTATGTACAGTTGGACACAGGAATTCGTGGTACAGCCCAAGTGAAAGATGGAAAATTTCTCCCAATATCAAGTTCCTTAGTGCCAAATAGGAGACACCAGGGGCAGAAGTCAGTATTGAGGAAGGTAATAAAAAGCAAGTACCTGATAATAGACACTGGTTACTCAAATGGGACAAGTATCTTTCACCTGGGCTGTACCACCAATTCCTGTGTCCAACTGTACAATAAGCGCCCAAGAGCGTGGCACAAAATTAGTGTAAAATCAAAGGGGACTACGGTAGCTTAAAGTCTCCACGGTGTATCCCATCGTGTGTGTGTTTATACTATTTGGTAAACATTTTAAGGGATAGTGGGGCGTGGGATCTATACATAATGCAGAGGGGGGCGTGAGGTAAAGAAGTTTAAGAACCACTGCCATAGAGTATCCCCACTCCTTGAGAAAAGGGAAACGGGGTATTGATGATGATGCTGTAATGATTTCTCTCTTTGAAATCCTATAATTTACCCTGGCTGATACAGTAAACCAATCCTCCTGCCTTTAATTTAGGTTTACAAGCAATGACTCCTCTTAGAGTTAATCTCATTTGTTTTCACAGACAAGCCACGACACCTACAGTGTGCTATCCTCTCCTCGGGGTATAGTGCATGTCTTCAATTACAAGTTTGCTGGACAGGGCTTCAAATGGGAGAGGAAAGGAGCTGAACACGACTCTACCAACCTGAATAGAATATTCACCACCATGGGATACGAGGTCAAGGTGCACGAAAGTCTAAGTAATAATGATACTCGGAAAATGATGAACAGCATCCAAAATGATAAAAGACTGAAGGATGTCGACGCTCTGATATTCTTCTTCTTATCTCGTGGAAATGACTCATACACATTCTACACCAATGATCAGATTGCGATGAAGCTATTTGACATTCGATATATGTTTACTGACAGCAAGTGTCCGGCAATGAGCAGCAAACCTAAGATCTTCTTCATGAACTACTGTCGCGGGGAAGAAATGGAACTAATGGAAGTGGACTCAACACGCGATATTCCCAACGACATGGTGACGGTGCATGCAGCGGCCGAGGGCATTATGGCCGACACAACTTCCGCCAGTGGAACTCACTTTGTGGAACACCTGTGCCAAACCCTGATGAGTTACAGCCGAAGTCACGAACTCAGGGAGATTTACACTATGCTCAGGGAGGAAATGAGGGCGAGAAACAGCACCAAGCCAATGTGGGAGGACTATGGCTTCCAAAAATTTTACTTCAATCCTGTATAATGAGCTTGTGGCATAGATAAATAGATAAAAATGTTGATTCAATCCTGTGTTACAACGAGCCATTGGATTATACAGGGTGTATTGTGACGTATATCATTAACTTACACCAGAGATATAAAATATAATTTTGAGTATATTTTGATCTATAAAGTATGCTGTGTGTGATCTCAGTAAAGTACAATGAATACGGATAAACACTATTTTAACTTGTGTTGTTAAATGGCGGTGAGCTTCGGAGGGAGTGAAAGCCTAATATCGTTTTCGGACCAAAGAGGCCTTATTTATTTCATCTTAATAAGTTTTATCATGATTGCAATATTTATATGATGTTCTATAACGTACATTGAATCATATTTTCAATGCAGAGGGATAATACTAGGCCTGTATAAATAGAAAATCCGTGAAATGTAGGGAAATGCTAAGACTTGCAGGTAGCATTATGTCGGATGAGTTTACGTTACCTTCAAAAGATATTAATCATATTTCGTCGAATATTATTTATAGGGACCTGGTATTATCCCTCTGCATTGAAAATATGATTCAATGTACATTATAGAACATCACATACATATTGCAATCATGATAAAACTTATTAAGACGAAATAAATAAGGCCTCTTTGGTCCGAAAACGATATTAGGCTTCCACTCCCTCTGAATCTCATTTGACAACACAAGTTAAAATAGTTTTTATCAGTATTCATTGAACTTTACTGAGATCACACACAGCATACTTTATAGAACAAAATATACTCAAAATTATATTCTATATCTCTGCTGTAAGTTAATGATATACGTCGCAATACACCCTGTATAAATGGATAAAAATTTAACATCAATCCTGTGTTATAACGAGTCAATGATATAGATAAATAGATAAAAATGTTCCTTCAATCCCATGTAACTACTAAGAACCAGTAGTATATATAGATATATTCCCTGAACAGTGCATGGGTCGTGTTAATTAAGGACTCAAGTGATGTAGTAAGAAAATTGGAGGTATGAATCATTGCCACGAAACACCACCTACATTGAAGGAGTTTGTTTCGTGGCATTAGTCAGGAGGAATCAGAAGCCACCAGGTCCCATACACGATCACAGGGTCTTTCATATATAACTATACCCTGTTATTTTGACTGTGATGAATATGATTACTTTAAGGGGAGATTCTCTTTTAATATTTCCAGGTTATTTTAGTTTTTTGTACTCATTGTTTTACTGTTACTGTCAACACCTATATAAGAGTGTTACGTGTAAGAGAGTCACACATGTAGGATTAAGGTTACCGTTATATTTAAGGATTTTCATGTAGGGTTGTTGATTTATTACTGTGTATATTCTACGTACTTTATAGTTTATATGAATTGGGTTGAAACCTGTGAAGATTCATGATGTTATTAGTTAGAGAGATTGAGACTAGTATGATTCATGGTTTCGAGTTTTGAGTCAGAGAAGGAAAATATGGTCTGAGTGAGATAAGTCTGAGCGAACTGTGGTGCTGCCAGCGTTTGTTTAGGCCTGGTTGGTAGACAGTGACAGGAGGGGCGGCAGTGTGTGTGGTACACCTCGGACCATCGGGTGGAATTATTCACGTAGAGACCAGCAGGTTTTTATGTATTATCATGCCTATGCTCCACTTTCTTTTATTTTTATCATTGGTGCTTTATATAGCTATTTGGAGAAGTACTGTAAGCATTTTTTTTTTAAAGTGGCCAATCATCTGATCTATTTATTATTTGTTATTAGGGTGTCGGGCAGGGTATATTTCTTGTTCTATTTTGATTTATGTATTCTTTCACATGTATATTTTTGTTACGTGGTTATTAAATGTTTATCATTGTGTATTCCAGTTGTTTACTTTTAACAAATTCTTATAGTTCATGGCTTAATCTTTAATTATATAATTGAGGGCTTGGGAAGGAATTCGGGAAGTATATACCACTATACCTACTGAACCATTCACTTATCTTCTAACATTGATTTAACAATGCTAAGTTTTGTTTTGTTTGCCATATATGTCCTCTAGAGAAAACACTGAAGATATGGCATAACAAAGAGGAACATTGTTATTTATGCGTTACATTATTGTGGTACTGTTACTATCAACACCTAAGAGGAACATTGTTATAATTATATCATTATCATTATCCTTTTTAACAGAGTGGGAAAGCTCTAGCACCAGATATACACAGTACTGTTACTAACAACACCTAAGAGGAACATTGTTATATATTATCATCATCATCACTACACCATTTCCTTTTTAACAAGGGGAGGGAAAGCTCTAGCACCAGTACACAAGACTCTGGACAGACAAGGGCTACAGTTCATTGTCATTGTTAAGCTACGTGTACACTGTAGATATTTTAGCTAGATTTGCTCTAGTTAGAGCTCTCTAAATAGTGTAAACAGCAGTGAGAGTGCTCTAAGCTACACCTAATCTCCGATCTCAGTAGAGTTGTTGTAGTCTAGCTGGTGATGTATTGTACACGAGGTGGAGACCACTTCCCCAGACTGCTCTAGATCTATTTGTGGACTTAATTATTTTTTCGAACTAGGTAGAGAACTGCTGTACAACATGAGTAAAATGACGTCCAATGACAAATGGAAATGTGATAGAGATGAGACAATGTCATTAATACAGCAATATGAAAGGTTCCCAGAACTACAGAATGTGTCGTTGATGCAGTACACCAATAAATCAGAGGCAAAAAAGGTGAATAAAGGATTGAAGAAAGGGGAAGTGGAGAGAATAGAAGAGGCATATAAAGGAATAAAAGAAGATTTTGAGAGAAAAATAAATTCAAATGTGTCGCTGGTGAATTTGACACGACTGAACTATTTTGTGTTACATTTATGTTCCAACACTGAATATAGGCTGTATGATGCCGGCCAGCACACACACCAACAAAGAAACACACACACACACACACACACACACAGAGTACCGTAGTATATCAGGCTGAGTGTATAAAGAATGAAGAAAGAGTAAAAAAAATGTAGAGTACCAGAGACAACATATTAGGTGCATCAACTAGGTTCTTGGACCATGACATCTCACCACACATAAACATGACGGAGACGGGTCCTCGTCAAACACTGAAACACACAAGGTAAATATGACTATATTTACCTTGGAAACACACTCCAGTGTACTCTAAAACTAAAACTAAGGCTGCGTTTACACCAAGCGAGTCTCGTCAAGTCAGTGTGAATCATTTTGACTTAACCCCGTTTACACCGACTTCGTCAACCCTCGTCAAGTCAATGCGATAATTCTGAGAGTCACTGCTCAGTTTCCCGCTTGAAGCACGAGACTTACAGCAGAAGCCATGGCAGTTCGTGATATCTTGAAAGATTATTTTGTTTCCCCAGGTGGAGCTCTTGAGTGGCAAGACAGAGTGATCCAATAATATATACAGTAGTCCATAGTGAAGTAAACTGTTCTCTCACTTATACATTTTAATTCAGCATCAACCTCCCTGCACAGAGCAGCCATGACATCACCATCTCGGTGACTGCGATCACTTACATCATAATAATAAAATAATAATAATTGAGTGGCTGAGTGTTACAACCAGTCGAGCGCCACGCCTACTTAAGAGAGATAATTGCCTTTAAAGTATAGGTAATACTAGCTGCTCCGCCGCCCTCCTAGCTCCTGCGGAGGGCTGGCGGCCTGCGGCCGCCCTTCGGGCGGTTTGGAGCAGCTAGCTCCGGCGGAGGGCAGTGGCGCTTGGCGCCTGTCCACCGCCCTACGGGCGGTCAATAGCCGCTAGTTTCTGCGAAGGGCTGGCGACCTGCGGCCGCCTGTTGATAGCTCAGTGGAAGTTATGCAAGAAGTGAAAAGAAGTACGCCATCAGCCATAATATTAGCACAAATAAATCTTATGTAATTCTAAAGCAACAAAACAATCACTTATTGAGTCTTGCAATAGTTTTCTTGAATATTTTCAACAATTTTATATTTCTGTAAATAAATCATGTATGCAGTTGTAGAGCATCTGAGACCCCGGCGTAGTGGTTAGAGCGCCGGCTTTCCAAGCCGAAGGTCCGAGGTTCGAAAGCCGTAAACGCCATTGGTTTTCCGATATGGATCCCGGAGAAGAGATGACTCCGCTCCAAAACCATGTGGGTGCCATATAGCCTGAATGCAGCTGGTGCGCACCAAAAATCAACAATCACCATCATCATCATGAGCGCTACAACTCAATATATGTTTCATTGCAATAAATGAATTAGTATTCGAGCTATTTAGCAGAAAATACCAGAATTGGGCCGTTTTTGAGCTGAAAAAGACGTTATAAAAAATTTGGAAGTCGGTGTTTTAACTATTTGATCAGTGGAGGACATTCCCACCAAGTTTCAGCTCAATCTGCTGACCCATTTGGCCTTGGGTTTGAATCTGTGCAAATAAAAAATACACTACAAATAAAATGCAATAGCAAAAGACTTATAAGGCTGCACAAATAACCAATATCCCGCAAAGCAGAGGTACTGGAGCAGGAATGAAGACCTCAAGAAAATATGTTACAAAAATATTCTACCAATATGGTACAAATCAATCATAAAAATGCATAAAAATTAATAATAAGTAAAATAAATCGTGAACGACAATATACTTACTGAGATAACGCATAAACAATTCGAATAATATCCGTGCTGTAGCCTAAAATATTTTCATTAGTTCTTGATTCCTGCACCAGTATCAGACACTATTTTGCTTCTCAGTATTGTTATATTTACTACCCACTTCATTGGTAACACTGGTTAGGTTGGGCCTTCAGTGAGTGGCGTGAGAGGGGAATGGTTAACTCGTCATATTTACGCAATGAAAATACGCTCGCTCACGTGTTCTCATTTTTAGGGGGTTTTAGGGGTAACTACTTTATTACTCATGGCGCTGCTGTACGCAAACCAGTGGACCTAGGAAACTTTAGTTTACAGATTCTGGTGTGTAAAATCAAGCTCTACAATTCTGTAAGAAAAAATTTACCTAAATGAAACTTTAAATATCACCCTGTTTTTGCGGTTCATGCTCCAGTAGCGGGAAGGCTGAAATGTGGTATGGTGATTCCGTAGATTTTTGTCCCTGTATTTTAGTATTATTTCGCTTCCACGTTTCGTTATTTGTGGTTTCGTTGTATGACCCCCCCTAAACCTGAAGGGGATCAAGACTCACCTACATGCAAATTTTGAGGACACAAAGTTGGACGGTGTAGGCGTGCATCGCGGACACACACACACACACGCAGACAGAATTTCGGCTTGATGTATATAGATGTCACGCGTAAGGTAAACACGAATAATCTGTTGACCGTTACTTCACTTCATCAACTTGATATGACCATAGTATAACATATACTGTGATATTTCAGACTTCATTAGAGGCCAAATTTTCTTAGCTTTTAACTGATATATGCCAAAAAGTGTTCAGTTTTCTATTAAGAAAGATATTACAGGTATAATAAATACGAGTGTTATGGAGAATATGTGAAAAGTTATTCTCGTACTGAAATATTAGATTAAAATGGAGAATTGGTAAATAATAATAAAATATACTATTTCGCTTAAGAAACTACATTGTTTAAGCATTCTATGGGTATAGTTTAGATGTAGGTACGTTACAGAATAACTTTAAAACCTTTAAAAGAGTGAAATACTATCTATAGTCAACCACTAGGAAACTGGCGGTTTAGGTGGGGCCGAATCGGGGATTTCCCCCCAAGCAGTGCTGCCACATTTGGCTTTCCAACCCACATCACTCTATCAAAAATCACACCAAAATGGCAACGTTTTCGTACAGTGGTGCACTGATTCTATAAATATAGTCTTTAAATGGTGAGAGCGAGGTCAGGAAATTAATGAGGTCAGTCAGGTCACTTCTCCTTTAGACTCCACAATGGAAGGAAGAACACGTACCCCTGCCCACCACCCACACTGGCTCCATAGTCGTGAGAAGGAAATCATTTTCTACGTAAATTCGTACTTTGCAGAAGAAAATGTTCACCACTTACAAAATCCTATCAAGTCTTCCTTCTACACACACACACACACACACACAAGTCATAGCCCTTCACTACTTACACCTGCCATTAATCCTTACCTCAACGGAGTCCTGACCTCACCCTACCAGGCGCCCTCCCTCCCCTCCCCCAACACACACACACACACACAAGGGAGGCAAAAGGAAGGGGTATGTACAAATTATGAATAAATGTACAAATAGTAAACAGACGTAAAAATAATAATAAAAAAATGGATAATAATTCAGAAGCACATTACTATGCACTGGGACAGACAGACACATAAAATACAGATGAAGAAAGAGTAGGCTAAGGGGGGGAGGGAGGAGATTCAGGTGAAGGACTGCTAATCTACTGCCCTGTGGGCCCTGGTTAATCCCATTCTGACAGACCAGATGTGGCAGCGCTGCTTGGGCCGGCTGCCCCACCTTCAGCCGCCAGTTTCCTTGTGGTTGACTATAGCTGTGAGTGTGGTGTGGTGTGGCGCGGCGCTCTGGCGCCGGGCTGCCAAACGTATGATTCAACCTATTGCTTTTAACAGCCTCAGTATTAAACAGTAGTTGATTATGCATCTGATTTTGCTGGGTTAAACTGTTATGAATGAGTGATAAGCAGAGGAACTGCTGAGTCATCATGCATCTATTACTCCACACTGGCAGGCAGACAGACAGACAGACACACAGCAAATTTGTTAACGCCTTGTCTCTCCTAGTCTCCTTCCTCCTCCTCCTCCTCCTCCAACTTCTGTGCCCCGGTCCATCCTACCTACCCCACTTCTCTCCCACTCCTACCCTCCTCTGCCACCCACCCACTAAGGTTGGCCAAGAACTGTTAAATCTAGAACCGGTATTAACTAGTTGACAATGTTATAATATTATAATTGCTGTCTAATGTATTATATTACTGTATGATAATAATACAATGAGAGAGAGAGAGAGAGAGAGAGAGAGAGAGAGAGAGAGAGTGTGTGTGTTTGAGTGTGCAAAGATGTTTACTTACTACATAGGCTACTCATCATACTAGCCTACTCACTCGAAAAAAAAAGGTGATGCAGTATAAGCACAAGCCCTCTCTGGTGTGTAGCCTATAATACACAGGAATAAAGCTTGTATTTCACGTTGCTGTAATCTCCGTAGCAAAAGAACGAGAGATACAGCATTACAAAAAAAATGGAGCACAGGCTAAGGGTAGGCAAGTCTCATTTAAAATAATTTTAGTCTTACTTAATTTAATGTGATTTGCTCATCATTGCATTCTTTGTTGTTTGTCTGCTCCTGTGAAAACGTCCCATGGTGAGTAAATTAATCACAAGACTCTTCAGTCCCTGCAACACATAAGATATCTCTCTGATTGCCTCCAGGTCCCCCCCAAATAATTATAATATTGCATGCAAAATCAATGATCAGTATAACATGAACACTTCATTAATATAAAAATAATTACCATGCCGTACTGTAAATTAAATTATTTACATCAATAACAACCTGCATCTGTACAACTAAAATAACTTGAAATAATCAGGTTGCTGCACCTTTCGCCCCTTCTCAATGGACATCACAATAAAGCCATTTATAACCCAGTCATTATTGTAATGTTTTCCCGCTCTGCCCGCCACTCCTCCCGCCTCACGCTTCAATACAATACCACTCCACCACCCTGTGTTGGTATGTGTCCTGTTATGTGTGTGTATGTGTGTTATAATGTTTCCTTCCGTGTTTTGGTATCCTGTTATGTGTCCTGGTGTGTGTCGTGTACAGTACACGTATTGTCTACTCTGTTTGTCCTGTAATACAGCTTTCTATTTTTTCTTCTGTCCTATCCCATATCCTAAGCAGATAATGGCGGTGGGGGTTCTCTCTCTCTCTCTCTCTCTCTCTCTCTCTCTCTCTCTCTCCATCATTTTTCCCTTCATTCTTTCCCGCCACCCTACCCTGTTTTACTTCTTTCTACTGCATTCCAAACCATACCTACAACCTTTCCCTGTCTGCCTACTGTCCCACCTTGTCCCCTGTCCTTCTCACCTACCCTACCTTTCCCTGTCTGCCTACTGTCCCACCTTGTCCCCTGTCCTTCTCACCTACCCTACCTTTCCCTGTCTGTCTACTGTCTCACCTTGTCCCCTGTCCTTTCCATCACCCTGTCCTTCCCACCTACCCTACCTTTCCCTGTTTGTCTACTGTCTCACCTTGTCCCCTGTCCTTCTCACCTACCTCACCTTTCCCTGTCTGTCTACTGTCCCACCTTGTCCCTTGTCCTTCTCACCTACCCTACCTCTCCCTGTCTGTCTACTGTCTCACCTTGTCCCCTGTCCTTCCCATTACCCTTTCCTCCCAACTGTCCACTATTCATTACCTTGTCCCACCTAGTCCCCTGTCCTTCCCATTACCCTGTCCTCCCAACTGTCCACTATTCATTACCCTGTCCCACCGTGACATATCCTTCCCACCACATACATCACATATGTATGTGTGTTTCCTTCTGTGTTTTGTTATGTGTCCTGTTGTGTGTGTGTTTGTGTGTTTGTGTTTTGTTATGTGTCCTGTTCTATCTATCTATCCATAGCTCCGATGCCTCGTTCCCTCCGGGAACTCCCACCAATGGGGTGGCCACGGCAGAAGTCTCCAGTTTTCCCTGTTCCCGCACTCATCCTCACTTGCTCCAATTCCCCCTTCCCCCCTCACACTTCTCTCTCTCTCACATACTCTTCCACTCTGTTCTGCCATCTAACCGGAGGTCTGCCTCTCACACCAGGTACCACAACTTCACTGCCATACACCTTCTTTACAGACTCCACACATTGCATTCTCTCCACATGTCGAAACCACCTCAGTGTATTACGCTTCACTCTCTCAACCACTCCACATTCAATACCAACTGCCTTCTCACTCATACCACATCTCTCATACACACTCATTACTTTCTCCATCCCACCTAGTAAGTCCACATGCTCCTCTCAAGTAACTCATTTCCACTGCACCTATTTTAGACTGATGAGCCCTACTCCATGTCCATGTCTCCGACGCATATGTCAGTGTTGGCAGGAATATACTATTTCTCAGTCCCTTTTTCACTTCCATACTCACACTTCTACCCTTCATAATCCTCCCCAGTGACATTATGAACTGCCTGCCCCTCACTGCTCTCTCCCTGATTTCTCCTTCCATGTTTACACAGAACTGTTCCCAGTTACTTGAATTCCCTTACCTCCTCCATCCTCTCACCCCCTAAAGTTATCTCACATTCAGTCCCAATTGGTACAGCCACACTATAGGGTGTAGAAAAGTAAATTACTTCTGTTTTGGTCCTCTCAAATACCATCACCTTACTCTTACCAACATTCACCTTCAGTTTTCTTTGCTTACACACGGACTGAAACTCATCCACCACCCTCTGTAACTCCCTTTCACTCTCGGCCAGCAGCACAGTGTCATCCACAAATAAGCTTGCAACCAAGGACCAATCTACTCCATTCAACCTCAGTTTCGCATCCAGGCCCTTCACCTTTGCCTTCATCTCTCTCATGCACCCATCCAAAAAGATATTGAACAACTATGGTGACATGACACACCCCTGCCTCAATCCTACACTGATATAAAAGTTCTCACTCAAATCACCCTCAACCCTCACACAAGCTTTTGCCTCTCTATAGAAAGCCTCAATCCCCTCCAGCAAGCGCCCACCAACACCATAAATCCTTAATACATCTGTCATAGCTCTCCTATCAACCCTATCGTATGCCTTCTCCAAATCTATGAAGGCAGCATACAACTTCCTACCCTTCCCAATATATTTCTCCACTGTTGATTTTATTGCAAAGATCTGGTTCACACATCCTCTACCCTTTCTGAACCCTCCCTGCTCCTCAATGACTTTATTCCCAGTTACTTCTATCAGTCTCTCAGTAAGAACCTTCCCATACACCTTCCCCGGTACACTAAGAAGGCTTATTCCCCTATAGCTACCACACTCATCCTTACTCCCCTTCCCCTTGTACAGAGGCACAATTATGACTCTCCTTCAGTTCTCTGGCACCTCTCCCTGTGCCAATGTGCATATAAGCAGCATCCAATCCACCACTTCCTCCCCCCCCCACACCTCAGCATCTCTGCAGTTATTTCATCCACCCCTGGTGCCTTTCCTATTGCTTTCCTGACCTCTTCCCTTCCTAATTCTCCCTGTACATCCTGTCGTCTACCTCCTGCCTCCATCCCCATGCATGTCACCACCGCCTCCCCTCCCGTCCCCCCATTCATCAATCGATCAAAATGCCTATTCCACACTTCTTTCACTTCCTCACTTCTCACAGTAACTCCATCCTCTCTCTTCATTCTCACGCTACCAGATTTTCCTTCTCCTCTTTCTCTTTTCACCTCCTTCCAGAATAATTTCTTGTTTTCTCTAAACTTCTCACTCAGTTTCCTACCAAACTCCTCATCCACTCTCCTTTTGCTCTCACTCACTGTCCTCTTCACTTTTCTCTTACACTCATTGTATTCCCTCTTTCACCTCCTCTGACACATTTCTCTGCAGGGTTCTCCTAAAAGCCTTCTTCTTATTCTCTAATGCATCCTTCACTTCTTCAGATCACCATGCACTCCCTTTCTTCCCCCTCTTTTGTACTTTGTACCCCACCACTTCTGCTGCTGTCTTACACACTATAGTTTTGAATGTTTCATACACATCATTCACTCCCACTCCCTCCCCTATCCCCATCCTTGCATCCCCCAGCACCTCACCCACCCTCCTCTTATATTCCTCCCTATATTCTGCTTCATCTAATTTCCCACCAGCCACCTCCCTCTTTTTCCTCACCCCTTCATCCCTCCTACCATATTCCCACTTAGCACTAACCTTCATTCAACACCGCAAAATGGTCGGAGCATTGGATAATTTCTCTCACCACTTTTGCATCGACCCTGTGATCTTGTATGAAACTTGGAGGCTTGTGATTCCTCCTGACCATGCCACGAAACACGCACCTTCAATATGGGTGATGTTTTGTGGCAAAATTTGAAGGACTTGCAAACTTCCAATTTTCTGACTACATCACAGGGTCCCTTAACCTTTCATCCACTGCCACATAATAATCAATCAAACTCTTCTGCTCTCCTCTCTCTCATCCCTTCTCTTCCATGTATACCTGTGGATCATCTTGTGCTGAAAGAAGGTGTTTGCCAAGAACAACCCCCTCTCAGCACAGACATCCACCTGATACTCACCCTTCTCATTTACTCCTTCTACACCCCATTTACCCACAATACTTCCCACTTCCTCACCTCCCTTTTTTCCATACATATCTCCCATCATCACCACTCTCCTTCCATTATCAATCTTTCTCAGACATGCATTCAATTCCTCCCAAAACACACTCATTCTCTCTCTCTCCGTCCTACTCTTTTCATCCTCGGGTGCATATTCACACACCCACACATATTTCACCATCCCAATCTTTCCCGTCATCCATACAATCCTCGACCCATGTCCATCCACTCCCTTCAACACCAACCCATCCTTCCCCTACCCTCCCTTCTTACCAACCCATCCTCCACCTACCCCAACCATCCCTCCTTACCAACCTATCCTCCTCCTACTTTGTATACTCCCACCATCCCCCTGTGAGTTCCCTATCCTCCCTTCTTACCAACCCATCCTCCTCCTACCCCCCATATCCATTCACCTTGTCCTCCCTCTACCCCTACACACACTCTCTCTCAGTGAGTGTGTGACTGTCTGACTGACTCGAGTCACTGCCTACCAGGGTTGCCAGGTGGTGGAAGACGTTCACGCCCAAATAATCCAACACCTCACGGCCAAATCGGCCAAACTGTTAAAGATATCGCCCAAATCTTTCGGCCAAAAATATTTATGAGAAGAATGTTATGCATAATACATATGGGGGTACCTTTATCTGAATAATGAAGCTTGTTGAAGACGCTGATGTCACTCTAGACAAAAAGATGCTTGTCTGACGCCACATCAGTTGCCTCATCAACGAGCACTGAATACTTCTTGCCCTTCAAATAATCTTTTAGCTCCTCAAAAAGTGCTGGAGCTATTACTCTTGAAATCAACTTGCTGCACTTGGTACGATGTAGTTCTATGTTCCCCATTTCACTTCCTTTACCATTTTTGTTCATCATTTCACTAAGATGATTGACACTTGCTACAGAACAGTGACACAATATAGCCACGGCAAATTCTAGCTCAATACGTTTTTTCTTTTTGTCACATTTCTTAGGCATATAATCTACAGGCAGAACTCTACACTTACTCGATGCAGTGACCCTACTTGAGTAGCCTTTTGACTTCTCATGATCTGCGAGACGTGATGCTTTAGAAGCCAGTTGTGTCTTGCAAAGCTTACAATATGCATTTTCACTTCCATCACTAGCTTTGCTCACCCACACATATTTTTCTTTCCATGACTTATTATATTTTCTGCCACTTTCATAACTGGTTTTCCATTTATTTGCCGACATGATACTATACAGAACAGAGAGGTAGTGTATGTTAGCTGAAAAAATTGAAGCAACCTCAATAACTAGGAAGCTTATCTGAATGCATGTAATCGTAATCGAGGAACTTTGGGGAAATTGGGGTACCCTGCTAACTCGCGCTTACCCTAACTTCACACGTCCAGAACAGGTGAAGTGAACGAGAGTTACCCGTCGACAGACATCCACGGAACAATATGATAATTTTATTTTCTATGAATTAATTAAGTAAATACACGCATTTACTGAATTCGGCCAAATACGGCCAAATAGATTGGCCGTGACAACTAGATTTATCTACGGCCTAGTATTCTATTTTACGGCCAAATTCCAGTAATCTGGCCGAAAAAACGGCCACCTGGCAACCCTGCTGCCTACCGCCCTACCCGTGCAATTTGTGAGTTCACAATTATTATTATGAACTTTAATTAATTATGTATCTTATTCGATGTATCGTAATAATTTTACTAAGAAATATCGAAGTAATAACACTTCCCTTATAATACAGTGAAACACATAGTATAAGCATAAATTATTTAGACATTTTTTAAACGCAGTACGAGAGTTTGGGCTGGTCCGACCGGGCCGGCGGGCATCGCCTTCGTTTGCTGTCTCCTCTCTTTTTAATTATCTTTTTTCCACGATTTGTGATAACTAATTGATTTACAAGTTTGTTTTTGCAATAAAAATGTACATTAATGTTTTTACTCTATAGCAAGCGTTCCCAATGGCTAATAAAATAATCACGTAAAGCAAAAAGTAAATAATAATAAGTAAAGCACGCAGTGGCAACATATTTCGCTCAACTGACCGACTGTCCACTCGACTGCCTGTGACTAAACTTAGTAAGTAGTCATTCTGTTGTATTTCCGAGGTTCTAGAGATGTCTACATGCAAGCTAAGATGATATCCATTTGTTCATTAGATAGAAGAGGAATTGTAGAAGTAATTCCTATTAATAACTCAATTTCAGGGTAGTTGGTGCTTGACTGGTTGTAACAGTTAGGGCTACATATCAACTTTGGGCAACTAAAATATTGATTTTTAGTATATTTTGGGCCTGCTTTTTGAAAATATTCTAGCACTGAGTATGCATGTACAGATTGTTTCTGGGACCAAAAAAATATCGAATTTTCGGGTGTTCTGAGCCTGAATTTCGAATATAAACGAGTACAGAAGATGCATGCACATATCGACTTTGGGCACCTAATATATAGATTTTCAGCATGTTTTGGGGGTGTACTTTGAAAATATTCTGGCCCTGAGTATGCACGTACAGATCGCTTCTGGGACCCAAAATCATTGAATTTTCGAATTTTCGATGGTTTTGAGCCTGAATTTGGGATATAAACGAGTACAGAAGATGCATGCACATATCAACTTTGCGCACAAAAAATATCGATTTTCAGCATGTTTTGGACTTGTATTTTGAAAATATTATAGCACTGAGTATGCATGTACAGACTGCTTCTGGGACCCCAAAATGTTGAATTTTCAGGTGTTTTGAGCCTGTATTTGGGTTATAAATGAGTACAGAAGATGCATGCACATATCGACTTTGGGGACCTAAAATATCGATTTTCAGCATGTTTTGGGCCTGTTTTTAGAAAATGTTATAGCACTGAGTATGCATGTACAGATCGCTTCTTGGAAGGAAATATATTGATTTTTCGGATGTTTTGAGCTTGAATTTGGGATATAAATGAGTACAGAAGACGCATGCACATATCGACTTTGGGGATCTAAAATATCGACTTTCAGCATGTTTTGGGCGTGTATTTTGAAAATATTCTAGCCCTGAGTATGCATGTACAAATTGATTCTGGGACACAAAAATATGGAATTTTCGGGTGTTTTGAGCCTGAATTTGGGATGCTAACGAGTACAGAAGATGCATGCATATATCGACTTTTGGCACCTAAAATATCGATTTTCAGCATGTTTTGGGCCTGCAATTTGAAAATATTCTAGCACTGAGTATGCATGTACAGACTGCTTATGGGACCCAAAAATATTGAATTTTCGGGTGTTTTGAGCCTAAATTTGGGATATAAACGAGTACAGAAAATATATGCACATATGGACTCTGGGCAAAAAAACATAGATTTTCAGCATGTTTTGGGCTTGTTTTTTGAAAATATTTTTGCACTGAATATGCACGTACAGATTGCTTCTGGGACCCAAAAAATATCGAATATTCGGGTGTTTTGAGCCTGAATTTGGGATATAAACGAGTACAGAAGATGCATGCATATATCGATTATGGGCAACTAAAATATCGATTTTCATCATGTTTTGGGCCTCTATTTTGAAATTATTATAGCACTGAGTATGCATGTACAGATCGCTTCTTGGACCCAAAAACTTTGAATTTTCGGGTGTTTTGAGCTTGAATTTAGGATATAAATGAGTACAGAAGATGCATGCACATATCGACTTTGGGCAACTAAAATATGGATTTTTAATATGTTTTGGGCCTGTTATTTAAAAATATTCTAGCACTGAGTATGCATGTACAGATTGCTTCTGGGACCAAAAAAATATCGAATTTTCGGGTGTTCTGAGCCTGAATTTGGGATATAAACAAGTACAGAAGATGAATGCACATATCGACTTTGGGCACCTAATGTATCGATTGTCAGCTTGTTTTGGGCCTGTTTATTAGAAAATATTATTGCACTGTGTATGCATGTACAGATCGCTTCTGGGACCCAAAAATATCGAATTTTCGGGTGTTTTAAGCCTGAATTTGTGATGTAAACCGGTACAGAAAATGCATGCACATATCGACTCTGGGCACCTAAAATATCGATTTTCAGCATGTTTTGGGCCTATATTATGAAAATATTATAACACAGTGTTTGCATGTACAGATCGCTTCAGGGGCCAAAAAATATCGAATTTTCGGGTGTTTTAAGCCTGAATTTGCGATATAAACCGGTACAGAAAATGGATGCACATATCGACTCTGGGCACCTAAAATATTGATTTTCAGCATGTTTTAGGCCTATATTTTGAAAATATTCTAGCACTAAGTAGACATGTACAGATCGCTTCTGGGACCCAAAAATATCGAATTTTCGGGTGTTTTGAGTCTGAATTTGGGATGTAAACTGGTACAGAAGATGCATGCACATATCGACTTTCGGCACCTAAAATGTCGATTTTCAGCATGTTTTGTGCCGATATTTTGAAAAATATTATAGCACTGTGTATGGATGTACAGATCGCTTCTCGGACCCAAAAACATCGAATTTTCGAGTGTTTTGAGCCAAAATCTGGGATATAAACGAGTACAGAAGATGTATGCACATATCTACTTTGGGCACCTAAAATATCGATTTTCAGCATGTTTTGTGCCTATATTTTGAAAATATTCTAGCATTGAGTAAGCATGTACAGATCGCTTCTGGGACCCACAAATATTGAATTTTTGGGTATTTTGAGCCCACCCACCGCAGCGACGGCAGCAGCAGGCAGACATCATCATCGTCTGCACCATAACTGCTGTTGCTTTAGCTGCAGAAGGGCTAGGATGTCTCTCTGACCTCCTCCTGGACATCTTCAGGAGAAATGGCTTACCACCAATAGCCATTTCTCCTGATCTACAACCACCCACCACCACAACCACCACCAAGAAACGAGGCAGCAAGTCCGCATGACGAGGGAGGTGCAGAGAGGAAGCGCCACCTCCACCCCCTCCAACCCACCCCCGTCGCCGATTAATGCTGCCTCACCCACTCAACCGGGCGAATAGTGGGAAGGCACCACCAACACCACCACCACCACCACCACCATCACCACCATCACCACCACCTGAACCTTCCATACAGGACCCCGAGACGGAGGAGGACTCTGACACCAGTTCCTCCTCCATCACAAACAGCAACACCAACGACACCAGTGACAACATGGATCTGGAAGATGGAGGGGAGTGTCAGACAGCTGGGAGGAGGAAGAGGAAGAGGAGAAGAAAGATGAACAACCAGTCATCGGATCAACAGCTGCCTAACACCACTAATTCTGGATGACAGCTTCTCCTCGTTTCGACCTTTTCCAACAACATATCTCTCGGCGACGTGACCCCAACATCTTCCAGACCAGAACAGAGTGGATGACTCCTGTGAGACGGCCCTTTAAATATACTGCAATTAAAAATAAATGACTGCCTTAATACCCACCACTATGAGTGATAGGCAAAAAAAAAAAAAAAAAAAAAAAAAAATGAATAAACCAGATTAAAACCTCACCACTAGTCTTCCTCCAAACCTCTCTTAACCATCCAAGTAAAGAGTACTATAATAGACTGCCTACCACTTTAAGGATTATAGACACACTTAAGGATTATAGACACGCTTAAGAGAGGTAACTCATAAGACTAGAGCAGCTACCGCTACAATATCGACTTTCGGCACCTAAAATATCGATTTTCAGCATGTTTTGGGCTTATATTAAAAAAAATATTATAGCACTGTGTATGCATGTACAGATCGCTTCTCGGACCCAAAAATATGGAATTTTCGGGTGTTTTGAGCCAAAATCTGGGATATAAACGAATACAGAAGATGTATGCACATATCTACTTTGAACACCTAAAATATAGATTTTCAGCATGTTTTGGTCGCATATTTTGAAAATATTCAAGCACTGTGTATCCATGTACAGATCGCATCTGGGACCCAAAAATATCGAATTTTCGGGTGTTTTAAGCCTGAATTTGTGATATAAACCGGTACAGAAAATGCATGTACATATCGACTCTGGGCACCTAAAATATCGATTTTCAGCATGTTTTGGGCCTATATTTTGAAAATGATATAACACTGTGTTTGCATGTACAGATCGCTTCTGGGACCAAAAAATATCGAATTTTCGGGTGTTTTGAGCCTGAATTTGGGATATAAACGGGTATAGAAGATGCATCCACATACCGACTTTGGGCACCTAAAATATCGATTTTCAGCATGTCTTAGGCGTGTATTTTGAAAATATTCTTGCACTAAGTAAGCATGTACAGATCGCTTCTGGGACCCAAAAATATAGAATTTTTGGGTGCTTTGCGCCTGAATTTATGATATAAACGGGTACAGAAGATGCATTCACATGTCGACTTTGGGCACCTAAAATATCAATTTTCAGCATGTCCTGGGCGTGTATTTTGAAAATATTCTTGCACTATATAAGCATGTACAGATGGCTTCTGGGACCCAAAAATATCGAGTTTTCGGGTGTTCTGAGTCTGAATTTGGGATATAAACGGGTATAGAAGATGCATTCACATATTGTCTTTGTGCACCTAAAATATCGATTTTCAGCATGTTTTGGGCCTTTATTTCAAAAATATTCTAGCACTGAGTAGGCATGTACAGATCGCTTCTAATACCAAAATATAAAGAATTTTCGGGTGTTTTGAGTCTGAATTTGAGATATAAACGGGTACAGATGATGCATGCACATATCGACTTTTTGCACCTAAAATATATATTTTTAGCATGTGTTCGGCCTGTATCTTGAAAACATTCTAGCAATGTGTAGGCATGAACAGATCTCTTCTGGGACCCAAAAATATAGAATTTTGGGGTGTTTTGAGCTTGAATTTGGGATATAAACGAGTACAGAAGATGCATGCCCATATCGACCTTGTGCACCTAAAATATCGATTTTCAGCATGTTTTAGGCCTGTATTTTGAAAATATTATATCACTGAGTAGGCATGTACAGATTGCTTTTGCGACACAAAAATATCGAATTTTTGGGTGTTTTGAGCCTGAATTTGGGAAATAAACGTGTACAGAAGATGCTTGCACATATTGACTTTTTGATCCTAAAATATCGATTTTCAGCCTGTTTTAGGCCCGTATTTTGAATATATTCTAACACTGAGTAGGCATGTACAGATCGCTTCTGCGACCCAAAAATATCGAATTTTTGGGTGTTTTAAGCCTGAATTTTGGATATAATCGGGCACAGAAGATGCATGCACATATCGACTTTGGGCACCTAAAATATCGATTTTCAGTATGTTTTGGGCCTATATTTTGAAAAATAATATAACACTGTGTATGCATGTACAGATCGCTTCTCGGATCCAAAAATATCGAATTTTCGGGTGTTTTAAGCCAAAATCTGGGATATAAACGAGTATAGAAGATATATGCACATATCTACTTTGGGCACCTAAAATATCGATTTCAGCATGTTTTGGGCCTATATTTTGAAAATATTATTGCACTGTGTATGCATGTACAGATCGCTTCTGGGACCCAAAATTATCGAATTTTCGGTTGTTTTGATCCTGAATTTGGGATATAAACGGGTATAGAAGATGCATGCACGTCTCGATTTTGGGCATCTAAAATATCGATTTTTAGCATGTCTTGGGCGTGTATTTAAAAAATATTCTTGCACTAAGTAAGCATATACAGATCGCTTCTGGGATACAAAAATATCGAATTTTCGGGTGTTCTGAGTCTGAAATTGGGATATAACCAGGTACAGAAGATGCCTACAGATATCGACTTTGGGTACCTGAAATATCGATTAGGCATGTTTTGGGCCTATATTTTGAAAATATGATTGCACTGTGTATACATGTACAGATCGCTTCTGAGACTCAAAAATATCGAATTTTCGGGTGTTTTGAGCCTGAATCTGGGATATAAACGGGTACTGAAGATACATGCACATATTGACTTTGGGCACCTAAAATATCGTTTTTCAGCATATTTTGGGCCTGTATTTTGAAAATATTCTAGCACTGTGTAAGCATGTACAGATCGTTTCTAGGACCCAATAATATCGAATCTGCGAGTGTTTTGAGCCTGTATTTGGGATATAAACGGGTACAGAAGATGCATGCACAAATCGACTTTGGGCACCTAAAATATCGATTTTCAGCATGTTTTGGACTTGTAGTTTGAAAATAATTTAGAACTGATTATGCATGAACAGATCGTTTTTGGAAACCAAGAATATCGAGTTTTCGGGTGTTTTGAGCCAGAAATTGGGATATAAACGAGTACAGAAGATGCATGCACATATCGACTTTGGGCACTTAAAATATCGATTTTCAGCATGTTTTGGGTCTGTATTTTGAAATTATTGCAGCACTGAGTAATCATGTACAGATCGCTTCTGGGACCAAAAAATATCGAATTTTCGGGTGTTTTGAGCCTGAATTTATGATATAAACGGGTACAAAAGTTGCATGCACATATCGAATTTAAGCAACTAAAATATCGATATTCAGCATGTTTCGGGCCTATATTTTGTAAAATATTACAGCACTGAGCAAGCATATACAAATTGGTTTGGGACTCAAAAATATTGAATTTTCGGGTGTTTTGAGCCTGAATTTGAGATATAAACGGGTACAGAAGATGCATGCACATATCGACTTTGGGCACCGAATATATCGATTTTCAGCATGTTTTAGGCCTGTATTTTGAAAATATTCTATCACTGAGTAGACATGTACAGATTGCTTTTGCGACACAAAAATATCGAATTTTCGGGTGTTTTGGGCCTGAATTTGGGACATAAACGGCTACAGACTATGCTTGAACATATTGACTTTTAGATCCTAAAATATCGATTTTCAGCATGTTTTAGGCCTGAATCGAATATATTCTAACACTGAGTAGGCATGTACAGATCGCTTCTGCGACCCAAAAATATTGAATTTTCGGGTGTTTTGAGCCTGAATTTGAGATATAAACGGGTACAGAAGATGCATGCACATATCGACATGGGGCACCTAAAATATCGATTTTTATCATGTTTTAAGCCTGTATCTTGAAAATATTCTAACACAGAGAAGGCATGTACAGATCGCTTCTGGGACCCAAAAATATCGAATTTTCGGGTGTTTTCAGCCTGACTTTGAGATATAAACGGGTACAGAAGATGCATGCACATATCGACTTCGGGCACCTAATATATTGATTTTCAGCATGTTTTAGGCCTGATTTTTGGAAATATTCTAACACTAAGTAGGCATGTACAGATTGCTTTTGCGACACAAAAATATCGAATTTTCGGTTGTTTTGAGCCTGAATTAGGGACATAAACGGGTACAGAAGATGCATGCACATATCGACTTTGGGCACCTAAAATATCGATTTTCAGCATGTTTTTGGCATATATTTTAAAAAATATTCTAGCACTAAAAAGGCATGTACAGATCGCTTCTGGGGCCCAAAAATATCGAATTTTCGGGTATTTTAAGCCTGAATTTGGGATATAAACGGGTGCAGATGATGCATGCACATATCGACTTTTTGCACCTAAAATATCGATTTTCAGCATCTTTTGGGCCTGTAATTTGAAAATATTTTAACACTGAGTAGCCATGTACAGATTGCTTTTGCGACACAAAAATATCGATTTTTCGGGTGTTTTGAGCCTGAATTTGGGACATAAACGGGTACAGAATTTGCTTGCACATATTGACTTTCAGATCCTAAAATATCGATTTTCAGCATGTTTTAGGCCTGTATCTTGAGAATATTCTAACAATGAGTAGGCATGTACAGATTGCTTCTGCGCCCAAAAAATATCGAATTTTAGGGTGTTTTAAGTTTGAATTTGGGATATAAACGGGTACAGAAGATGCATGCACATATCGACTTTGGGCACCTAAAATATCGACTTTCAGTATGTTTTGGGCCTGTAAATTAATAACATTCTAGCACTGTGCAGGCAAGAACAAATCGCTTCTGGGACCCAAAAATATCGAATTTTCGAGTGTTTTGAGCCTGAATTTGAGATATAAACGGGTACAGAAGATGCATGCACATATCGACTCTGGGCACCTAATATATCGATTATCAGCGTGTTTTGGACCTATATTTAAAAAAATAATATAACACTGTGTATTCATGTACAGATCGCTTCTTGGATCCAAAAATGTCGAATTTTCGGGTGTTTTGAGCCAAAATCTGGGATATAAACGAATATAGAAGATGTATGCACATATCTGCTTTGGGCACCTAAAATATCGATTTTCAGCATGTTTTGGGCCTATATTTTGAAAATATTATTGCACTGTGTATGCATGTACAGATCGCTTCTGGGAACCAAAAATATCGAATTTTAGGGTGTTTTAATCCTGAATTTGGGATATAAACGGGTATAGAAGATGCATGCACATATCGACTTTGGGCACCTAAAATATCGATTTTCAGCATGCTTTTGGCCTATATTTTGAAAATATTATTGCACTGTGTATGCATGTACAGATCGCTTCTGGGACCCAAAAATATAGATTTTTTGGTTGTTTTGAGCCTGAATTTGGGATATAAACGAATTAAGAAGATGCATGCACATATCGACTTTGGACACCTAAAATATCGAGTTTTAGTATGTTTTGGGTCTGTATCTTGAAAACATTCTTGCACTGTGTAGGCATAAAGAGATCGCTTCTGGGACCCAAACATATCGAGTGTTCGGGTGTTTTGAGCCTGCATTTGAGATATAAACGGGTACAGAAGATTCATTCACATATTGACTTTTTTCCACTAAAATATCGATTTCTGCATATTTTAGGTGCCCAAAGTCGATATCTCAATTTCAGGCCCAAAACACCCGAGAATTCGATATTTTTGGGTCCCACAAGCGATCTGTACATGCCTACTCAGTGCTAGAATTTTTTCAAAATATAGGCTCAAAACATGCTAAAAATCGATATTTTAAGTGTCCAAAGTCGATATGTGCATGCATCTTCTGTACCAGTTTATATCTCAAATTCAGGCTCAAAACACCCGAAAATTCGGTATTTTTAGGTTCTAGAAGCGATCTGTACATGCCTACTCTTAGTTTGAATGTTTTCAAGATACAGACCTAAAACATGCTTAAAATCGATATTTTAGGTGCCCAAAAGTTCATATGTGCATGCATCTTCAGTACCCGTTTATATCTCAAATTCAGGCTCAAAACACCCGAAAATTCGATATTTTGTGTTCCCAGAAGCGATCTGTACATGCCTACTCCGTGTTAGAATATTTTCAAAATACAGGCCCAAAACATGCTGAAAATCGATATTTTAGGTGCCCAAAGTCAATATGTGCATGCATCTTCTGTACCTGTTTATATCTCAAATTCAGGCTCCAAACACCCGAAAATTCGATATTTTGGGGCCCTAGAAGCGATCTGTACATGCCTACTCAGTGCTAGAATATTTTCAAAATATAGGCCATAAAACATGCTAAAAACCGATATTTTAGGTGCCCAAAGTCGATATCTCAAATTCAGGCCCAAAACACCCAAAAATTCGATATTTTTGGGTACCAAAAGCGATCTGTACTCAGTGCTAGAATGTTTTCAAAATATAGGCTTAAAACATGCTAAAAATCGATATTTTAAGTGTCCAAAGTCGATATCTGCATGCATCTTCTGTACCCGTTTATATCTCAAATGCAGGCTCAAAACACCCGAAAATTCGGTGTTTTTGGGTCCTGGAAGCGATCTGTACATGCCTACTCCTAGTTAGAATATATTCAAGATACAGAACCAAAACATGCTCAAAATCGATATATTAGGTGCCCAAAGGTCGATATGTGCATGCATCTTCAGTACTCGTTTATATCTCAAATTCAGGCTCAAAACACCCGAAAATTCGATATTTTGGGGTCCCAGAAGCGATCTGTACATGCCTACTCCGTGTTAGAGTATTTTCAAAATACAGGCCCAAAACATGCTGAAAATCGATATTTTAGGTTCCCAAAGTCAATATCTCAAATTCATGCCCAAAACACCCGAAAATTAGATATTTTGGAGTCCCAGAAGCGATATGTACATGCCTACTCCGTGTTAGAGTATTTTAAAAATACAGGCCCAAAACATACTGAAAATCAATCTTTTAGGTGCCTAAAGTCGATATCTCAAATTCAGGCCCAAAACACCCGAACATTCGATATTTTGGGGTCCCAGAAGCGATCTGTACATGCCTACTCCTTGTTAGAGTATTTTAAAAATACAGGCCCAAAACATGCTGAAAATCGATATTTTAGGTGCCCAAAGTCAATATGTGTATGCATCTTCTGCACCCATTTATATCCCAAATTCAACCTCAAAACGCTCGAAAATTCGATATTTTTGGGTACCAGAAGCTATCTGTACATGCCTACTCAGTGCTAGAATATTTTCAAAATATCGGCTGAAAACATGCTAAAAATCGATATTTTAAGTGTCCAAAGTCGATATGTGCATGCATCTTCTGTACCCGTTTATATCTCAAATTCAGGCTCCAAACACCCGAAAATTCGATATTTTGCGGTCCCAGAAGCGATCTGTACATGCCTACTCCGTGTTAGAGTATTTTCAAAATACAGGCATAAAACTTGCTGAAAATCGATATTTTAGGTGTCCAAAGTCAATATGTGCATGCATCTTCTGTACCCGTTTATATCACAAATTCAGGCTCGAAACACCCGAAAATTCGATATTTTGGGGTCCCAGAAGCGATCTGTACATGCCTACTCCGTGTTAGAGTAATTTAAAACTACAGGCCCAAAACATACTGAAAATTAATCTTTTAGGTGCCCAAAATCGATATCTCAAATTCAGGCCCAAAACACCCGAACATTCGATATTTTGGGGTCCCAGAAGCGATCTGTCCATGCCTACGCCGTGTTAGAGTATTTTAAAAATACAGGCCCAAAACATGCAGATAATCGATATTTTAGGTGCCCAAAGTCAATATGTGTATGCCTCTTCTGCACCCGTTTATATCCCAAATTCAACCTCAAAACACCCGAAAATTCGATATTTTGGGGTCCCAGAAGCGATCTGTACATGCCTACTCCGTGTTAGAGTAATTTAAAACTACAGGCCCAAAACATACTGAAAATTAATCTTTTAGGTGCCCAAAATCGATATCTCAAATTCAGGCCCAAAACACCCGAAAATTCGATATTTTGGGGTCCCAGATGCGATCTGTACATGCCTACTCAGTGCTAGAATATTTTCAAAATATAGGCCCAAAACATGCTAATAATCGATATTTTAGGTGCCCAGACTCGATATCTTAAATTCAGGCCCAAAACACCCGAAAATTCGATATTTTGGGGTCCCAGAAGCGATCTGTACAGGCCTACTCCGTGTCAGAGTATTTTCAAAATACAGGCCCAAAATATACTGAAAATCGATCTTTTAGGTGCCCAAAAGTCGATATGTGCATGCATTTTCTGTACCCGTTTATATCTCAAATTCAGCCTCAAAACACCCTAAAATTCGATATTTTCGAGTCCCAAAAGCGATTTGTTCATGCCTACTCAGATACAGGCCCAAAACATGCTGAAAATCGATATTTTAGGTGCCCAAAGTCAATATGTATATGCATCTTCTGCACCCGTTTATATCCCAAATTCAACCTCAAAACACCCGAAAATTCGATATTTTTGGGTCCCAGAAGCGATCTGTACATGCATACTCAGTGCAAGAATGTTTTCAAAATATAGGCTCAAAACATGCTAAAAATCGATATTTTAAGAGTCCAAAGTCGATATGTGCATGCATCTTCTGTACCCGTTTATATCTCAAATTCAGGCTCAAAACACCCGAAAATTCGGTATTTTTTGGTCCTAGAAGCGATCTGTACATGCCTACTCCTAGTTAGAATGTTTTCAAGATACAGACCCCAAACATGCTCAAAATCGATATTTTAGGTGTCCAAAGTCAATAAGTGCAGGCATCTTCTGTACCCGTTTATATCTCAAATTCAGGCCCAAAACACCCGCAAAATCGATATTTTGGGGTCCCAGAAGCGATCTTTACATGCCTACTCAGTGCTAGAATGTTTTCAAAATATAGGCTCAAAACATGCTAAAAATCAATATTTTAAGTGTCCAAAGTCGATATGTGCATGCATCTCCTGTACCCGTTTATATCTCAAATGCAGGCTCAAAACACCCGAAAATTCGGTATTTTTTGGTCTTAGAAGCGATCTGTACATGCCTACACCTAGATAGAGTGTTTTCAAGATACAGACCCAAAACAGGCTCAAAATCGATATTTTAGGTGCCCAAAGGTCGATATGTGCATGCATCTTCAGTACCCGTTTATATCTCAAATTCAGGCTCAAAACACCCGAAAATTCGATATTTTGTTTTCTTAGAAGCGATCTGCATATACCTACTCCGTGCTAGAGTATTTTCAAAATACAGGCCCAAAACATGCTTAAAATCGATATTTTAGGTGCCCAAAGTCAGTATGTGCATGTATCTTCTGTACCCGTTTATATCTCAAATTCAGGCTCAAAACACCAGAAAATTCGATATTTTGGGGTCCCAGAAGCGATCTGTACATGCCTACTCAGTGCTAGAATATTTTCAAAATATAGGCCCAAAACATGCTAACAATCGATATTTTATGTGCCCAAAATCGATATCTCAAATTCAGGCCCAAAACACCCGAAAATTCGATATTTTGGGGTCCCAGAAGCGATCTGTACATGCCTACTCAGTGTTAGAGTATTTTCAAAAAACAAGCCCAAAACATTCTGAAAATCGATCTTTTAGGTGCCCAAAAGTCAATATGTGCATGCATCATCTGTACCCGTTTTTTTTTTTAATTTAGGCTCCAAACACCCGAAAATTCAATATTTTCGGGTCCCATAAGCAATCTGTACATGCCTACTCAGTGCTAGAATATTTTCAAAATATAGGCCCAAAACATGCTGAAAATCGATATTTTAGGTGCCCAAAGTCAATATGTGTATGCATCTTCTGCACCCGTTTATATCCCAAATTCAGGATCAAAACACCCAAAAATTCGATATAGTTGGGTCCCAGAACCGATCTGTACATGCCTACTAAGTGCTAGAATTTTTTCAAAATATAGGATCAAAAGATGCTAAAAATCGATAGTTTAAGTGTCCAAAGTCGATTTGTGCATGCATCTTCAGTACCCGTTTATAACTCAAATTCAGGTTCAAAACACCAAAAAATTCGATATTTTACGGTCCCAGAATCGATCTGTACATGCCTACTCCGTGTTAGATGTTTTTTTAAATACAGGCCCAAAACACGCTGAAATCGATATTTTAGGTGCCCAAAGTCAATATGTGTATGCATCTTCTTCTCTGCACCAGTTTATATTCCAAATTCAACCTCAAAACACCTGAAAATTCGACATTTTTGGGTCCCTGAAGCTATCTGTACATGCCTACTCAGTGCTAGAATGTTTTCAAAATATCGGTTTAGAACATGCTAAAAATCAATATTTTATGTATCCACAGGCAATATGTGCATGAATCTTCTGTACCCGTTTATATCTCAAATTCAGGCTCAAAATACCCGAAAATTCGGTATTTTAGGGTCCTAGAAGCGATCTGTACATGCCTACTCCTAGTTAGAATGATTTCAAGATAGAGACCCAAAACATGCTCCAAATCGATATTTTAGGTGCCCAAAAGTCATTATGTGCATGCATCTTCAGTACCCGTTTATATCTCAAATTCAGCCTCAAAACACCCGAAAATTCGATATTTTGGGGTCCCAGAAGCGATCTGTACATGCCTACTTCATGTTAGAGTATTTTCAAAATACAGGCCCAAAACATGCTGAAAATCGATATTTTAGGTGCCCAAAGTCAATATGTGCATGCATCTTCTGTACCCGTTTATATCTCAAATTCAGGCTCAAAACACCCGAAAATTCGATATTTTAAGGTCACAGAAGCGATCTGTACATGCCTACTCAGTGCTAGAATGTTTTCAAAATATCGGTTTAAAACATGCTAAAAATCGATATTTTATGTATCCACAGTCAATATGTGCATGCATCTTCTGTACTCGTTTATATCTCAAATTCAGGCTCAAAATACCCGAAAATTCGGTATTTTAGGGTCCTACAAGCGATCTGTACATGCCTACTCCTAGTTAGAATGATTTCAAGATAGAGACCCAAAACAGGCTCAAAATCAATATTTTAGGTGCCCAGAGGTCGATATGTGCATTCATCTTCAGTACCCGTTTATATCTCAAATTCAGGCTCAAAACTCCCGAAAATTAGATATTTTCGGGTCCCAGAAGCGATATATATATGCCTACTCAGTGCTAGAATATTTTCAAAAATAGGCTCAAAACATGCCAAAAATCGATATTTTAAGTGTCCAAAGTCGATATGTGCATGTATCTTCTGTACCCGTTTATATCTCAAATTCAGGCTCAAAACACCTGAAAATTCGGTGTTTTTGGATCCTAGAAGCGATCTGTACATGCCTACTCCTAGATAGAATGTTTTCAAGATACAGACCCCAAACATGCTCAAAATCGATATTTTAGGTGTCCAAAGTCAATATGTGCATGCATCTACTGTACCCGTTTATATCTCAAATTCAGACTCAAAACACCCGAAAATTCGATATTTTGGGGTCCCAGAAGCAATATGTATATGCCTACTCAGTACTAAAATATTTTCAAAATATAGGCCCAAAACATGCAAAAAATCGATATTTTAGGTGCCCAGAGTCGATATCTTAAATTTAGGCCCAAAACACCCGAAAATTCGATATTTTGGGGTCCCAGAAGCGATCTGTACATGCGTACTCTGTGTTAGAGTATTTTCAAAATACAGGCCCAAAACATACTGAAAATCGATCTTTTAGGTGCCCAAAAGTCGATATGTGCATGCATCTTCTGTACCCGTTTATATCTCAAATTCAGCTCCAAACACCCGAAAAATCGATATTTTGGGGTCCCACAAGCGATCTGTACATGCCTACTCCGTGTTAGAGTTTTTTTAAAATACAGGCCCAAAACATACTAAAAATCGATCTTTTAGGTGCTGAAAACTTGATATGTGCATGCATCTTCTGCACCCGTTTATATCCCAAATTCAACCTCCAAACACCCGAAAATTCGATATTTTTGGGTCCCAGAAGCGATCTGTACATGCCTACTCAGTGCTAGAATGTTTTCAAAATATAGGCTCAAAACATGCTAAAAATCGATATTTTAAGTGTCCAAAGTCGATATGTGCATGCATCTTCTGCACCCGTTTATATCTCAAATTCAGGCTGAAAACACCCTAAAATTCGATATTTTGGGGTCCCAGAAGCGATCTGTACATGCCTACTCAGTGCTAGAATATTTTCAAAATATAGGCCCAAAACATGCTAAAAATCGATATTTTCGGTGCCCAAAGTCGATATCTCAAATTCAGGCCCAAAACACCCGAAAATTCGATATTTTGGGGTCCCAGAAGCGATCTTTACATGCCTACTCAGTGCTAGAATGTTTTCAAAATATAGGCTCAAAACATGCTAAAAATCAATATTTTAAGTGTCCAAAGTCGATATGTGCATGTATCTCCTGTACCCGTTTATATCTCAAATGCAGTCTCAAAACACCCGAAAATTCGGTATTTTTTGGTCCTAGAAGCGATCTGTACATGCCTACACCTAGATAGAGTGTTTTCAAGATACAGACCCAAAACAGGCTCAAAATCGATATTTTAGGTGCCCAAAGGTCGATATGTGCATGCATCTTCAGTACCCGTTTATATCTCAAATTCAGGCTCAAAACACTCGAAAATTCGATATTTTGTTTTCTTAGAAGCGATCTGTATATACCTACTCCGTGCTAGAGTATTTTCAAAATACAGGCCCAAAACATGTTTAAAATCTATATTTTAGGTGCCCAAAGTCAATATGTGCATGTATCTTCTGTACCCGTTTATATCTCAAATTCTGGCTCAAAACACCCCAAAATTCGATATTTTGGGGTCCCAGAAGCGATCTGTACATGCCTACTCAGTGCTAGAATATTTTCAAAATATAGGCCCAAAACATGCTAACAATCGATATTTTATGTGCCCAAAATCGATATCTCAAATTCAGGCCCAAAACACCCGAAAATTCGATATTTTGGGGTCCCAGAAGCGATCTGTACATGCCTACTCAGTGTTAGAGTATTTTCAAAAAACAAGCCCAAAACATACTGAAAATCGATCTTTTAGGTGCCCAAAAGTCAATATGTGCATGCATCATCTGTACCCGTTTATATCTTAAATTCAGGCTCCAAACACCCGAAAATTCAATATTTTGGGGTCCCATAAGCGATCTGTACATGCCTACTCAGTGCTAGAATATTTTCAAAATATAGGCCCAAAACATGCTGAAAATCGATATTTTAGGTGCCCAAAGTCAATATGTGTATGCATCTTCTGCACCCGTTTATATCCCAAATTCAGGATCAAAACACCCAAAAATTCGATATAGTTGGGTCCCAGAACCAATCTGTACATGCCTACTAAGTGCTAGAATTTTTTCAAAATATAGGCTCAAAAGATGCTAAAAATCGATAGTTTAAGTGTCCAAAGTCGATTTGTGCATGCATCTTCAGTACCCGTTTATAACTCAAATTCAGGCTCAAAACACCAGAAAATTCGATATTTTAGGGTCCCAGAAGCGATCTGTACATGCCTACTCCGTGTTAGATGTTTTTTTAAATACAGGCCCAAAACACGCTGAAAATCGATATTTTAGGTGCCCAAAGTCAATATGTGTATGCATCTTCTGCTCTGCACCAGTTTATATTCCAAATTCAACCTCAAAACACCCGAAAATTCGACATTTTTGGGTCCCAGAAGCTATCTGTACATGCCTACTCAGTGCTAGAATGTTTTCAAAATATCGGTTTAAAACATGCTAAAAATCGATATTTTATGTATCCACAGTCAATATGTGCATGAATCTTCTGTACCCGTTTATATCTCAAATTCAGGCTCAAAATACCCGAAAATTCGGTATTTTAGGGTCCTAGAAGCGATCTGTACATGCCTACTCCTAGTTAGAATGATTTCAAGATAGAGACCCAAAACATGCTCCAAATCGATATTTTAGGTGCCCAAAAGTCATTATGTGCATGCATCTTCAGTACCCGTTTATATCTCAAATTCAGCCTCAAAACACCCGAAAATTCGATATTTTGGGGTCCCAGAAGCGATCTGTACATGCCTACTTCATGTTAGAGTATTTTCAAAATACAGGCCCAAAACATGCTGAAAATCGATATTTTAAGTGTCCAAAGTCGATATGTGCATGCATCTTCTGTACCCGTTTATATCTCAAAATCAGGCTCAAAACACCTGAAAATTCGGTATTTTTGGATCCTAGAAGCGATCTGTACATGCCTACTCCTAGTTAGAATGTTTTCAAGATTCAGACCCCAAACATGCTCAAAATCGATATTTTAGGAGTCCAAAGTCAATATGTGCATGCATCTTCTGTACCCGTTTATATCTCAAATTCAGACTCAAAACACCCGATAATTCGATATTTTGGGGTCCCAGAAGCAATATGTATATGCCTACTCAGTACTAAAATATTTTCAAAATATAGGCCCAAAACATGCAAAAAATCGATATTTTAGGTGCCCAGAGTCGATATCTTAAATTTAGGCCCAAAACACCCGAAAATTCGATATTTTGGGGTCCCAGAAGCGATCTGTACATGCGTACTCTGTGTTAGAGTATTTTCAAAATACAGGCCCAAAACATACTGAAAATCAATCTTTTAGGTGCCCAAAAGTCGATATGTGCATGCATCTTCTGTACCCGTTTATATCTCAAATTCAGGCTCCAAACACCCGAAAAATCGATATTTTTGGGTCCCAGAAGCGATCTGTACATGCCTACTCAGTGCTAGAATGTTTTCAAAATATTGGCTCAAAACATGCTAAAAATCGATATTTTAAGTGTCCAAAGTCGATATGTGCATGCATCTTCTGCACCCGTTTATATCTCAAATTCAGGCTGAAAACACCCTAAAATTCGATATTTTGGGGTCCCAGAAGCGATCTGGACATGCCTACTCAGTGCTAGAATATTTTCAAAATATAGGCCCAAAACATGCTAAAAATCGATATTTTATGTGCCCAAAGTCGATATCTCAAATTCAGGCCCAAAACACCCGAAAATTCGATATTTTGGGGTCCCAGAAGCGATCTATACATGCCTACTCAGTGCTAGAATGTTTTCAAAATATAGGCTCAAAACATGCTAAAAATCAATATTTTAAGTGTCCAAAGTCGATATGTGCATGTATCTCCTGTACCCGTTTATATCTCAAATGCAGCCTCAAAACACCCGAAAATTCGGTATTTTTTGGTCCTAGAAGCGATCTGTACATGCCTACACCTAGATAGAGTGTTTTCAAGATACAGACCCAAAACAGGCTCAAAATCGATATTTTAGGTGCCCAAAGGTCGATATGTGCATGTATCTTCTGTACCCGTTTATATCTCAAATTCTGGCTCAAAACACCCGAAAATTCGATATTTTGGGGTCCCAGAAGCGATCTGTACATGCCTACTCAGTGCTAGAATATTTTCAAAATATAGGCCCAAAACATGCTAACAATCGATATTTTATGTGCCCAAAATCGATATCTCAAATTCAGGCCCAAAACACCCGAAAATTCGATATTTTGGGGTCCCAGAAGCGATCTGTACATGCCTACTCAGTGTTAGAGTATTTTCAGAAAACAAGCCCAAAACATGCTAAAAATCAATATTTTAAGTGTACAAAGTCGATATGTGCATGCATCTTCTGTACCCGTTTATATCTCAAATGCAGGCTCAAAACACCCGAAAATTCGGTATTTTTTGGTCCTAGAAGCGATCTGTACATGCCTACATCTAGTTAGAATGTTTTCAAGATACCGACCCAAAACAGGCTCAAATTCGATATTTTAGGTGCCCAAAGGTCGATATGTGCATACATCTTCAGTACCCGTTTATATCTCAAATTCAGGCTCAAAACAACCGGAAATTCGATATTTTGTTTTCTTAGAAGCGATCTGTATATACCTACTCCGTGCTAGAGTATTTTCAAAATACAGGCCCAAAACATGCTTAAAATCGATATTTTAGGTGCCCAAAGTCAATATGTGCATGTATCTTCTGTACCCGTTTATATCTCAAATTCAGGCTCAAAACACCCGAAAATTCGATATTTTGGGGTCCCAGAAGCGATCTGTACATGCCTACTCAGTGCTAGAATATTTTTAAAATATAGGCCCAAAACATGCTAACAATCGATATTTTATGTGCCCAAAATCGATATCTCAAATTCAGGCCCAAAACACCCGAAAATTCGATATTTTGGGGTCCCAGAAGCGATCTGTACATGCCTACTCCGTGTTAGAGTATTTTCAAAAAACAAGCCCAAAACATACTGAAAATCGATCTTTTAGGTGCCCAAAAGTCGATATGTGCATGCATTATCTGTACCCGTTTATATCTTAAATTCAGGCTCCAAACACCCGAAAATTCAATATTTTCTGGTCCCATAAGCGATCTGTACATGCCTACTCAGTGCTAGAATTTTTTCAAAATATTGGCTCAAAAGATGCTAAAAATCGATAGTTTAAGTGTCCAAAGTCGATTTGTGCATGCATCTTCAGTACCCGTTTATAACTCAAATTCAAGATCAAAACACCAAAAAATTCGATATTTTGTTGTCCCAGAAGCGATCTGTACATGCCTACTCCGTGTAAGATTTTTTTTTAAATACAGGCTCAAAACATGCTGAAAATCGATATTTTAGGTGCCCAAAGTCAATATGTGTATGCATCTTCTGCTCTGCACCAGTTTATATTCCAAATTCAACCTCAAAACACCTGAAAATTCGACATTTTTGGGTCCCAGAAGCTATCTGTACATGCCTACTCAGTGCTAGAATGTTTTCAAAATATAGGTTTAAAACATGCTAAAAATCGATATTTTATGTATCCAAAGTCAATATGTGCATGCATATTCTGTACCCGTTTATATCTCAAATTCAGGCTCAAAATACCTGAAAATTCGGTATTCTAGGGTCCTAGAAGCGATCGGTACATGCCTACTTCTAATTAGAATGATTTCAAGATAGAGACCCAAAACATGCTCAAAATCGATATTGTAGGTGCCCAAAAGTCATTATGTGCATGCATCTTCAGTACCCGTTTATATCTCAAATTCAGCCTTAAAAACACCCGAAAATTCGATATTTTGGGGTACCAGAAGCGATCTGTACATGCCTACTTCATGTTAGAGTATTTTCAAAATACAGGCCCAAAATATGCTGAAAATCGATATTTTAGGTGCTCAAAGTCAATATGTGCATGCATCTTCTGCACCCGTTTATATCTCAAATTCAGGCTCAAAACACCCGAAAATTCGATATTTTAAGGTCACAGAAGCGATCTGTACATGCCTACTCAGTGCTAGAATGTTTTCAAAATATAGGCTCAAAACATGCTAAAAATCGATATTTTAAGTGTCCAAAGTCAATATGAGCATGCATCTTCTGTACCCGTTTATATCTCAAATTCAGGTTCAAAACACCCGAAAATTCGATATTTTGGGGTCCCAGAAGCGATCTGTGCATGCCTACTCCGTGTTAGAGTATTTTCAAGATACAGGCCCAAAACATGCTGAAAATAGATATTTTAGGTGTCCAAAGTCAATATGTGCATGCATCATCTGTACCCGTTTATATCTCAAATTCAGGCTCAAAACACCCGAAAATTCGTTATTTTGGGGTCCCAGAAGCGATCTGTACATGCCTACTCAGTGCTAGAATATTTTCAAAATATAGGCCCAAAACATGCAAAAAATCGATATTTTAGGGGCCCAAAGTCGATATCTCAAATTTAGGCCTAAAACACCCAAAAATTCGATATTTTTTGGTCCCAGAAGCGATCTGTACATGCCTACTCAGTGCTAGAATGTATTAAAAAATATGCTCAAAACATGCCAAAAATCGATATTTTAAGTGTCCAAAGTCGATATGTGCATGCATCTTCTGTACCCGATTATATCTCAAATTCAGGCTCAAAACACCCTAAAATTCGTTATTTTGGGGTCCCAGAAGCGATCTGTACATGCCTACTCAGTGCTAGAATATTTTCAAAATACAGGCCAAATACATGCTGAAAATCAATATTTTAGGTGCCCAAAGTCAATATGTGCATGCATCTTCTGTACCCGTTTATATCTCAATTTTAGGCTAAAAACACCCGAAAATTCGATATTTTGGGGTCCCAGAAGCGATATCTACATGCCTACTCAGTGCTAGAATGTTTTTAAAATATAGGCTCAAAACATGCTAAAAATCGATATTTTAAGTGTCCAAAGTCGATATGTGCATGCATCTTCTGTACCCGTTTATATCTCAAATTCAGGCTCAAAACACCCGAAAATTCAATATTTTGGGGTCCCAGAAGCGATCTGTACATGCCTACTCCGTGTTAGAGTATTTTCAAAATACAGGCCCAAAACATGCTGAAAATCGATATTTTAGGTGTCCAAAGTCAATATGTGCATGCATCTTCTGTACCCGTTTATATCTCAAATTCAGGCTCAAAACACCCGAAAATTCGATATTTTTTGGGTCCCAGAAGCGATATGTACATGCCTACTCAGTGCTAGAATATTTTAAAAATATCGGGCCAAAACATGCAAAAAATCGATATTTTAGGTGCCCAAAGTCGATATCTCAAATTCAGGCTCAAAATACCCAAGAATTCGATATTTTTGGGTCCCAGAAGCGATCAGTACATGCCTACTCAGTGCTAGAATGTTTTCAAAATATAGGCTCAAAACATGCCCAAAATCGATATTTTAAGTGTCCAAAGTCAATATGTGCATGCATCTTCTGTACCCGTTTATATCTCAAATTCAGGCTCAAAACACCCGAAAATTCGATATTTTGTTGTCCCAGAAGCGATCTGTACATGCCTACTCAGTGCTAGAATGTTTTAAAAATATAGGCTCAAAACATGCTAAAAATCGATATTTTAAGTGTCCAAAGTCGATATGTGCATGCATCTCTTGTACCCGTTTATATCTCAAATTCAGGCTCAAAACACCCGAAAATTCGATATTTTTGGGTCCCAGAAGCGATATGTACATGCCTACTCAGTGCTAGAATATTTTCAAAATATCGGCCCAAAACATGCAAAAAATCGATATTTTAGGTGCCCAAAGTCGATATCTCAAATTCAGGCTCAAAACACCCAAGAATTCGATATTTTTGGGTCCCAGAAGCGATCAGTACATGCCTACTCAGTGCTAGAATGTTTTCAAAATATAGGCTCAAAACATGCCCAAAATTGATATTTTAAGAGTCCCAAGTCAATATGTGCATGCATCTTCTGTACCCGTTTATATCTCAAATTGAGGCTCAAAACACCAGAAAATTCGATCTTGTGGGGTCCCATAAGCGATCTGTACATACCTACTTCGTGTTAGAGTATTTTCATAATACAGACCCAAAACATGCTGAAAATCAATATTTTTTTTGCCCAAAGTCAATTATATCCCAAATTCAACCTCAATACACCCGAAAATTCGATATTTTGAGGTCCCAGAAGCGATCTGTACATGCCTACTCCTAGTTAGAATGTTTTCAAGATACATACCTAAAACATGCTCAAAATCGATATTTTATGTGCCCAAAAGTCGATATGTGCATGCATCTTCAGTACCCGTTTATATCTCAAATTCAGGCTCAAAACACCCGAAAATTCGATATTTTGGGGTCCCAGAAGCGATCTGTACATGCCTACTCCGTGTTAGAGTATTTTCAAAATACAGGCCCAAAACATACTGAAAATCGATCGTTTAGGTGCCCAAAAGTCGATATGTGCATGCATCTTCTGTACCCGTTTATATCTCAAATTCAGGCTCCAAACACCACAAAATTCGATATTTTGAGGTCCCAGAAGCGATCTGTACATGCCTACTCAGATACAGGCCCACAACATGATAAAAATCGATATTTTAGGTGCCCAAAGTCAATATGTGTATGCATCTTCTGTAACCATTTATATCTCATATTCAGGCTCTAAGCAACCGAAAAATCAATATTTTGGGGTCCCAGAAGCGATCTGTACTTGCCTACTCAGATACAGGCCCAAAACATGCTGAAAATCGATATTTTAGGTGCTCAAAGTCAATATGTGCATGCATCTTCTGTACCCGTTTATATCTCAAATTCAAGCTCAAAACACCCGAAAATTCGATATTTTGGGGTCCCAGAAGCGATCTGTACATGCCTACTCAGTGCTAGAATATTTTCAAAATATAGGCCCAAAACATGCTAAAAATAAATATTTTTGGTGCCCAAAGTCGATATCTCAAATTCAGGCACAAAACACCCGAAAATTCGATATTTTGGGGTCCAGAAGCGAACTGTACATGCCTACTCCGTGTTAGAGTATTTTCAAAATACAGGCCCAAAACATGCTGAAAATCGATATTTTAGGTGTCCAAAAGTCAATATGTGTATGCATCTTCTGTTCCCGTTTATATCTCAAATTCAGACTCCAAACACCCGAAAATTCGATATTTTGGGGTCATAGAAGCGATCTGTACATGCCTACTCAGTGCTAGAATATTTTTAAAAAATATGCCCAAAACATGCTAGAAATCGATATTTTAGGTGCCCAAAGTCGATATCTCATATTCAGGCCCAAAAAACTCGCAAATTCGATATTTTTTGGTCCGAGTAGCGATCTGTACATTCCTACTCCTTTTTAGAGTATTTTAGAAAATACAGGCCCAAAACATACTTTTAGGTGCCCAAAAGTCGATATGTGCATGCATCTTCAGTACCCGTTTATATCCCAAATTCAACCTCAAAACACCCGAAAATTCGATATTTTTTGGTTCCAGAAGCAATCTGTACATGCCTACTCAGTTTTAGAGTATTTTCAAAATAAAGGCCCAAAACATACTGAAAATCGATATTTTAAATGTCCAAAGTCGATATGTGCATGCATCTTCTGTACCCGTTTATATCTCAAATTCAGGCTACAAACACCCAAAAATTCAATATTTTGGGGTCCCAGAAGCGATCTGTACATACCTACACCGTGTTAGAGTATTTTCAAAGTACAGGCCCAAAACATGCTGAAAATCAATATTTTAGGTGCCCAAAGTCAATATGTGTATGCATCTTCTGCACCCGTTTATATCCCAAATTCAACCTCAAAACACCCGAAAATTCGATATTTTTGGGTCCCAGAAGCGATCTGTACATGTCTACTCAGTGCTAGAATATTTATAAAAAAATAGGCCCAAAACATGCTAAAAATCGATATTTTAAGTGCCCAAAGTCGATATCTTAAATTCAGGCCCAAAAAACTCGAAAATTCGATATTTTGGGGTCCTAGTAGCGATCTGTACATTCTTTCTCCGTGTTAGAGTATTTTAAAAAATACAGGCCCAAAACATACTTTTAGGTCCTCAAAGGTCGATATGTGCATGCATCTTCAGTACCCGTTTATATCCCAAATTCATCCTCAAAACGCCCGAAAATTCGATATTTTTTGGTTCCAGAAGCAATCTGTACATGCCTAATCAGTTTTAGAGTATTTTCAAAATACAGGCCCAAAACATACTAAAAATCAATCTTTTAGGTGCCGAAAAGTCGATAAGTACATGCATCTTCTGTACCCGTTTATATCTCAAATTCAGGCTCCAAACACCCGAAAATTCGATATTTTGCTGTCCCAGAAGAAATCTGTACATACCTACTCCTTGTTAGAGTATTTTCAAAATACTGTCCCAAAACATGCTGAAAATCAATATTTTAGGTGCCCAAAGTCAATATGTGTATGCATCTTCTGCACCCGTTTATATCCCAAATTCAACCTCAAAACACCCGAAAATTCGATATTTTTGGGTCCCAAAGGCGATCTGTACATGCCTACTCAGTGCTAGAATATTTTCAAAAAATAGGCCCAAAACATGCTAAAAATCGATATTTTAGGTGCCCAAAGTCGATATCTCAAATTCAGGCCCAAAACACCCGAAAATTCGATATCTTGGGGTCCTTGAAGCGATCTGTACATGCCGTCTCCGTGTTAGAGTATTTTCAAAAAACAGGCCCAAAACATACTGAAAATCGATCTTTTAGGTGCCCAAAAGTCGATATGTGCATTCATCTTCTGTACCCGTTTATATCTCAAATTCAATCTGCAAACACTCGAAAATTCGATATTTTGGGGTCCCAGAAGCGATCTGTACATGCCTACTCAGATACAGACCCAAAACATGCTGAAAAGGGATATTTAAGATGCCCAAAGTCAATATGTGTATGCATCTCCTGCACCCGTTTATATCCCAAATTCAACCTCAAAACACCCGAAAATTCGATATTTTTGGATCCCAGAAGCGATCTGTACATGCCTACTCAGTGCTAGAATGTTTTCAAAATATAGGCTCAAAACATGCTAAAAATCGATATTTTAAGTGTCCAAAATCGATATGTGCATGCATCTTCTGTAGCCGTTTATATCTCAAATTCAGGCTCAAAACACCCGAAAATTCGATATTTTTGGGTCCCAGAAGCGATATGTACATGCCTATTTAGTTCTAGAATATTTTCAAAATATAGGCCTAAAACATGCTAAAAAATCGATATTTTAGGTGCCTAAAGTCGATATCTCAAATTCAGGCTCCAAACACCCGAGAATTCGATATTTTGGGGTTCCAGAAGCGATCTGTACATGCCTACTCAGATACAGGCCCAAAACATGCTAGAAATCGATATTTTAGGTGCCTAAAGTCGATATCTCAAATTCAGGCCTTAAACACCAGAAAATTCGATATCTTGGGGTCCTTGAAGCGATCTGTACATGCCATCTCCGTGTTAGAGTATTTTCAAATTACAGGCCCAAAACATACTGAAAATAGATCTTTTAGGTGCCCAAAAACCGATATGTGCATGCATCTTCTGTACCCATTTATATCTTAAATTCAATCTCCAAACACTCGAAAATTCGATATTTTGGGGTCCCAGAAGCGATCTGTACATGCCTACTCAGATACAGACCCAAAACAAACTGAAAAGCGATATTTTAGGTGCCCAAAGTCAATATGTGTATGCATCTTCTGCACCCGTTTATATCCCAAATTCAACCTCAAAACACCCGAAAATTCGATATTTTTGGATCCCAGAAGCGATCTGTACATGCCTACTCAGTGCTAGAATGTTTTCAAAATATAGGCTCAAAACATTCTAAAAATCGATATTTTAAGTGTCCAAAATCGATATGAGCATGCATCTTCTGTAGCCGTTTATATCTCAAATTCAGGCTCAAAACACCCGAAAATTCGATATTTTGGGGTCCCAGAAGCGATATGTACATGCCTATTTAGTTCTAGAATATTTTCAAAATATAGGCCTAAAACATGCTAAAAAATTGATATTTTAGGTGCCTAAAGTCGATATCTCAAATTCAGGTTCCAAACACCCGAAAATTCGATATTTTGGGGTTCCAGAAGCGATCTGTACATGCCTACTCAGATACAGGCCCAAAACATGCTGAAAATCGATATTTTAGGTGCCCAAAGTCAATATGTGTATGCATCTTCTGCACCCGTTTATATCCCAAATTCAACCTCAAAACACCCGAAAATTCGATATTTTTGGGTCCCAGAAGCGATCTGTACATGCCTACTCAGTGCTAGAATGTTTTCAAAATATTGGCTCAAAACATGCTAAAAATCGATATATTAAGTGTCCAAAATCGATTTGTGCATGCATCTTCTGTAGCCGTTTATATCTCAAATTCAGGCTCCAAACACCCGAATATTCGATCTTGTGGGGTCCCGTAAGCGATCTATACATACCTACTCCGTGTTAGAGTTTTTTCAAAATACAGACCCAAAACATGCAGAAAATCAATATTTTTGGTGCCCTAAGTCAATATGTTTATGCATCTTCTGCACCCGTTTATATCCCAAATTCAACCTGAATACTCCCGAAGATTCGATATTTTTGGGTCCCAGAAGCGATCTTTACATGCCTACTCAGTGCTATAATGTTTTCAAGATACAGACCCAAAACATGCTCCAAATCGATATTTTAGGTGCCCAAAAGTCGATATGTGCATGCATCTTCAGTACCCGTATATATATATATTAATTTCAGGCTCAAAACACCCGAAAATTCGATATTTTGTTGTCCCAGAAGAGATCTGTACATGCCTACTCCGTGTTAGAGTATTTTCAAAATACAGGCCCAAAACATGCTGAAAATCAATATTTTTGTTGCCCAAAGTCAATATGTGCATGCAACTTCTGTACCCGTTTATATCTCAAATTAAGGCTCAAAACACCCGAAAATTCGATATTTTGGGGTCCCAGAAGCGATCTGTACATGCCTACTCAGTGCTAGAATATTTTCAAAATATAGGCCCAAAACATGCTAAAAATAGATATTTTTGGTGCCCAAAGTCGATATCTCAAATTCAGGCACAAAACACCCGAAAATTCGATATTTTGGGGTCCAGAAGCGAACTGTACATGCCTACTCCGTGTTAGAGTATTTTCAAAATACAGGCCCAAAACATGCTGAAAATCGATATTTTAGGTGTCCAAAAGTCAATATGTGTATGCATCTTCTGTTCCCGTTTATATCTCAAATTCAGACTCCAAACACCCGAAAATTCGATATTTTGGGGTCATAGAAGCGATCTGTACATGCCTACTCAGTGCTAGAATATTTTTAAAAAATATGCCCAAAACATGCTAGAAATCGATATTTTAGGTGCCCAAAGTCGATATCTCATATTCAGGCCCAAAAAACTCGCAAATTCGATATTTTTTGGTCCGAGTAGCGATCTGTACATTCCTACTCCTTGTTAGAGTATTTTAGAAAATACAGGCCCAAAACATACTTTTAGGTGCCCAAAAGTCGATATGTGCATGCATCTTCAGTACCCGTTTATATCCCAAATTCAACCTCAAAACACCCGAAAATTCGATATTTTTTGGTCCCAGAAGCAATCTGTACATGCCTACTCAGTTTTAGAGTATTTTCAAAATAAAGGCCCAAAACATACTGAAAATCGATATTTTAAATGTCCAAAGTCGATATGTGCATGCATCTTCTGTACCCGTTTATATCTCAAATTCAGGCTACAAACACCCAAAAATTCAATATTTTGGGGTCCCAGAAGCGATCTGTACATACCTACACCGTGTTAGAGTATTTTCAAAGTACAGGCCCAAAACATGCTGAAAATCAATATTTTATGTGCCCAAAGTCAATATGTGTATGCATCTTCTGCACCCGTTTATATCCCAAATTCAACCTCAAAACACCCGAAAATTCGATATTTTTGGGTCCCAGAAGCGATCTGTACATGTCTACTCAGTGCTAGAATATTTATAAAAAAATAGGCCCAAAACATGCTAAAAATCGATATTTTAAGTGCCCAAAGTCGATATCTTAAATTCAGGCCCAAAAAACTCGAAAATTCGATATTTTGGGGTCCTAGTAGCGATCTGTACATTCTTTCTCCGTGTTAGAGTATTTTAAAAAATACAGGCCCAAAACATACTTTTAGGTCCTCAAAGGTCGATATGTGCATGCATCTTCAGTACCCGTTTATATCCCAAATTCATCCTCAAAACACCCGAAAATTCGATATTTTTTGGTTCCAGAAGCAATCTGTACATGCCTACTCAGTTTTAGAGTATTTTCAAAATACAGGCCCAAAACATACTAAAAATCAATCTTTTAGGTGCCGAAAAGTCGATAAGTACATGCATCTTCTGTACCCGTTTATATCTCAAATTCAGGCTCCAAACACCCGAAAATTCGATATTTTGCTGTCCCAGAAGAAATCTGTACATACCTACTCCTTGTTAGAGTATTTTCAAAATACTGTCCCAAAACATGCTGAAAATCAATATTTTAGGTGCCCAAAGTCAATATGTGTATGCATCTTCTGCACCCGTTTATATCCCAAATTCAATCTCCAAACACTCGAAAATTCGATATTTTGGGGTCCCAGAAGCGATCTGTACATGCCTACTCAGATACAGACCCAAAACATGCTGAAAAGGGATATTTAAGATGCCCAAAGTCAATATGTGTATGCATCTCCTGCACCCGTTTATATCCCAAATTCAACCTCAAAACACCCGAAAATTCGATATTTTTGGATCCCAGAAGCGATCTGTACATGCCTACTCAGTGCTAGAATGTTTTCAAAATATAGGCTCAAAACATGCTAAAAATCGATATTTTAAGTGTCCAAAATCGATATGTGCATGCATCTTCTGTAGCCGTTTATATCTCAAATTCAGGCTCAAAACACCCGAAAATTCGATATTTTTGGGTCCCAGAAGCGATATGTACATGCCTATTTAGTTCTAGAATATTTTCAAAATATAGGCCTAAAACATGCTAAAAAATCGATATTTTAGGTGCCTAAAGTCGATATCTGAAATTCAGGCTCCAAACACACGAGAATTCGATATTTTGGGGTTCCAGAAGCGATCTGTACATGCCTACTCAGATACAGGCCCAAAACATGCTAGAAATCGATATTTTAGGTGCCTAAAGTCGATATCTCAAATTCAGGCCTTAAACACCAGAAAATTCGATATCTTGGGGTCCTTGAAGCGATCTGTACATGCCATCTCCGTGTTAGAGTATTTTCAAATTACAGGCCTAAAACATACTGAAAATAGATCTTTTAGGTGCCCAAAAACCGATATGTGCATGCATCTTCAGTACCCATTTATATCTTAAATTCAATCTCCAAACACTCGAAAATTCGATATTTTGGGGTCCCAGAAGCGATCTGTACATGCCTACTCAGATACAGACCCAAAACAAACTGAAAAGCGATATTTTAGGTGCCCAAAGTCAATATGTGTATGCATCTTCTGCACCCGTTTATATTCCAAATTCAACCTCAAAACACCCGAAAATTCGATATTTTTGGATCCCAGAAGCGATCTGTACATGCCTACTCAGTGCTAGAATGTTTTCAAAATATAGGCTCAAAACATGCTAAAAATCGATATTTTAAGTGTCCAAAATCGATATGAGCATGCATCTTCTGTAGCCGTTTATATCTCAAATTCAGGCTCAAAACACCCGAAAATTCGATATTTTAGGGTCCCAGAAGCGATATGTACATGCCTATTTAGTTCTAGAATATTTTCAAAATATAGGCCTAAAACATGCTAAAAAATTGATATTTTAGGTGCCTAAAGTCGATATCTCAAATTCAGGTTCCAAACACCCGAAAATTCGATATTTTTGGGTTCCAGAAGCGATCTGTACATGCCTACTCAGATACAGGGCCAAAACATGCTGAAAATCGATATTTTAGGTGCCCAAAGTCAATATGTGTATGCATCTTCTGCACCCGTTTATATCCCAAATTCAACCTCAAAACACTCGAAAATTCGATATTTTTGGGTCCCAGAAGCGATCTGTACATGCCTACTCAGTGCTAGAATGTTTTCAAAATATAGGCTCAAAACATGCTAAAAATCGATATATTAAGTGTCCAAAATCGATTTGTGCATGCATCTTCTGTAGCCGTTTATATCTCAAATTCAGGCTCCAAACACCCGAAAATTCGATCTTGTGGGGTCCCGTAAGCGATCTATACATACCTACTCCGTGTTAGAGTTTTTTCAAAATACAGACCCAAAACATGCAGAAAATCAATATTTTTGGTGCCCTAAGTCAATATGTTTATGCATCTTCTGCACCCGTTTATATCCCAAATTCAACCTGAATACACCCGAAGATTCGATATTTTTGGGTCCCAGAAGCGATCTTTACATGCCTACTCAGTGCTATAATGTTTTCAAGATACAGACCAAAAACATGCTCCAAATCGATATTTTAGGTGCCCAAAAGTCGATATGTGCATGCATCTTCAGTACCCGTATATATATATATTAATTTCAGGCTCAAAACACCCGAAAATTCGATATTTTGTTGTCCCAGAAGAGATCTGTACATGCCTACTCCGTGTTAGAGTATTTTCAAAATACAGGCCCAAAACATGCTGAAAATCAATATTTTTGTTGCCCAAAGTCAATATGTGCATGCAACTTCTGTACCCGTTTATATCTCAAATTAAGGCTCAAAACACCCGAAAATTCGATATTTTGGGATCTCAGAAGCGATCTGTACATGCCAACTCAGTGCTAGAATATTTTAAAAAAATAGGCCCAAAAAATGCTAGAAATCGATATTTTAGGTGCCCAAAGTCGATATCTTAAATTCAGGCCCAAAAAACTCGAGAATTCGATATTTTGGGGTCCTAGTAGCGATCTGTACATTCCTACTCCGTGTTAGAGTATTTTAAAAAATACAGGCTCAAAACATACTTTTATGTGCCCAAAACATGCTGAAAAGCGATATTTTAGGTGCCCAAAGTCAATATGTGTATGCATCTTCAGTACCCGTTTATATCCCAAATTCAACCTCAAAACACCCGAAAATTCGATATTTTTTGGTCCCAGAAGCAATATGTACATGCCTTCTCAGTTTTAGAGTATTTTCAAAATACAGGCCCAAAACATACTAAAAATCAATCTTTTAGGTGCCCAAAAGTCGATAAGTACATGCATCTTCTGTACCCGTATATAATTCAAATTCAGGCCCAAAACACCCGAAAATTCGATATCTTGGGGTACTTGAAGCGATCTGTACATGCCATCTCCGTGTTAGAGTATTTTCAAAATACAGGCCCAAAACATACTGAAAATCGATCTTTTAGGTGCCCAAAAGGCGATATGTGCATGCATCTTCTGTACCCGTTTATATCTCAAATTCAATCTCCAAACACTCAAAAATTCAATATTTTGGGGTCCCAGAAGCGATCTGTACATGCCTACTCAGATACAGACCCAAAACATGCTGAAAAGCGATATTTTAGGTGCCCAAAGTCAATATGTGTATGCATCTCCTGCACCCGTTTATATCCCAAATTCAACCTCAAAACACCCGAAAATTCGATAATTTTGGGTCCCAGAAGCGATCTGTACATGCCTACTCAGTGCTAGAATGTTTTCAAAATATAGGCTCAAAACATGCTAAAAATCGATATTTTAAGTGTCCAAAGACGATATGTGCATGCATCTTCTGTACCCGTTTATATCTCAAATTCAGGCTCAAAACACCCGAAAATTCGATATTTTGGGGTCCCAGAAGCAATATTTACATGCCTATTTAGTTCTAAAATATTTTCAAAATACAGACCCAAAACATGCTGAAAATCGATATTTAGGTGCCCAAACTCAATATGTGCATGCATCTTCTGTACCCGTTTATATCTCAAATTCAGGCTCAAAACACCCGAAAATTCGTTTTTTTGGGGTCCTAGAAGCGATCTGTTCATGCATACTCCTAGTTAGAATGTTTTCAAGATACAGACCCAAAACATGCTCAAAATCGATCTTTTTGATGCCCAAAAGTCGATATGTGCATGCATCTTCAGTACCCGTTTATATCTCAAATTTAGGATTAAAACATCCGAAAATTCGATATTTTGGGGTCCAGAAGCGAACTGTATATGCCTACTCCGTGTTAGAGTATTTTCAAAATACAGGCCCAAAACATACTGAAAATCGATCTTTTATGTGCCCAAAAGGCGATATGTGCATGCATCTTCTGTACCCGTTTATATCTTTAATTCAATCTCCAAACACTTGAAAATTCGATATTTTGGGGTCCCAGAAGCGACCTGTACATGCCTACTCAGATACAGACCCAAAACATGCTGAAAAGCGATATTTTAGGTGCCCAAAGTCAATATGTGTATGCATCTTTTGCACCCGTTTATATCCCACATTCAACCTCAAAAGACCCGAAAATTCGAAATTTTGGGGTCCCAGTAGCGATCTGAACATTCCTACACCGTGTTAGAGTATTTTTAAAAATACAGGCCCAAAACATACTTTTAGGTGCCAAAAATTCGATATCTGCATGCATCTTCAGTACCCGTTTATATCCCAAATTCAACCTCAAAACACCAGAAAATTCGATATTTTTGGGTCTCAGAAGCGATCTGTACATGCCTACTCAGTTTTAGAGTACTTTCAAGATACAGGCCCAAAATATACTGAAAATCGATCTTTTAGGTGCCCAAAAGTCGATACGTGCATGCATCTTCTGTACCCGTTCATATCTCAAATTCAGGCTACAAACACCCGAAAATTCGATATTTTGGGGTCCCAGAAGCGATCTGAACATACCTACTCTGTGTTAGAGTATTTTCAAAATACAGGCCCAAAACATGCTGAAAATCGATATTTTAGGTGCCCAAAGTTAATATGTGTATGCATCTTCTGTACCCGTTTATATCCCAAATTCAACCTCAAAACACCCGAAAATTTGATATTTTTTTGTCCTAGAATCGATCTGTACATGTCTACTCAGTGCTAGTATATTTGAAAAAATAGGCCCAAAACATGCTAAAAATCGATATTTTAGGTACTCAAAGTCGATATCTCAAATTCAGGCCCAAAACGCCCGAAAATTCGATATTTTGGGGTCCCAGAAGCGATATGTACATGCCTATTTAGTTCTAGAATATTTTCAAAATATAGGCCTAAAACATGCTAAAAATCGATATTTTAGGTGACCAAAGTAGATATCTCAAATTCAGGCTCCAACCACCCGAAAATTCGTTTTTTTGGGGTTCCAAAAGCGATCTGTACATGCCTACTCAGATACAGGCCCAAAACATGCTGAAAATCGATATTTTAGGTGCTCAAAGTCAATATGTGAATGCATCTTCTGCACCCGTTTATATCCCAAATTCAACCTCAAAACACCCTAAAATTCGATATTTTTGGGTCTCAGAAGCGATCTGTACATGACTACTCAGTGCAAGAATGTTTTCAAAATATAGGCTGAAAACATGCTAATAATCGATATTTTAGGTACCCAAAAGTCGATATGTGCATGCATCTTCAGTACCCGTTTATATCTCAAATTCAGGCTTAAAACACTCGAAAATTCGATTTTTTGGGGTCCTAGAAGCGATCTGTATATGCCTACTCCGTGTTAGAGTATTTTCAAAATACAGGCCCAAAACATGCTGAAAATCGATATTTTAGGTGCCCAAAATCAATATGTGCATGTATCTTCTGTACCCGTTTATATCTTAAATTCAGGCTCCAAACACCTGAAAATTCGATATTTTGGGGTCCCAGAAGCGATCTGTACATGCCTACTCCGTGTTAGAGTATTTTCAAAATACAGGCCCAAAACATGCTGAAAATCGATATTTTAGGTGCTCAAAGTCAAAATGTGTATGAATCCTCTGCACCCGTTTATATCCCAAATTCAACCTCAAAACGCCCGAAAATTCGATATTTTTGGGTCCCAGAAGCTAACTGTACATGCCTACTCAGTGCTAGAATGTTTTCAAAATAAAGGCTTAAAACATGCTAAAAATCGATATTTTAAGTGTTCAAAGTCGATATGTGCATGCATCTTCTGTACCCGTTTATATCTCAAATTTAGGCCCAAAACAAACGAAAATTCGATATTTTTGGGTCCTAGAATCGATCTGTACATGCATACTCCTAGTTAGAATGTTTTAAAGATACCGACCCAAAACATGCTCAAAATCGATCTTTTAGATGTCCAAAAGTCGATATGTGCAAGCATATTCAGTACCCGTTTATATCTCAAATTTAGGATTAAAACACCCGAAAATTCGATATTTTGGGGTCCAGAAGCGAACTGTACATGCCTACTCCGTGTTAGAGTATTTTCAAAATACAGGCCCAAAACATGCTAAAAATCGATATTTTAGGTGCCCAAAGTCAATATGTGCATGCATCTTGTGTACCCGTTTATATCTCAAATTCAGGCTCAAAACACCCGAAAATTCGATATTTTGGGTTCCCAAAAGCGATATGTACATGCCTACTCCGTGCTAGAATATTTTCAAAATGTAGGCCCAAAACATGCTAAAAATCGATATTTTAGGTTCCCGAAGTCGATATCTCAAATTCAGGCTCCAAACACCCGAAAATTCGATATTTTGGGGTCCCAGAAGCGATCTGTACATGCATACTCCGTGTTAGAGTATTTTTAAAATACAGGCCCAAGACATGCTGAAAATCGATATTTAGGTGCCCAAACTCAATATGTGCATGCATCTTCTGTACCCGTTATATCTCAAATTCAGGCTCAAAACACCCGAAAATTCGATATTTTGGGGTCCCAGAAGCGATCTGTACCTGCCTACTCAGTGCTAGAATATTTAAAAAAAATAGGCCCAAAACATGCTAAAAATCGATATTTTAGGTGCCCAAAGTCGATATCTCAAATTCAGGCCCAAAACACCCGAAAATTCGAAATTTTGGGGTCCCAGTAGCGATCTGAACATTCCTACACCGTGTTAGAGTATTTTCAAAAATACAGGCCCAAAACATACTTTTAGGTGCCCAAAATTCGATATCTGCATGCATCTTCAGTACCCGTTTATATCCCAAATTCAACCTCAAAACACCAGAAAATTCGATATTTTTGGGTCTCAGAAGCGATCTGTACATGCCTACTCAGTTTTAGAGTATTTTCAAGATACAGGCCCAAAATATACTGAATATCGATCTTTTAGGTGCCCAAAAGTCGATACGTTCATGCATCTTCTGTACCCGTTCATTTTTAAATTCAGGCTACAAACACCCGAAAATTCGATATTTTGGGGTCCCAGAAGCGATCTGAACATACCTACTCCGTGTTAGAGTATATTCAAAATACAGGCCCAAAACATGCTGAAAATCGATATTTTAGGTGCCCAAAGTTAATATGTGTATGCATCTTCTGTACCCGTTTATATCCCAAATTCAACCTCAAAACACCCGAAAATTTGATATTTTTTTGTCCTAGAAGCGATCTGTACATGTCTACTCAGTGCTAGAATATTTAAAAAAATAGGCCCAAATCATGCTAAAAATCGATATTTTAGTTACTCAAAGTCGATATCTCAAATTCAGGCTTAAAACACCCGAAAATTCGTTTTTTTTGGGTCCTAGAAGCGATCTGTACATGCATACTCCTAGTTAGAATGTTTTCAAGATAAAGACCCAAAACATGCTGAAAATCGATCTTTTAGATGCCCAAAAGTCGATATGTGCATGCATCTTCAGTACCCGTTTATATCTCAAATTTAGGATTAAAACACCCGAAAATTCGATATTAAGGGGTCCAGAAGCGAACTGTACATACCTACTCCGTGTTAGAGTATTTTCAAAATACAGGCCCAAAACATGCTGAAAATCGATATTTTAGGTGCCCAAAGTCAATATGTGCATGCATCTTCTGTGCCCGTTTATATCTCAATTTCAGGCTCCAAACACCCGAAAATTCGATATTTTGGGGTCCCAGAAGCGATCTGTACATATCTACTCCGTGTTAGAGTATTTTCAAAATACAGTCCCAAAACATGCTGAAAATCAATATTTTAGGTGCCCGAAGTCAATATGTGTATGCATCTTCTGCACCCGTTTATATCCCAAATTCAACCTTTTAACACCCGAAAATTCGATATTTTTGGGTCCCAGAAGCGATCTGTACATGCCTACTCAGTGCTAGAATATTTAAAAAAAATAGGCCCAAAACATGCTAAAAACCGATATTTTAGGTGCCCAAATTCGATATCTCAAATTCAGGCCCAAAACACCCGAAAATTCGATATCTTGGGGTCCTTGAAGCTATCTGTATATGCCATCTCCGAGTTAGAGTATTTTCGAAATACAGGCCCAAAACATACTGAAAATCGATCTTTTAGGTGCCCAAAAGTCGATATGAGCATGCATCTTCTGTATCCGTTTATATCTCTAATTCAATCTCCAAACACTCGAAAATTCGATATTTTGGGGTCCCAGAAGCGATCTGTACATGCCTACTCAGATCCAGACCCAAAACATGCTGAAAAGCGATATTTTAGGTGCCCAAAGTCAATATGTGTATGCATCTCCCGCACCCTTTTATATCCCAAATTCAGCCTCAAAACACCCGAAAATTCGATATTTTTGGTTCCCTGAAGCGATCTGTACATGCTTACTCAGTGCTAGAATGTTTTCAAAATATTGGCTCAAAACATGCTAAAAATCGATATTTTAAGTGTCCAAAGACGATATGTGCATGAATCTTCTGTACCCGTTTATATCTCAAATTCAGGCTCAAAACACCCAAAAATTCGATATTTTGGGGTCCGAGAAGCGATATGTACATGCTTATTTAGTTCTAGAATATTTTCAGAATATAGGCCTAAAACATGCTAAAAATCGATATTATAGTTACTCAAAGTCGATATCTCAAATTCAGGTTCCAAACACCCGAAAATTCGATATTTTGGGGTTCCAGAAGCGATCTGTACATGCCTACTCAGATAGAGGCTCAAAACATGTTGAAAATCGATATTTTAGGTGCCCATAGTCAATATTTGTATGCATCTTCTTCACCCGTTTAAATCCCAAATTACACTTAAAAACACCCGAAAATTCGATATTTTTGGGTCTCAGAAGCGATCTGTACATGACTACTCAGTGCAAGAATATTTTCAAAATATAGGCTCAAAACATGCTGATAATCGATATTTTAGGTGCCCAAAAGTCGATATGTGCAAGCAACTTCAGTACCCGTTTATATCTCAAATTCAGGCTTAAAACACCAGAAAATTCGATATTTTGGGGTCCTAGAAGCGATCTGTACATGCCTACTCCGTGTTAGAGTATTTTCAAAATACAGGCCCAAAACATGCTGAAAATCGATATTTTAGGTGCCCAAAGTCAATATGTGCATGTATCTTCTGTACCCGTTTATATCTCAAATTTAGGATTAAAACACCCGAAAATTCGATATTTTTGGGTCCAGAAGCGAACTGTACATGCCTAGTCCGTGTTAGAGTATTTTCAAAATACAGGCCCAAAACATGCTGAAAATCGATATTTTAGGTGCCCAAAGTCAATATGTGCATGCATCTTCTGTACCCGTTTATATCTCAAATTCAGGCTCAAAACACCCGAAAATTCGATATTTTGGGGTCCCAGAAGCGATTTGAAAATGCCTACTCCGTGCAAGAATATTTTCAAAATGTAGGCCCAAAACATGCTATAAATCGATATTTTAGGTGCCCTAAGTCGATATCTCAAATTCAGGCTCCAAACACCCGAAATTTCGTTATTTTGGGGTCCCAGAAGCGATCTGTACATATCTACTCCGTGTTAGAGTATTTTCAAAATACAGTCCCAAAACATGCTGAAAATCAATATTTTAGATGTCCAAAAGTCAATATGTGTATGCATCTTCTGTACCCGTTTATATCCCAAATTCAACCTCAAAACACCTGAAAATTTGATATTTTTTTGTCCTAGAAGCGATCTGTACATGTCTACTCAGTGCTAGAATATTTAAAAAAATAGGCCCAAAACATGCTAAAAATCGATATTTTAGGTACTCAAAGTCGATATCTCAAATTCAGGCCCAAAACGCCCGAAAATTCGATATTTTGGGATCCCAGAAGCGATCTGCACATGCCTACTCTGTATTAGAGTATTTTCAAAATACAGGCCAAAAACATATTGAAAATCGATCTTTTAGGTGCCCAAAAGTCGATATGTGCATGCATCATCTGTACCCGTTTATATCTCAAATTCAGGCTTAAAACACCCGAAAATTCGTTTTTTTGGGGTCCTAGAAGCGATCTGTACATGCATACTTCTAGTTAGAATGTTTTCAAGATACAGACCCAAAACATGTTGAAAATCGATCTTTTAGATGCCCAAAAGTCGATATGTGCATGCATCTTCAGTACCCGTTTATATCTCAAATTTAGGATTAAAACACCCGAAAATTCGATATTTTGGGGTCCAGAAGCAAACTGTACATACCTACTCCGTGTTAGAGTATTTTCAAAATACAGGCCCAAAACATGCTGAAAATCGATATTTTAGGTGCCCAAAGTCAATATGTGCATGCATCTTCTGTACCCGTTTATATCTCAAATTCAGGCTCAAAACACCCGAATAATCGATATTTTGGGGTCCCAAAAGCGTTCTGTACATGCCTAATCCGTGCTAGAATATTTTCAAAATGTAGGCCCAAAACATGCTAAAAATCGATATTTTAGGTTCTCTAAGTCGATATCTCAAATTTATGCCCAAAACACCCGAAAATTCGATATTTTGGGGTCCAGAAGCGAACTGTACATACATACTCCGTGTTAGAGTATTTTCAAAATACAGGCCCAAAACATACTGAAAATCGATCTTTTAGGTGCCCAAAAGGCGATATGTGCATGCATCTTCTGTACCCGTTTATATCTCAAATTCAATCTCCAAACACTCGAAAATTCGATATTTTGGGGTCCCAGAAGCAATCTGTACATGCCTACTTAGATACAGACCCCAAACAAGCTGAAAAGCGATATTTTAGGTGCCCAAAGTCAATATGTGTATGCATCTTCTGTACCCGTTTATATCCCTAATTCAACCTCAAAACACCCGAAAATTCGATATTTTTGGGGCCCAGAAGCGATCTGTACATGCCTACTCAGTGCCAGAATGTTTTCGAAATATAGGCTCAAAACATGCTAAAATTCGATATTCTAAGTGTCCAAAGTCGATATGTGCATGCATCTTCTGTACCCGTTTATATCTCAAATTCAGGCTCCAAACACCCAAAAATTCGATATTTTGGGGTCCCAGAAGCGATCTGTACATATCTACTCCGTGTTAGAGTATTTTCAAAATACAGGCCCAAAACATGCTGAAAATCGATCTTATAGGTGCCCAAAAGTCGATATGTGCATGCATCTTCAGTACCCGTTTATATCTCGAATTCAGGCTAAAAACACCAGAAAATTCGATATTTTGGGGTCCTAGAAGCGATCTGTACATGCCTACTCCGTGTTAGAGTATTTTCAAAATACAGGCCCAAAACATGCTGAAAATCGATATTTTAGGTGCCCAAAGTTAATTAATTAATATGTGTATGCATCTTCTGTACCCGTTTATATCCCAAATTCAACCTCAAAACTCCTGAAAATTTGATATTTTTTTGTCCTAGAAGCGATCTGTACATGTCTACTCAGTGCTAGAATATTTAAAAAAATAGGCCCAAAACATGCTAAAAATCGATATTTTAGGTACTCAAAGTCGATATCTCAAATTCAGGCCCAAAACGCCCGAAAATTCGATATTTTGGGATCCCAGAAGCGATCTGTACATGCCTACTCTGTATTAGAGTATTTTCAAAATACAGGCCAAAAACATATTGAAAATCGATCTTTTATGTGCCCAAAAGTCGATATGTGCATGCATCATCTGTACCCGTTTATATCTCAAATTCAGGCTTAAAACACCCGAAAATTCGTTTTTTGGGGTCCTAGAAGCGATCTGTACATGCATACTTCTAGTTAGAATTTTTTCAAGATACAGACCCAAAACATATTGAAAATCGATCTTTTAGATGCCCAAAAGTCGATATGTGCATGCATCTTCAGTACCCGTTTATATCTCAAATTTAGGATTAAAACACCCGAAAATTCGATATTTTGGGGTCCAGAAGCGAACTGTACATACCTACTCCGTGTTAGAGTATTTTCAAAATACAGGCCCAAAACATGCTGAAAATCAATATTTTAGGTGCCCAAAGTCAATATGTGCATGCATCTTCTGTACCCGTTTATATCTCAAATTCAGGCTCAAAACACCCGAATAATCGATATTTTTGGGTCCCAAAATCGATCTGTACATGCCTAATCCGTGCTAGAATATTTTCAAAATGTAGGCCCAAAACATTCTAAAAATCGATATTTTAGGTTCTCTAAGTCGATATCTCAAATTTATGCCCAAAACACCCGAAAATTCGATATTTTGGGGTCCAGAAGCGAACTGTACATACATACTCCGTGTTTGAGTATTTTCAAAATACAGGCCCAAAACATACTGAAAATCGATCTTTTAGGTGCCCAAAAGGCGATATGTGCATGCATCTTCTGTACCCGTTTATATCTCAAATTCAATCTCCAAACACTCGAAAATTCGATATTTTGGGGTCCCAGAAGCAATCTGTACATGCCTACTTAGATACAGACCCCAAACAAGCTGAAAAGCGATATTTTAGGTGCCCAAAGTCAATATGTGTATGCATCTTCTGTACCCGTTTATATCCCTAATTCAACCTCAAAACACCCGAAAATTCGATATTTTTGGGGCCCAGAAGCGATCTGTACATGCCTACTCAGTGCCAGAATGTTTCGAAATATAGGCTCAAAACATGCTAAAATTCGATATTCTAAGTGTCCAAAGTCGATATGTGCATGCATCTTCTGTACCCGTTTATATCTCAAATTCAGGCTCCAAACACCCGAAAATTCGATATTTTGGGGTCCCAGAAGCGATCTGTACATATCTACTCCGTGTTAGAGTATTTTCAAAATACAGTCCCAAAACATGCTGAAAATCAATATTTTAGGTGCCCGAAGTCAATATGTGTATGCATCTTCTGCACTCGTTTATATCCCAAATTCAACCTTAAAACACCCGAAAATTCGATATTTTTGGGTCCCAGAAGCGATCTGTACATGCCTACTCAGTGCTAGAATATTTAAAAAAAATAGGCCCAAAACATGCTAAAAACCGATATTTTAGGTGCCCAAAGTCGATATCTCAAATTCAGGCCCAAAACACCCGAAAATTCGATATCTTGGGGTCCTTGAACCGATCTGTATATGCCATCTCCGAGTTAGAGTATTTTCGAAATACAGGCCCAAAACATACTGAAAATCGATCTTTTAGGTGCCCAAAAGTCGATATGAGCATGCATCTTCTGTACCCGTTTATATCTCAAATTCAATCTCCAAACACTCGAAAATTCGATATTTTGGGGTCCCAGAAGCGATCTGTACATGCCTACTCAGATCCAGACCCAAAACATGCTGAAAAGCGATATTTTAGGTGCCCAAAGTCAATATGTGTATGCATCTCCTGCACCCGTTTATATCCCAAATTCAACCTCAAAACACCCGAAAATTCGATATTTTTGGTTCCCAGAAGCGATCTGTACATGCCTACTCAGTGCTAGAATGTTTTCAAAATATTGGCTCAAAACATGCTAAAAATCGATATTTTAAGTGTCCAAAGACGATATGTGCATGAATCTTCAGTACCCGTTTATATCTCAAATTCAGGCTCAAAACACCCAAAAATTCGATATTTTGGGGTCCCAGAAGCGATATGTACATGCTTATTTAGTTCTAGAATATTTTCAGAATATAGGCCTAAAACATGCTAAAAATCGATATTTTAGGTGCCCAAAGACGATATCTCAAATTCAGGCTCCAAACACCCGAAAATTCGATATTTTGGGTTTCCAGAAGCGATCTGTACATGCCTACTCAGATAGAGGCTCAAAACATGTTGAAAATCGATATTTTAGGTGCCCAAAGTCAATATTTGTATGCATCTTCTTCACCCGTTTAAATCCCAAATTACACTTAAAAACACCCGAAAATTCGATATTTTTGGGTCTCAGAAGCGATCTGTACATGACTACTCAGTGCAAGAATATTTTCAAAATATAGGCTCAAAACATGCTGATAATCGATATTTTAGGTGCCCAAAGTCAATATGTGTATGCATCTTCTGCACCCGTTTAAATCCCAAATTCAACCTCAAAACACCCGAAAATTCGATATTTTTGGGTCTCAGATGCAATCTGTACATGACTACTCAGTGCAAGAATGTTTTCAAAATATAGGCTCAAAACATGCTGATAATCGATATTTTAGGTGCCCAAAAGTCGATATGTGCATGCAACTTCAGTACCCGTTTATATCTCAAATTCAGGCTTAAAACACCCGAAAATTCGATATTTTGGGGTCATAGAAGCGATCTGTACATGCCTAGTCCGTGTTAGAGTATTTTCAAAATACAGGCCCAAAACATGCTGAAAATCGATGTTTAAGGTGCCCAAAGTCAATATGTGTATGTATCCTCTGCACCCGTTTCTATCCCAAATTCCACCTCAAAACACCTGAAAATTCGATATTTTTGGGTCCCTGAAGCGATCTGTACATGCCTATTCAGTGCTAGAATGTTTTCAAAATACAGGCCCAAAACATGCTAAAAATCGATATTTTAGGTGCCCAAAGTCAATATGTGCATGAATCTTCTGTACCCGTTTATATCTCAAATTCAGGCTCAAAACATCCGAAAATTCGGTATTTTTGGGTCCTAGGAGCGATCTGTACATGCATACTCCTAGTTAGAATGTTTTAAAGATACAGACCCAAAACATGCTCAAAATCAATCTTTTAGATGTCCAAAAGTCGATATGTGCATGCATCTTCAGTACCTGTTTATATCTCAAATTTAGGATTAAAACACCCAAAAATTCGATATTTTGGGGTCCAGAAGCGAACTGTACATGCCTAGTCCGTGTTAGAGTATTTTCCAAATACAGGCCCAAAACATGCTTAAAATCGATATTTTAGGTGCCCAAAGTCAATATGTGCATGCATCTTCTGTACCCGTTTATATCTCAATTTCAGGCTCAAAACACCCGAAAATTCGGTATTTTTGTGTCCCAGTAGCTTTCTGTACATTCCTACACCGTCTTAGAGTATTTTCATAAATACAGGCCCAAAACATACTTTTAAGTGCCCAAAAGTCGATATGTGCCAGCATCTTCAGTACCCGTTTATATCCCAAATTCAACCTCAAAACACCCGAAAATTCAATATTTTTGGGTCTCAGAATTGATCTGTACATGCCTACTCAGTTTTAGAGTATTTTCAAGTTACAGGCCCAAAATATACTGAAAATCGATCTTTTAAGTGCCCAAAAGTCGTTATGTGCATGCATCTTCAGTACCCGTTTATATCTCAAATTCAGACTACAAACACCCGAAAATTCAATATTTTTGGGTCTCAGAATTGATCTGTACATGCCTACTCAGTTTTAGAGTATTTTCAAGATACAGGCCCAAAATATACTGAAAATCGATCTTTTATGTGCCCAAAAGTCGATATGTGCATGCATCTTCAGTACGCGTTTATATCTCAAATTCAGACTACAAACACCCGAAAATTCGATATTTTTGGGTCTCAGAAGAGATCTGTACATGCCTACTCAGTTTTAGGGTATTTTCAAAATACAGGCCCAAAACATGCTGAAAATCAATATTTTAGGTGCCCAAAGTTAATATGTGTATGCATCTTCTGTACCCGTTTATATCCCAAATTCAACCTCAAAACACCCGGAAATTTGATATTTTTGGGTCCCAGAAGCGATCTGTACATGTCTACTCAGTGCTAGTATATTTAAAAAAAATAGGAGCAAAACATACTAAAAATCGATATTTTAGGTACTCAAAGTCGATATCTCAAATTCAGGACCAAAACGCCCGAAAATTCGATATTTTGGGATCCCAGAAGCGATCTGTACATGCCTACTCCGTGTTAGATTATTTTCAAAATACAATCCCCAAAACATATTGAAAATCGATCTTTTAGGTGCCCAAAAGTCGATATGTGCATGCATCTTCAGTACCCGTTTATATCTCAAATTTAGGATTAAAACACCCGAAAATTCGATATTTTGGGGTCCAGAAGCGAACTGTACATGCATACTCCGTGTTAGAGTATTTTCAAAATACAGGCCAAAAAACATGCTGAAAATCGATATTTTAGGTGCCTAAAGTCAATATGTGCATGCATCTTCTGTACCCGTTTATATCTCAAATTCAGGCTCAAAACACCCGAATAATCGATATTTTGGGGTCCCAGAAGCGATCTGTACATGCCTACTCCGTGCTAGAATATTTTCAAAATGTAGGCCCAAAACATGCTAAAAATCGATATTTTAGGTGCCCTATGTCCATATCTCAAATTCAGACCCAAAACACCCGAAAAGTTGATATTTTGGGGTCCTAGAAGCGATTTGTACATGCCTACTCCGTGTTAGAGTATTTTCAAAATACAGGCCCAAAACATGCTGAAAATCGATATTTTAGGTGCCCAAAGTCAATATGTGCATGTATCTTCTGTACCCGTTTATATCTTAAATTCAGGCTCAAAACACCCGAAAATTCGATATTTTAGGGTCCCAGAAGCAATCTGTACATGCCTACTCAGTGCTAGAATATTTTCAAAATAAAGGCACAAAACATGATAAAAATCGATATTTTAAGTGTCCAAAGTCGATATCTCAAATTCAGGCCCAAAACACCCGAAAATTCGCTATTTTGGGGTCCCAGAAGCGATCTGTACATGCCTACTCCGTGTTAGAGTATTTTTTAAATACAGGCCCAAAACATATTGAAAATCGATCTTTTAAGTGCCCAAAAGTCGATATGTGCATGCATCTTCTGTACCCGTTTATATCTCAAATTCAGGCTCCAAACACCCGAAAATTCGGTATTTTTGGGTCCTAGAAGCGATCTGTACATGCATACTCCTAGTTAGAATGTTTTCAAGATACAGACCCAAAACATGCTCAAAATCGATCTTTTAGATGCCCAAAAGTCGATATGTCCATGCATCTTCAGTACCCGTTTATATCTCAAATTTAGGATTAATACACCCGAAAATTCGATAATTTGGGGTCCAGAAGCAAACTGTACATGCCTACTCCGTGTTAGAGTATTTTCAAAATACAGACCCAAAACATGCTGAAAATCGATATATTAGGTGCCCAAAGTCAATATGTGCATGCATCTTCTGTACTTGTTTATATCTCAAATTCAGGCTCAAAATACCCGAAAAATCGATATTTTGGGATCCCAGAAGCGATCTGTACATGCCTACTAAGTGCTAGAATATTTTCAAAATATAGGCCCAAAACATGCTAAAAATCGATATTTTAAATGCCCAAAGTCAATATCTCAAATTCAGGCACAAAACACCCTAAAGTTCGATTGTTTGGGGTCCTAGAAGCGATCTGTACATGTCCACTCCGTGTTAGAGTATTTTCAAAATACAGGCCCATAACATACTGAAAATCGATCTTATAGGTGCCCAAAAGTCGATATGTGCATGCATCTTCTGTTCTCGTTTATAACTCAAATTCAGGCTCAAAACACCCGAAAATTCGATATTTTGGGGTCCCAGAAGCTATCTGTACATGCCTACTCAGATACAGGCCCAAATCATGCTGAAAATCGATATTTTAGGTGCCCAAAGTCAATATGTGTATGCATATTCTGCACTCGTTTATATCCCAATTTCAACCTTAAAACACCCGAAAATTCGATATTTTTGGGTCCCAGAAGCGATCTGTACGTGCCTACTCAGAGCTAGAATGTTTTCAAAATATAGGCTCAAAACATGAAAAAAATCGATATTTTAAGTATCCAAAGTCGATATGTGCATGCATCTTCTGTACCCGTTTATATCTCAAATTCAGGCTCAAATTACCCAAAAATTCGATATTTTTGGGTTCTAGAAGCGATCTGTACATGCCTACTTCTAGTTAGAATGTTTTCAAGATACAGACCCAAAACATGCTCAAAATCGATCTTTTAGATGCCCAAAAGTCGATATGTGCATGCATCTTCAGTACCCGTTTATATCTCAAATTTAGGATTAAAACACCCGAAAATTCTATATTTTGGGGTCCAGAAGCGAACTGTACATGCCTACTCCGTGTTAGAGTATTTTCAAAATACAGGCCCAAAACATGCTAAAAATCCATATATTAGGTGCCTAAAGTCAATATGTACATGCATCTTCTGTACTTGTTTATATTACAAATTCAGGCTCAAAACACCCGAAAAATCGATATTTTGGGGTCCCAGAAGCGATCTGTACATGCCTAATCCGTGCTAGAATATTTTCAAAATATAGGCCCAAAACATGCTAAAAATCGATATTTTAAGTGCCCAAAGTCAATATCACAAATTCAGGCACAAAACACCCTAAAATTCGATTGTTTGGGGTCCTAGAAGCGATCTCTACATGTCTACTCCGTGTTAGAGTATTTTCAAAATACAGGCCCATAACATACTGAAAATCGATCTTATAGGTGCCCAAAAGTCGATATGTGCATGCATCTTCTGTTCTCGTTTATATCTCAAATTCAGGCTCAAAACACCCGAAAATTCGATATTTTGGGGTCCCAGAAGCTATCTGTCCATGCCTACTCAGATACAGGCCCAAATCATGCTGAAAATCGATATTTTAGGTGCCCAAAGTCAATATGTGTATGCATATTCTGCACTCGTTTATATCCCAATTTCAACCTTAAAACACCCGAAAATTCGATATTTTTGGATCCCAGAAGCGATCTGTACGTGCCTACTCAGTGCTAGAATGTTTTCAAAATATACGCTCAAAACATGATAAAAATCGATATTTTAAGTGTCCAAAGTCGATATGTGCATGCATCTTCTGTACCCGTTTATATCTCAAATTCAGGCTCCAAACACCCGAAAATTCGTTATTTTTGGGTCCTAGAAGCGATCTGAACATGCATACTCATAGTTAGAATGTTTTCAAGATACAGACCCAAAACATGCTCAAAATCGATCTTTTAGATGCCCAAAAGTCGATATGTCCATGCATCTTCAGTACCCGTTTATATCTCAAATTTAGGATTAAAATACCCGAAAATTCGATATTTTGGGGTCCAGAAGCGAACTGTACATGCCTACTCCGTGTTAGAGTATTTTCAAAATACAGGCCCAAAACATGCTAAAAATCGATATATTAGGTGCCCAAAGTCAATATGTGCATGCATCTTCTGTACTTGTTTATATCACAAATTCAGGCTCAAAACCCCCGAAAAATCGATATTTTGGGGTCCCAGAAGCGATCTGTACATGCCTAATCCGTGCTAGAATATTTTCAAAATGTAGGCCCAAAACATGCTAAAAATCGATATTTTAAGTGCCCAAAGTCAATATCTCAAATTCAGGCACAAACCACCCTAAAATTCGATTGTTTGGGGTCCTAGAAGCGATCTGTACATGTCTACTCCGTGTTAGAGTATTTTCAAAATACAGACCCATAACATACTGAAAATCGATCTTATAGGTGCCCAAAAGTCGATATGTGCATGCATCTTCTGTTCTCGTTTATATCTCAAATTCAGGCTCAAAACACCCGAAAATTCGATATTTCGGGGTCCCAGAAGCTATCTGTACATGCCTACTCAGATACAGGCCCAAATCATGCTGAAAATCGATATTTTAGGTGCCCAAAGTCAATATGTGTATGCATATTCTGCACTCGTTTATATCCCAATTTCAACCTTAAAACACCCGAAAATTCGATATTTTTGGGTCCCAGAAGCGATCTGTACGTGCCTACTCAGAGCTAGAATGTTTTCAAAATATAGGCTCAAAACATGATAAAAATCGATATTTTAAGTATCCAAAGTCGATATGTGCATGCATCTTCTGTACCCGTTTATATCTCAAATTCATGCTCAAATTACCCAAAAATTCGATATTTTTGGGTTCTAGAAGCGATCTGTACATGCCTACTTCTAGTTAGAATGTTTTCAAGATACAGACCCAAAACATGCTCAAAATCGATATTTTATGTGCCGAAAAGTCGATATTTGCATGCATATTCAGTACCCGTTTATATCTCAAATTCAGGCTCAAAACACCCTAAAATTCGATAGTTTGGGGTCCCAGAAGCAATCTGTACATGCCTACTCAGTGCTAGAATGTTTTCAAAATAAAGGCTCAAAACATGCTAAAAATCGATATTTTAAGTGTCCAAAGTCGATATGTGCATGCATTTTCTGTACCCGTTTATATCTCAAATTCAGGCTCCAAACACCCGAAAATTCGGTATTTTTGGGTCCTACAAGCGATCTGAACATGCATACTCATAGTTAGAATGTTTTCAAGATACAGACCCAAAACATGCTCAAAATCGATCTTTTAGATGCCCAAAAGTCGATATGTCCATGCATCTTCAGTACCCGTTTATATCTCAAATTCAGGCTCAAAACACCCGAAAATTCGATATTTCGAGGTCCCAGAAGCTATCTGTACATGCCTACTCAGATACAGGCCCAAATCATGCTGAAAATCGATATTTTAGGTGCCCAAAGTCAATATGTGTATGCATATTCTGCACTCGTTTATATCCCAATTTCAACCTTAAAACGCCCGAAAATTCGATATTTTTGGGTCCCAGAAGCGATCTCTACGTGCCTACTCAGAGCTAGAATGTTTTCAAAATATAGGCTCAAAACATGATAAAAATCGATATTTTAAGTATCCAAAGTCGATATGTGCATGCATCTTCTGTACCCGTTTATATCTCAAATTCATGCTCAAATTACCCAAAAATTCGATATTTTTGGGTTCTAGAAGCGATCTGTACATGCCTACTTCTAGTTAGAATGTTTTCAAGATACAGACCCAAAACATGCTCAAAATCGATATTTTATGTGCCGAAAAGTCGATATTTGCATGCATATTCAGTACCCGTTTATATCTCAAATTCAGGCTCAAAACACCCTAAAATTCGATAGTTTGGGGTCCCAGAAGCAATCTGTACATGCCTACTCAGTGCTAGAATGTTTTCAAAATAAAGGCTCAAAACATGCTAAAAATCGATATTTTAAGTGTCCAAAGTCGATATGTGCATGCATTTTCTGTACCCGTTTATATCTCAAATTCAGGCTCCAAACACCCGAAAATTCGGTATTTTTGGGTCCTACAAGCGATCTGAACATGCATACTCATAGTTAGAATGTTTTCAAGATACAGACCCAAAACATGCTCAAAATCGATCTTTTAGATGCCCAAAAGTCGATATGTCCATGCATCTTCAGTACCCGTTTATATCTCAAATTTAGGATTAATACACCCGAAAATTCGATAATTTGGGGTCCAGAAGCGAACTGTACATGCCTACTCCGTGTTAGAGTATTTTCAAAATACAGACCCAAAACATGCTGAAAATCGATATATTAGGTGCCAAAAGTCAATATGTGCATGCATCTTCTGTACTTGTTTATATCTCAAATTCAGGCTCAAAATATCGAAAAATCGATATTTTGGGATCCCAGAAGCGATCTGTACATGCCTACTAAGTGCTAGAATATTTTCAAAATATAGGCCCAAAACATGCTAAAAATCGATATTTTAAGTGCCCAAAGTCAATATCTCAAATTCAGGAACAAAACACCCTAAATTTCGATTGTTTGGGGTCCTAGAAGCGATCTGTACATGTCTACTCCGTGTTAGAGTATTTTCAAAATACAGGCCCATAACATACTGAAAATCGATCTTATAGGTGCCCAAAAGTCGATATGTGCATGCATCTTCTGTTCTCGTTTATATCTCAAATTCAGTCTCAAAACACCCGAAAATTCGATATTTTGGGGTCCCAGAAGCTATCTGTACATGCCTACTCAGATACAGGCCCAAATAATGCTGAAAATCGATATTTTAGGTGCCCAAAGTCAATATGTGCATGCATCTTCTGTACTTGTTTATATCACAAATTCAGGCTCAAAACCCCCGAAAAATCGATATTTTGGGGTCCCAGAAGCGATCTGTACGTGCCTACTCAGAGCTAGAATGTTTTCAAAATATAGGCTCAAAACATGATAAAAATCGATATTTTAAGTGTCCAAAGTCGATATGTGCATGCATCTTATGTACCTGTTTATATCTCAAATTCAGGCTCCAATCACCCGAAAATTCAGTATTTTTGGGTCCTAGAAGCGATCTGAACATGCATACTCATAGTTAGAATGTTTTCAAGATACAGACCCAAAACATGCTCAAAATCGATCATTTAGATGCCCAAAAGTCGATATGCGCATGCATCTTCAGTACCCGTTTATATCTCAAATTTAAGATTAAAACACCCGAAAATTCGATATTTTGGGGTCCAGAAGCGAACTGTACATGCCTACTCCGTGTTAGAGTATTTTCAAAATACAGGCCCAAAACATGCTAAAAATCGATATATTAGGTGCTCAAAGTCAATATGTGCATGCATCTTCTGTACTTGTTTATATCACAAATTCAGGCTCAAAACACCCGAAAAATCGATATTTTGGGGTCCCAGAAGCGATCTGTACATGCCTAATCCGTGCTAGAATATTTTCAAAATGTAGGCCCAAAACATGCTAAAAATCGATATTTTAAGTGCCCAAAGTCAATATCTCAAATTCAGGCACAAAACACCCTAAAATTCGATTGTTTGGGGTCCTAGAAGCGATCTGTACATGTCTACTCCGTGTTAGAGTATTTTCAAAATACAGACCCATAACATACTGAAAATCGATCTTATAGGTGCCCAAAAGTCGATATGTGCATGCATCTTCTGTTCTCGTTTATATCTCAAATTCAGGCTCAAAACACCCGAAAATTCGATATTTCGGATTCCCAGAAGCTATCTGTACGTGCCTACTCAGTGCTAGAATGTTTTCAAAATATACGCTCAAAACATGATAAAAATCGATATTTTAAGTGTCCAAAGTCGATATGTGCATGCATCTTCTGTACCCGTTTATATCTCAAATTCAGGCTCCAAACACCCGAAAATTCGTTATTTTTGGGTCCTAGAAGCGATCTGAACATGCATACTCATAGTTAGAATGTTTTCAAGATACAGACCCAAAACATGCTCAAAATCGATCTTTTAGATGCCCAAAAGTCGATATGTCCATGCATCTTCAGTACCCGTTTATATCTCAAATTTAGGATTAAAACACCCGAAAATTCGATATTTTGGGGTCCAGAAGCGAACTGTACATGCCTACTCCGTGTTAGAGTATTTTCAAAATACAGGCCCAAAACATGCTAAAAATCGATATATTAGGTGCCCAAAGTCAATATGTGCATGCATCTTCTGTACTTGTTTATATCACAAATTCAGGCTCAAAACCCCCGAAAAATCGATATTTTGGGGTCTCAGAAGCGATCTGTACATGCCTAATCCGTGCTAGAATATTTTCAAAATGTAGGCCCAAAACATGCTAAAAATCGATATTTTAAGTGCCCAAAGTCAATATCTCAAATTCAGGCACAAAACACCCTAAAATTCGATTGTTTGGGGTCCTAGAAGCGATCTGTACATGTCTACTCCGTGTTAGAGTATTTTCAAAATACAGACCCATAACATACTGAAAATCGATCTTATAGGTGCCCAAAAGTCGATATGTGCATGCATCTTCTGTTCTCGTTTATATCTCAAATTCAGGCTCAAAACACCCGAAAATTCGATATTTCGGGGTTCCAGAAGCTATCTGTACATGCCTACTCAGATACAGGCCCAAATCATGCTGAAAATCGATATTTTAGGTGCCCAAAGTCAATATGTGTATGCATATTCTGCACTCGTTTATATCCCAATTTCAACCTTAAAACACCCGAAAATTCGATATTTTTGGGTCCCAGAAGCGATCTGTACGTGCCTACTCAGAGCTAGAATGTTTTCAAAATATAGGCTCAAAACATGATAAAAATCGATATTTTAAGTATCCAAAGTCGATATGTGCATGCATCTTCTGTACCCGTTTATATCTCAAATTCATGCTCAAATTACCCAAAAATTCGATATTTTTGGGTTCTAGAAGCGATCTGTACATGCCTACTTCTAGTTAGAATGTTTTCAAGATACAGACCCAAAACATGCTCAAAATCGATATTTTATGTGCCGAAAAGTCGATATTTGCATGCATATTCAGTACCCGTTTATATCTCAAATTCAGGCTCAAAACACCCTAAAATTCGATAGTTTGGGGTCCCAGAAGCAATCTGTACATGCCTACTCAGTGCTAGAATGTTTTCAAAATAAAGGCTCAAAACATGCTAAAAATCGATATTTTAAGTGTCCAAAGTCGATATGTGCATGCATTTTCTGTACCCGTTTATATCTCAAATTCAGGCTCCAAACACCCGAAAATTCGGTATTTTTGGGTCCTACAAGCGATCTGAACATGCATACTCATAGTTAGAATGTTTTCAAGATACAGACCCAAAACATGCTCAAAATCGATCTTTTAGATGCCCAAAAGTCGATATGTCCATGCATCTTCAGTACCCGTTTATATCTCAAATTCAGGCTCAAAACACCCGAAAATTCGATATTTCGAGGTCCCAGAAGCTATCTGTACATGCCTACTCAGATACAGGCCCAAATCATGCTGAAAATCGATATTTTAGGTGCCCAAAGTCAATATGTGTATGCATATTCTGCACTCGTTTATATCCCAATTTCAACCTTAAAACGCCCGAAAATTCGATATTTTTGGGTCCCAGAAGCGATCTCTACGTGCCTACTCAGAGCTAGAATGTTTTCAAAATATAGGCTCAAAACATGATAAAAATCGATATTTTAAGTATCCAAAGTCGATATGTGCATGCATCTTCTGTACCCGTTTATATCTCAAATTCATGCTCAAATTACCCAAAAATTCGATATTTTTGGGTTCTAGAAGCGATCTGTACATGCCTACTTCTAGTTAGAATGTTTTCAAGATACAGACCCAAAACATGCTCAAAATCGATATTTTATGTGCCGAAAAGTCGATATTTGCATGCATATTCAGTACCCGTTTATATCTCAAATTCAGGCTCAAAACACCCTAAAATTCGATAGTTTGGGGTCCCAGAAGCAATCTGTACATGCCTACTCAGTGCTAGAATGTTTTCAAAATAAAGGCTCAAAACATGCTAAAAATCGATATTTTAAGTGTCCAAAGTCAATATGTGCATGCATCTTCTGTACTTGTTTATATCACAAATTCAGGCTCAAAACACCCGAAAAATCGATATTTTGGGGTCCCAGAAGCAATCTGTACATGCCTACTAAGTGCTAGAATATTTTCAAAATATAGGCACAAAACATGCTGAAAATCGATATTTTAAGTGCCCAAAGTCAATATCTCAAATTCAGACACAAAACACCCTAAAATTCGATTGTTTGGGGTCCTAGAAGCGATCTGTACATGTCTACTCCGTGTTAGAGTATTTTCAAAATACAAGCCCATAACATACTGAAAATCGATCTTATAGGTGCCCAAAAGTCGATATGTCCATGCATCTTCTGTTCTCGTTTATATCTCAAATTCAGGCTCCAAACACCCAAAAATTCGATATTTTGGGGTCCCATAAGCTATCTGTACATGCCTACTCAGATACTGGCCCAAATCATGCTGAAAATCGATATTTTAGGTGCCCAAAGTCAATATGTGTATGCATATTCTGCACCCGTTTATATCCAAATTTCAACCTTGAAACACCCGAAAATTCGATATTTTTGGGTCCCAGAAGCGATATGTACATGCCTACTCAGAGCTAGAATGTTTTCAAAATATACGGTCAAAACATGCTAAAAATCGATATTTTAAGTATTTAAAGTCGATATGTGCATGCATCTTCTGTAACCGTTTATATCTCAAATTCAGGCTCCAAACACCCGAAAATTCGGTATTTTTGGGTCCTAGAAGCGATCTGTACATGCATACTTATAGTTAGAATGTTTTCAAGATACAGACCCAAAACATGCTCAAAATCGATCTTTTAGATGCCCAAAAGTCGATATGTCCATGCATCTTCAGTACCCGTTTATATCTCAAATTTAGGATTAAAACACCCGAAAATTCTATATTTTGGGGTCCAGAAGCGAACTGTACATGCCTACTCCGTGTTAGAATATTTTCAAAATACAGGCCCAAAACATGCTGAAAATCGATATATTAGGTGCCCAAAGTCAATATGTGCATACATCTTCTGTACTTGTTTATATCTCAAATTCAGGCTCAAAACACCCGAAAAATCGATATTTTGGGGTCCCACAAGCGATCTGTACATGCCTACTAAGTGCTAGAATATTTTCAAAATATAGGCCCAAAACATGCTAAAAATCGATATTTTAAGTGCCCAAAGTCAATATCTCAAATTCAGGCACAAAACACCCTAAAATTCGATTGTTTGGGGTCCTAGAAGCGATCTGTACATGTCTTCTCCGTGTTAGAGTATTTTCAAAATACAGGCCCATAACATACTGAAAATCGATCTTATAGGTGCCCAAAAGTCGATATGTGCATGCATCTTCTGTACTCGTTTATATCTCAAATTTAGGCTCTAAGCACCCGAAAATTGGGTATATTGGGGTCCCAAAAGCTATCTGTACATGCCTACTCAGATACAGGCCCAAATCATGATGAAAATCGATATTTTAGGTGCCCAAAGTCAATATGTGTATGCATCTTCTGCACCCGTTTATATCCCAATTTCAACCTTGAAACACCCGAAAGTTCGATATTTTTGGGTCCCAGAAGCGATCTGTACGTGCCTACTCAGAGCTAGAATGTTTTCAAAATATACGCTCAAAACATGCTAAAAATCGATATTTTAAGTATCCAAAGTCGATATGTGCATGCATCTTCTGTACCCGTTTATATCTCAAATTCAGGCTCCAAACACCCGAAAATTCGGTATTTTTGGGTCCTAGAAGCGATCTGTTCATGCATACTCATAGTTAGAATGTTTTCAAGATACAGACCCAAAACATGCTCAAAATCGATCTTTTAGATGCGCAAAAGTCGATATGTCCATGCATCTTCAGTACCCGTTTATATCTCAAATTTAGGATTAAAACACCCGAAAATTCGATATTTTGGGGTCCAGAAGCGAACTGTACATGCATACTCCGTGTTAGAGTATTTTCAAAATACAGGCCCAAAACATGCTGAAAATCGATATATTAGGTTCCCAAAGTCAATATGTGCATGCATCTTCTGTACTTTTTTATATCTCAAATTCAGGCTCAAAACACCCGAAAAATCGATATTTTGGGGTCCCAAAAGCGATCTGTACATGCCTACTAAGTGCTAGAATATTTTCAAAATATAGGCCCAAAACATGCTAAAAATCGATATTTTAAGTGCCCAAAGTCAATATCTCAAATTCAGGCACAAAACACCCTAAAATTCGATTGTTTGGGGTCCTAGAAGCGATCTGTACATGTCTTCTCCGTGTTAGAGTATTTTCAAAATACAGGCCCATAACATACTGAAAATCGATCTTATAGGTGCCCAAAAGTCGATATGTGCATGCATCTTTTGTTCTCGTTTATATCTCAAATTCAGGCTCCAAACACCCAAAAATTCGATATTTTGGGGTCCCAGAAGCTATCTGTACATGCCTGCTCAGATACAGGCCCAAATCATGCTGAAACTCGATATTTTAGGTGCCCAAAGTCAATATGTGTATGCATATTCTGCACCCGTTTATATCCCAATTTCAACCTTAAAACACCCGAAAATTCGATATTTTTGGGTCCCAGAAGCGATCTGTACATGCAAACGCAGAGCTAGAATGTTTTCAAAATATACGCTCAAAACATGCTAAAAATCGATATTTTAAGTATCCAAAGTCGATATGTGCATGCATCTTCTGTACCCGTTTATATCTCAAATTCAGGCTCCAAACACCCGAAAATTCGGTATTTTTGGGTCCTAGAAGCGATCTGTACATGCATACTCATAGTTAGAATGTTTTCAAGATACAGACCCAAAACATGCTCAAAATCGATCTTTTAGATGCGCAAAAGTCGATATGTCCATGCATCTTCAGTACCCGTTTATATCTCAAATTTAGGATTAAAACACCCGAAAATTCGATATTTTGGGGTCCAGAAGCGAACTGTACATGCATACTCCGTGTTAGAGTATTTTCAAAATACAGGCCCAAAACATGCTGAAAATCGATATATTAGGTTCCCAAAGTCAATATGTGCATGCATCTCCTGTACTCGTTTATATCTCAAATTCAGGCTCTAAGCACCCGAAAATTCGATATTTTGGGGTCCCAGAAGCTATCTGTACATGCCTGCTCAGATACAGGCCCAAATCATGCTGAAACTCGATATTTTAGGAGCCCAAAGTCAATATGTGTATGCATATTCTGCACCCGTTTATATCCCAATTTCAACCTTAAAACACCCGAAAATTCGATATTTTTGGGTCCCAGAAGCGATCTGTACATGCCTACGCAGTGCTAGAATGTTTTCAAAATATACGCTCAAAACATGATAAAAATCGATATTTTAAGTATCCAAAGTCGATATGTGCATGCATCTTCTGTACCCGTTTATATCTCAAATTCAGGCTCAAATCACCCGAAAATTCGATATTTTTGGGTCCTAGAAGCGATCTGTACATGCCTACTCCTAGTTAGAATGTTTCCAAGATACAGACCCAAAACATGCTCAAAATCGATATTTTAGGTGCCGAAAAGTCGATATGTGCATGCATATTCAGTACCCGTTTATATCTCAAATTCAGGCTCAAAACACCCTAAAATTCGATATTTTGGGGTCCTAGAAGCGATCTGTACATGTATACTCCTAGTTAGAATGTTTTCAAGATACAGACCCAAAACATGCTCAAAGTCGATCTTTTAGATGCCCAAAAGGCGATATGTGCATGCATCTTCAGTACCTGTTTATATCTCAAATTTAGGATTAAAACACCCGAAAATTCGATATTTTGGGGTCCAGAAGCGAACTGTACATGCCTACTCAGTGCTAGAATGTTTTCAAAATAAAGGCTCAAAACATGCTCAAAATCGATATTTTAAGTGTCCAAAGTCGATATGTGCATGCATCTTCAGTACCCGTTTATATCTCAAATTAAGGAATAAAACACCCGAAAATTCGATATTTTGGGTTCCCAGAAGCGATCTGTACATGCCTACTCCGTGTTAGAGTATTTTCAAAATACAGGCCCAAAACATGCTGAAAATCGATATTTTAAGTGCCCAAAGTCAATATGTGCATGCATCTTCTGTACTTGTTTATATCTCAAATTCAGGCTCAAAACACCCGAAAAATCGATATTTTGGGGTCCCAGAAGCAATCTGTACATGCCTACTAAGTGCTAGAATATTTTCAAAATATAGGCCCAAAACATGCTACAAAATCGCAATTTTTAAGTGCCCAAAGTCAATATCTCAAATTCAGGGACAAAACACCCTAAAATTCGATTGTTTGGGGTCCTAGTAGCGATCTGTACATATCTACTCCGTGTTAGAGTATTTTCAAAATACAGGCCCATAACATACTGAAAATCGATCTTATAGGTGCCCAAAAGTCGATATGTGCATGCATCTTCTGTACTCGTTTATATCTCAAATTTAGGCTCTAAGCACCCGAAAATTGGGTATATTGGGGTCCCAAAAGCTATCTGTACATGCCTACTCAGATACAGGCCCAAATCATGATGAAAATCGATATTTTAGGTGCCCAAAGTCAATATGTGTATGCATCTTCTGTACCCGTTTATATCTCAAATTCAGGCTCCAAACACACGAAAATTCGGTATTTTTGGGTCCTAGAAGCGATCTGTACATGCATACTCATAGTTAGAATGTTTTCAAGATACAGACCCAAAACATGCTCAAAATCGATCTTTTAGATGCGCAAAAGTCGATATGTCCATGCATCTTCAGTACCCGTTTATATCTCAAATTTAGGATTAAAACACCCGAAAATTCGATATTTTGGGGTCCAAAAGCGAACTGTACATGCATACTCCGTGTTAGAGTATTTTCAAAATACAGGCCCAAAACATGCTGAAAATCGATATATTAGGTTCCCAAAGTCAATATGTGCATGCATCTTCTGTACTTTTTTATATCTCAAATTCAGGCTCAAAACACCCGAAAAATCGATATTTTGGGGTCCCAAAAGCGATCTGTACATGCCTACTAAGTGCTAGAATATTTTCAAAATATAGGCCCAAAACATGCTAAAAATCGATATTTTAAGTGCCCAAAGTCAATATCTCAAATTCAGGCACAAAACACCCTAAAATTCGATTGTTTGGGGTCCTAGAAGCGATCTGTACCTGTCTTCTCCGTGTTAGAGTATTTTCAAAATACAGGCCCATAACATACTGAAAATCGATCTTATAGGTGCCCAAAAGTCGATATGTGCATGCATCTTCTGTTCTCGTTTATATCTCAAATTCAGGCTCCAAACACCCAAAAATTCGATATTTTGGGGTCCCAGAAGCTATCTGTACATGCCTGCTCAGATACAGGCCCAAATCATGCTGAAACTCGATATTTTAGGTGCCCAAAGTCAATATGTGTATGCATATTCTGCACCCGTTTATATCCCAATTTCAACCTTAAAACACCCGAAAATTCGATATTTTTGGGTCCCAGAAGCGATCTGTACATGCCTACGCAGAGCTAGAATGTTTTCAAAATATACGCTCAAAACATGATAAAAATCGATATTTTAAGTATCCAAAGTCGATATGTGCATGCATCTTCTGTACCCGTTTATATCTTAAATTCAGGCTCAAATTACCCAAAAATTCGATATTTTTGGGTCCTAGAAGCGATCTGTACATGCCTACTTCTAGTTAGAATGTTTTCAAGATACAGACCCAAAACATGCTCAAAATCGATATTTTAGGTGCCGAAAAGTCGATATGTGCATGCATATTCAGTACCCGTTTATATCACAAATTCAGGCTCAAAACACCCTAAAATTCGATAGTTTGGGGTCTCAGAAGCGATCTGTACATGCCTACTCGGTGTTAGAGTATTTTCAATATACAGGCCCAAAACATGCTGAAAATCGATATTTTAGGTTCCCAAAGTCAATATGTGAAAGCATCTTCTGTACTTGTTTATATCTCAAATTCAGGCTCAAAACACCCGAAAAATCGATATTTTGGGGTCCCAGGAGCGATCTGTACATGCCTACTCAGTGCTAGAATATTTTCAAAATATAGGTCCAAAACATGCTAAAAATCGATATTTTAGGTGCCCAAAGTCAATATCTCAAATTCAGGCAAAAAACACCCGAAAATTCGATATTTTGGGGTCCCAGAAGCGATCTGTACATGCCTACTCCGTGTTAGAGTATTTTCAAAATACAGGCCCATAACATACTGAAAAACGATCTTATATGTGCCCAAAAGTCGATATGTGCATGCATCTCCTGTACTCGTTTATATCTCAAATTCAGGCTCTAAGCACCCGAAAATTGGATATTTTGGGGTCCCAAAAGCTATCTGTACATGCCTACTCAGATACAGGCCCAAATCATGCTGAAAATCGATATTTTAGGTGCCCAAAGTCAATATGTGTATGCATCTTCTGCACCCGTTTATATCCCAATTTCAACCTTGAAACACCCGAAAGTTCGATATTTTTGGGTCCCAGAAGCGATCTGTACATGCCTACTCAGAGCTAGAATGTTTTCAAAATATAGGCTCAAAACATGATAAAAATCGATATTTTAAGTATCCAAAGTCGATATGTGCATGCATCTTCTGTACCCGTTTATATCTCAAATTCAGGCTCAAATCACCCGAAAATTCGATATTTTTGGGTCCTAGAAGCGATCTGTACATGCCTACTCCTAGTTAGAATGTTTCCAAGATACAGACCCAAAACATGCTCAAAGTCGATCTTTTAGATGCCCAAAAGGCGATATGTGCATGCATCTTCAGTACCTGTTTATATCTCAAATTTAGGATTAAAACACCCGAAAATTCGATATTTTGGGGTCCAGAAGCGAACTGTACATGCCTACTCAGTGCTAGAATGTTTTCAAAATAAAGGCTCAAAACATGCTCAAAATCGATATTTTAAGTGTCCAAAGTCGATATGTGCATGCATCTTCTGTACCCGTTTATATCTCAAATTAAGGAATAAAACACCCGAAAATTCGATATATTGGGGTCCCAAAAGCGATCTGTACATGCCTACTCCGTGTTAGAGTATTTTCAAAATACAGGCCCAAAACATGCTGAAAATCGATATTTTAGGTGCCCAAAGTCAATATTTGCATGCATCTTCTGTACTTGTTTATATCTCAAATTCAGGCTCAAAACACCCGAAAAATCGATATTTTGGGGTCCCAGAAGCAATCTGTACATGCCTACTAAGTGCTAGAATATTTTCAAAATATAGGCCCAAAACATGCTACAAAATCGCTATTTTTAAGTGCCCAAAGTCAATATCTCAAATTCAGGGACAAAACACCCTAAAATTCGATTGTTTGGGGTCCTAGTAGCAATCTGTACATGTCTACTCCGTGTTAGAGTATTTTCAAAATACAGGCCCATAACATACTGAAAATCGATCTTATAGGTGCCCAAAAGTCGATATGTGCATGCATCTTCTGTTCTCGTTTATATCTCAAATTCAGGTTCCAAACACCCAAAAATTCGATATTTTGGGGTCCCAGAAGCTATCTGTACATGCCTACTCAGATACAGGCCCAAATCATGCAGAAAATCGATATTTTAGGTGCCCAAAGTCAATATGTGTATTCATATTCTGCACCCGTTTATATCCAAATTTCAACCTTAAAACACCCTAAAATTCGATATTTTTGGGTCCCAGAAGCGATCTGTACATGCCTACTCAGAGCTAGAATGTTTTCAAAATATACGCTCAAAACATGATAAAAATCGATATTTTAAGTATCCAAAGTCGATATGTGCATGCATCTTCTGTACCCGTTTATATTTCAAATTCAGGCTCCAAACACCCGAAAATTCGGTATTTTTGGGTCCTAGAAGCGATCTGTACATGCATACTCATAGTTAGAATGTTTTCAAGATACAGACCCAAAACATGCTCAAAATCGATATTTTAGGTGCCGAAAAGTCGATATGTGCATGCATATTCAGTACCCGTTTATATCTCAAATTCAGGCTCAAAACACCCTAAAATTCGATATTTTGGGGTCCTAGAAGCGATCTGTACATGCATACTCCTAGTTAGAATGTTTTCAAGATACAGACCCAAAACATGCTCAAAATCGATCTTTTAAGTGTCCAAAGTCGATATGTGCATGCATCTTCTGTACCCGTTTATATCTCAAATTAAGGAATAAAGCACCCGAAAATTCGATAATTTGGGGTCCCAGAAGCGATCTGTACATGCCTACTCCGTGTTAGAGTATTTTCAAAATACAGGCCCAAAACATGCTGAAAATCGATATTTTAGGTGCCCAAAGTCAATATGTGCATGCATCTTTTGTACCCGTCTATATCTCAAATTCATGCTCAAAACACCCAGAAAATCGATATTTTGGGGTCTCAGAAGCGATCTGTACATGCCTACTTAGTGCTAGAATATTTTCAAAATATAGGCCCAAAACATGCTAAAATTCGATATTTTAGGTGCCCAAAATCAATATTTCAAATTCAGGCACAAAACACCCGAAAATTCGATATTTTGGGGTCCCAGAAGCGATCTGTACATGCCTACTCCGTGTTAGAGTATTTTCAAAATACAGGCCCATAACATACAGAAAATCGATCTTATAGGTGCCCAAAAGTCGATATGTGCCTGCATCTTCTGAACCCGTTTATATCACAAATTCAGGCTGTAAACACCCGAAAATTCAATATTTTGGGGTCCCAGAAGCTATCTGTACATGCCTAATCAGATATAGGCCCAAAACATGCTGAAAATCGATATTTTATGTGCCCAAAGTCAATATGTGTATGCATCTTCTGCACCCGTTTATATCCCAAATTCAACCTTAAAACACCCGAAAATTCGATTTTTTGGGGTCCCAGAAGCGATCTGTACATGCCTACTCAGAGCTAGAATGTTTTCAAAATATAGGCTCAAAACATGATAAAAATCGAAATTTTAAGTATCCGAAGTCGATATGTGCATGCATCTTCTGTAACCGTTTATATCTCAAATTCAGGCTCAAATTACCCGAAAATTCGATATTTTTGGGTCCTAGAAGCGATCTGTACATGCCTACTTCTAGTTAGAATGTTGTCAAGATAGAGACCCAAAACATGCTCAAAATCGATATTTTAGGTGCCGAAAAGTCGATATGTGCATGCATATTCAGTACCCATTTATATCTCAAATTCAGGCTCAAAACACCCTAAAATTCGATAGTTTGGGGTCCCAGAAGCGATCTGTACATGCCTACTCCGTGTTAGAGTATTTTCAAAATACAGGCCCAAAACATGCTGAAAATCGATATTTTAGGTGCCCAAAGTCAATATGTGCATGCATCTTCTTTACTCGTTTATATCTCAAATTCAAGCTCAAAACACCCGAAAATTCGATATTTTGGGGTCCTAGAAGCGATCTGTACATGCCTACTCAGTGCTAGAATACTTTCAAAATATAGGCCCAAAAAATGCTAAAAATCGATATTATAGGTGCCCAAAGTGGATATCTCAAATTCAGGCTCAAAACACCCGAAAATTCGATATTTTGGGGTTACAGAAGCGATCTGTAGATGCCTACTCAGTTCTAGAATATTTTCAAAATACAGGCACAAAACATACTGAAAATCGATCTTTTAGGTGCCCAAAAGTCGATATGTGCATGCATCTTCTGTACCCGTTTATATCTCAAATTCAGGCTCCAAACACTCGAAAATTCGATATTTTGGAGTCTCAGAAGCGATCTGTACATGCCTACTCTGATACAGGCCCAAAACATGCTGAAAATCGATATTTTAGGTGCCCAGTGTCAATATGTGTATGCATCCTTTGCACCAGTTTATAACCAAATTCAACCTCAAAACACCGGAAAATTCGATATTTTTGGGTCCCAGAACCGATCTGTACATGCCTACTCAGTGCTAGAATATTTTCAAAATGTAGGCTCAAAACATGCTGAAAATCGATATTCTAGGTGCCCAAAAGTCGATATGTGCATGCATCTTCAGTACCCGTTTATATCTCAAATTTTGGCTTAAAAACCCTAAAATTCGATATTTTGGGGTCCTAGAAGCGATCTGTACATGTCTATTCCGTGTTAGAGTATTTTCAAAATACAGGCCCAAAACATGCTGAAAATCGATATTTTAGGTACCCAAAGTCAATATGTGCATGCATCTTCTGTACCCGTTTATATCTCAAATTCAGGGTCAAAACACCCGAAAATTCGATATTTTGGGGTCCCAGAAGCGATATGTACATACCTATTACGTACTAGAATATTTTCAAAATATAGGCCGTAAACATGCTAAAAATCGATATTTTAGGTGCCCAAAATCGATATGTGCATGTATCTTCTGTACCCGTTTATATCTTAAATTCAGGCTCAAAACACCCGAAAATTCGATATTTTTGGGTTCTAGAAGCGATCTGTGCATGCCTACTTCTAGTTAGAATGTTTTCAAGATACAAACCCAAAACATGCTCAAAATCGATATTTTAGATGCCGAAAAGTCGATATTTGCATGCATATTCATTACCCGTTTATATCTCAAATTCAGGCCCAAAACACCGGAAAATTCGATATTTTGGGGTTCCAGAAGCGATCTGTACATGCCTAATCCGTGTTAGAGTATTTTCAAAATACAGGCCCAAAACATACTGAAAATCGATATTTTAGGTGCCGAAAAGTCGATATTTGCATGCATATTCATTACCCGTTTATATCTCAAATTCAGGCTCAAAACACCCTAAAATTCGATAGTTTCGGGTCCCAGAAGCGATCTGTACATGCCTACTCAGTGCTAGAATATTTTCAAAATATAGGCCGTAAACATGCTAAAAATCGATATTTTAGGTGCCCAAAGTCAATATCTCAAATTCAGGCACAATACAACCGAAAATTCGATATTTTGGGGTCCCAGAAGCGATCTGTACATGCCTACTCCATTTTAGAGTATTTTCAAAATACAGGCCCATAACATACTGAAAATCGATCTTATAGGTGCCCAAAAGTCGATATGTGCATGCATCTTCTGTACTAGTTTATATCTCAAATTCAGGCTCTAAGCACCCGAAAATTCGATATTTTGGGGTCCCAAAAGCTATCTGTACATGCCTACTCAGACACAGTCCCAAATCATGCTGAAAATCGATATTTTAGGTGCCCAAAGTCAATATGTGTATGCATCTTCTGCACCCGTTTATATCCCAATTTCAACCTTAAAACACACGAAAGTTCGATATTTTTGGGTCCCTGAAACGATCTGTACATGCCTACTCAGAGCTAGAATGTTTTCAAAATATAGGCTTAAAACATGATAAAATTCGATATTTTAAGTATCCGAAGTCGATATGCGCATGCATCTTCTGTACCCGTTTATATCTCAAATTCAGGCTCAAATTACCCGAAAATTCGATATTTTTGGGTCCTAGAAGCGATCTGTATATGCCTACTTCTCGTTAGAATGTTGTCAAGATACAGACCCAAAACATGCTCAAAATCGATATTTTAGGTGCCGAAAAGTCGATATGTGCATGCATATTCAGTACCCGTTTATATCTCATATTCATGCTCAAAACACCCTAAAATTCGATAGTTTGGGGTCCCAGAAGCGATCTGTACATGCCTACTCTGTGTTAGAGTATTTTCAAAATACAGGCCCAAAACATGCTGAAAATCGATATTTTAGGTGCCCAAAGTCAATATGTGCATGCATCTTCTGTACTCGTTTATATCTCAAATTCAGGCTCAAAACACCCGAAAATTCGATATTTTGGGGTCCAAGAAGCGATCTGTACATGCCTACTCAGTGCTAGAATACTTTCAAAATATAGGCCCAAAACATGCTAAAAATCGATATTATAGGTGCCCAAAGTGGATATCTCAAATTCAGGCCCAAAACACCCGAAACTTCGATATTTTGGGGTCCCAGAAGCGATCTGTACATGCCTACTCAGTGCTAGAATATTTTCAAAATACAGGCCCAAAACATACTGAAAATCGATCTTTTAGGTGCCCAAAAGTCGATATGTGCATGCATCTTCTGTACCCGTTTATATCTCAAATTCAGGCTCCAAACACCCGAAAGTTCGATATTTTGGGGTCCAAGAAGCGATCTGTACATGCCTACTCAGATACAGGCCCAAAACATGCTGAAAATCGATATTTTAGGTGCCCAGTGTCAATATGTGTATGCATCTTCTGCACCCGTTTATATTCCAAATTCAACCTCAAAACACTCGAAAATTCGATATTTTTGGGTCCCAGAAGCGATCTATACATGCCTACTCAGTGCTAGAATTTTTTCAAAATGTAGGCTCAAAACATGCTGAAAATCGATATTCTAAGTGCCCAAAAGTCGATATGTGCATGCATCTTCAGTACCCGTTTATATATCAAATTCAGGCTCAAATTACCCGAAAATTCGATTTTTTTGGGTCCTAGAAGCGATCTGTACAGGCCTACTTCTAGTTAGAATGTTGTCAAGATACAGACCCAAAACATGCTCAAAATCGATATTTTAGGTGCCGAAAAGTCGATATGTGCATGCATATTCAGTACCCGTTTATATCTCATATTCAGGCTCAAAACACCCTAAAATTCGATAGTTTGGGGTCCTAGAAGCGATCTGTACATGCCTACTCTGTGTTAGAGTATTTTCAAAATACAGGCCCAAAACATGCTGAAAATCGATATTTTAGGTGCCCAAAGTCAATATGTGCATGCATCTTCTGTACTCGTTTATATCTCAAATTCAGGCTCAAAACACCCGAAAATTCGATATTTTGGGGTCCCAGAAGCGATCTGTACATGCCTACTCAGTGCTAGAATACTTTCAAAATATAGGCCCAACACATGCTAAAAATCGATATTATAGGTGCCCAAAGTGGATATCTCAAATTCAGGCCCAAAACACCCGAAAATTCGATATTTTGGGGTCCCAGAAGCGATCTGTACATGCCTACTCAGTGCTAGAATATTTTCAAAATACAGGCCCAAAACATACTGTAAATCGATCTTTTAGGTGCCCAAAAGTCGATATGTGCATGCATCTTCTGTACCCGTTTATATCTCAAATTCAGGCTCCAAACACCCGAAAGTTCGATTTTTTTGGGTCCTAGAAGCGATCTGTACATGCCTACTTCTAGTTAGAATGTTGTCAAGATACAGACCCAAAACATGCTCAAAATCGATATTTTAGGTGCCGAAAAGTCGATATGTGCATGCATATTCAGTACCCGTTTATATCTCATATTCAGGCTCAAAACACCCTAAAATTCGATAGTTTGGGGTCCTAGAAGCGATCTGTACATGCCTACTCTGTGTTAGAGTATTTTCAAAATACAGGCCCAAAACATGCTGAAAATCGATATTTTAGGTGCCCAAAGTCAATATGTGCATGCATCTTCTGTACTCGTTTATATCTCAAATTCAGGCTCAAAACACCCGAAAATTCGATATTTTGGGGTCCCAGAAGCGATCTGTACATGCCTACTCAGTGCTAGAATACTTTCAAAATATAGGCCCAACACATGCTAAAAATCGATATTATAGGTGCCCAAAGTGGATATCTCAAATTCAGGCCCAAAACACCCGAAAATTCGATATTTTGGGGTCCCAGAAGCGATCTGTACATGCCTACTCAGTGCTAGAATATTTTCAAAATACAGGCCCAAAACATACTGTAAATCGATCTTTTAGGTGCCCAAAAGTCGATATGTGCATGCATCTTCTGTACCCGTTTATATCTCAAATTCAGGCTCCAAACACCCGAAAGTTCGATATTTTCGGGTCCCAGAAGCGATCTGTACATGCCTACTCAGATACAGGCCCAAAACATGCTGAAAATCGATATTTTAGGTGCCCAGTGTCAATATGTGTATGCATCTTCTGCACCCGTTTATATTCCAAATTCAACCTCAAAACACTCGAAAATTCGATATTTTTGGGTCCCAGAAGCGATCTATACATGCCTACTCAGTGCTAGAATGTTTTCAAAATGTAGGCTCAAAACATGCTGAAAATCGATATTCTAGGTGCCCAAAAGTCGATATGTGCATGCATCTTCAGTACCCGTTTATATCTCAAATTCAAGGCTTAAAAACCCTAAAATTCGATATTTTGGGGTCCTAGAAGCGATCTGTACATGTCTACTCCGTGTTAGAGTATTTTCAAAATACAGGCCCAAAACATGCTGAAAATCGATATTTTAGGTGCCCAAAGTCAATATGTGCATGCATCTTCTGTACTTGTTTATATCTCAAATTCTGGCTCAAAACACCCGAAAAATCGATATTTTGAAGTCCCAGAAGCGATCTGTACATGCCTACTCAGTACTAGAATATTTTCAAAATATAGGCCCAAAACATGCTAAAAATCGATATTTCAGGTGCCCAAAGTCAATATCTCAAATTCAGGCACAATACAACCGAAAATTCGATATTTTGGGGTCCCAGAAGCGATCTGTACATGCCTACTCCGTTTCAGAGTATTTTCAAAATACAGGCCCATAACATACTGAAAATCGATCTTATAGGTGCCCAAAAGTCGATATGTGATGCATCTTCTGTACTAGTTTATATCTCAAATTCAGGCTTTAAACACCCGAAAATTCGATATTTTGGGGTCCCAAAAGCTATCTGTACATGCCTACTCAGATACAGGCCCAAATCATGCTGAAAATCGATATTTTAGGTGCCCAAAGTCAATATGTGTATGCATCTTCTGCACCCGTTTATATCCCAATTTCAACCTTAAAACACCGGAAAGTTCGATATTTTTGGGTCCCAGAAGCGATCTGTACATGCCTACTCAGAGCTAGAATGTTTTCAAAATATAGGCTGAAAACATGAAAAAAATCGATATTTTAAGTATCCGAAGTCGGTATGTGCATGCATCTTCTGTACCCGTTTATATCTCAAATTCATGCTCAAATTACCCGAAAATTCGATATTTTTGGGTCCTAGAAGCGATCTGTACATGCCTACTTCTAGTTAGAATGTTGTCAAGATACAGACCCAAAACATGCTCAAAATCGATATTTTAGGTGCCGAAAAGTCGATATGTGCATGCATATTCAGTACCCGTTTATATCTCATATTCAGGCTCAAAACACCCTAAAATTCGATAGTTTGGGGTCCCAGAAGCGATCTGTACATGCCTACTCTGTGTTAGAGTATTTTCAAAATACAGGCCCAAAACATGCTGAAAATCGATATTTTAGGTGCCCAAAGTCAATATGTGCATGCATCTTCTGTACTCGTTTATATCTCAAATTCAGGCTCAAAACACCAGAAAATTCGATATTTTGGGGTCCCAGAAGCGATCTGAACATGCCTACTCAGTGCTAGAATACTTTCAAAATATAGGCCCAAAACATGCTAAAAATCGATATTATAGGTGCCCAAAGTCAATATCTCAAATTCAGGCCCAAAACACCCGAAAATTCAATATTTTGGGGTCCCAGAAGCGATCTGTACATGCCTACTCAGTGCTAGAATATTTTCAAAATACAGACCCAAAACATGCTCAAAATCGATATTTTAGGTGCCGAAAAGTCGATATGTGCATGCATCTTCTGTACCCGTTTATATCTCAAATTCAGGCTCAAATTACCCGAAAATTCGATATTTTTGGGTCCTAGAAGCGATCTGTATATGCCTACTTCTAGTTAGAATGTTGTCAAGATACAGACCCAAAACATGCTCAAAATCGATATTTTAGGTGCCGAAAAGTCGATATGTGCATGCATATTCAGTACCCGTTTATATCTCAAATTCAGACTCTAAGCACCCGAAAATTCGATATTTTGGGGTCCCAAAAGCTATCTGTACATGCCTACTCAGATACAGTCCCAAATCATGCTGAAAATCGATATTTTAGGTGCCCAAAGTCAATATGTGTATGCATCTTCAGCACCCGTTTATATCCCAATTTCAACCTTAAAACACCCGAAAGTTCGATATTTTTAGGTCCCAGAAGCGATCTGTACATGCCTACTCAGAGCTAGAATGTTTTCAAAATATAGGCTCAAAACATGATAAAAATCGATATTTTAAGTATCCGAAGTCGATATGCGCATGCATCATCTGGACCCGTTTATATCTCAAATTCAGGCTCAAATTACCCCGAAAATTCGATATTTTTGGGTCCTAGAAGCGATCTGTATATGCCGACCTCTAGTTAGAATGTTGTCAAGATACAGACCCAAAACATGCTCAAAATCGATATTTTAGGTGCCTAAAAGTCGATATGAGCATGCATATTCAGTACCCGTTTATATCTCATATTCAGGCTCAAAACACCCTAAAATTCGATAGTTTGGGGTCCTAGAAGCGATCTGTACATGCCTACTCTGTGTTAGAGTATTTTCAAAATACAGGCCCAAAACATGCTGAAAATCGATATTTTAGGTGCCCAAAGTCAATATGTGCATGCATCTTCTGTACTCGTTTATATCTCAAATTCAGGCTCAAAACACCCGAAAATTCGATATTTTGGGGTCCCAGAAGCGATCTATACATGCCTACTCAGTGCTAGAATACTTTCAAAATATAGGCCCAACACATGCTAAAAATCGATATTATAGGTGCCCAAAGTGGATATCGCAAATTCAGGCCCAAAACACCCGAAAATTCGATATTTTGGGGTCCCAGAAGCGATCTGTACATGCCTACTCAGTGCTAGAATATTTTCAAAATACAGGCCCAAAACATACTGAAAATCGATCTTTTAGGTGCCCAAAAGTCGATATGTGCATGCATCTTCTGTACCCGTTTATATCTCAAATTCAGGCTCAAATTACCCGAAAATTCGATATTTTTGGGTCCTAGAAGCGATCTGTATATGCCTACTTCTAGTTAGAATGTTGTCAAGATACAGACCCAAAACATGCTCAAAATCGATATTTTAGGTGCCGAAAAGTCGATATGTGCATGCATATTCAGTACCCGTTTATATCTCAAATTCAGGCTCTAAGCACCCGAAAATTCGATATTTTGGGGTCCCAAAAGCTATCTGTACATGCCTACTCAGATACAGTCCCAAATCATGCTGAAAATCGATATTTTAGGTGCCCAAAGTCAATATCTCAAATTCAGGCACAATACAACCGAAAATTCGATATTTTGGGGTCCCAGAAGCGATCTGTACATGCCTACTCCGTTTTAGAGTATTTTCAAAATACAGGCCCATAACATACTGAAAATTGATCTTATAGGTGCTCAAAAGTCGATATGTGATGCATCTTCTGTACTAGTTTATATCTCAAATTCAGGCTCTAAACACCCGAAAATTCGATATTTTGGGGTCCCAAAAGCTATCTGTACATGCCTACTCAGATACAGGCCCAAATCATGCTGAAAATCGATATTTTAGGTGCCCAAAGTCAATATGTGTATGCATCTTCTGCACCCGTTTATATCCCAATTTCAACCTTAAAACACCCGAAAGTTCGATATTTTTGGGTCCCAGAAGCGATCTGTACATGCCTACTCAGAGCTAGAATGTTTTCAAAATATAGGCTGAAAACATGAAAAAAATCGATATTTTTAGTATCCGAAGTCGGTATGTGCATGCATCTTCTGTACCCGTTTATATCTCAAATTCAGGCTCAAATTACCCGAAAATTCGATATTTTTGGGTCCTAGAAGCGATCTGTACATGCCTACTTCTAGTTAGAATGTTGTCAAGATACAGACCCAAAACATGCTCAAAATCGATATTTTAGGTGCCGAAAAGTCGATATGTGCATGCATATTCAGTACCCGTTTATATCTCATATTCAGGCTCAAAACACCCTAAAATTCGATAGTTTGGGGTCCCAGAAGCGATCTGTACATGCCTACTCTGTGTTAGAGTATTTTCAAAATACAGGCCCAAAACATGCTGAAAATCGATATTTTAGGTGCCCAAAGTCAATATGTGCATGCATCTTCTGTACTCGTTTATATCTCAAATTCAGGCTCAAAACACCCGAAAATTCGATATTTTGGGGTCCTAGAAGCGATCTGAACATGCCTACCCAGTGCTAGAATACTTTCAAAATATAGGCCCAAAACATGCTAAAAATCGATATTATAGGTGCCCAAAGTGGATATCTCAAATTCAGGCCCAAAACACCCGAAAATTCAATATTTTGGGTCCCAGAAGCGATCTGTACATGCCTACTCAGTGCTAGAATATTTTCAAAATACAGGCCCAAAACATACTGAAAATCGATCTTTTAGGTGCCCAAAAGTCGATATGTGCATGAATCTTCTGTACCCGTTTATATCTCAAATTCAGGCTCAAATTACCCGAAAATTCGATATTTTTGGGTCCCAGAAGCGATCTGTACATGCCTACTCAGATATAGGCCCAAAACATGCTGAAAATCGATATTTTAGGTGCCCAGTGTCAATATGTGTATGCATCTTCTGCACCCGTTCATATTCCAAATTCAACCTCAAAACACTCGAAAATTCGATATTTTTGGGTCCCAGAAGCGATCTATACATGCCTACTCAGTGCTAGAATGTTTTCAAAATGTAGGCTCAAAACATGCTGAAAATCGATATTCTAGGTGCCCAAAAGTCGATATGTGCATGCATCTTCAGTACCCGTTTATATCTCAAATTCAAGGCTTAAAAACCCTAAAATTCGATATTTTGGGGTCCTAGAAGCGATCTGTACATGTCTACTCCGTGTTAGAGTATTTTCAAAATACAGGCCCAAAACATGCTGAAAATCGATATTTTAGGTGCCCAAAGTCAATATGTGCATGCATCTTCTGTACTTGTTTATATCTCAAATTCCGGCTCAAAACACCCGAAAAATCGATATTTTGAGGTCTCAGAAGCGATCTGTACATGCCTACTCAGTGCTAGAATATTTTCAAAATATAGGCCCAAAACATGCTAAAAATCGATATTTTAGGTGCCCAAAGTCAATATTTCACATTCAGGCACAATACAACCGAAAATTCGATATTTTGGGGTCCCAGAAACGATCTGTACATGCCTACTCCGTTTTTAGAGTATTTTCAAAATACAGGCCCATAACATACTGAAAATCGATCTTATAGGTGCCCAAAAGTCGATATGTGCATGCATCTTCTGTATTAGTTTATATCACAAATTCATGCTCTAAACACCCGAAAATTCGATATTTTGGGGTCCCAAAAGCTATCTGTACATGCCTACTCAGATACAGGCCCAAATCATGCTGAAAATCGATATTTTAGGTGCCCAAAGTCAATATGTGTATGCATCTTCTGCACCCGTTTATATCCCAATTTCAACCTTAAAACACCCGAAAGTTCGATATTTTTATGTCCCAGAAGCGATCTGTACATGCCTACTCAGAGCTAGAATGTTTTCAAAATATAGGCTGAAAACATGATAAAAATCGATATTTTAAGTATCCGAAGTCGGTATGTGCATGCATCTTCTGTACCCGTTTATATCTCAAATTCAGGCTCAAATTACCCGAAAATTCGATATTTTTGGGTCCTAGAAGCGATCTGTACATGCCTACTTCTAGTTAGAATGTTGTCAAGATACAGACCCAAAACATGCTCAAAATCGATATTTTAGGTGCCGAAAAGTCGATATGTGCATGCATATTCGGTACCCGTTTATATCTCATATTCAGGCTCAAAACACCCTAAAATTCGATAGTTTGGGGTCCCAGAAGCGATCTGTACATGCCTACTCTGTGTTAGAGTATTTTCAAAATACAGGCCCAAAACATGCTGAAAATCGATATTTTAGGTGCCCAAAGTCAATATGTGCATGCATCTTCTGTACTCGTTTATATCTCAAATTCAGGCTCAAAACACCCGAAAATTCGATATTTTGGGGTCCCAGAAGCGATCTGAACATGCCTACTCAGTGCTAGAATACTTTCAAAATATAGGCCCAAAACATGCTAAAAATCGATATTATAGGTGCCCAAAGTGGATATCTCAAATTCAGGCCCAAAACACCCGAAAATTCGATATTTTGGGGTCCCAGAAGCGATCTGTACATGCCTACTCAGTGCTAGAATATTTTCAAAATACAGGCCCAAAACATACTGAAAATCGATCTTTTAGGTGCCCAAAAGTCGATATGAGCATGCATCTTCTGTACCCGTTTATATCTCAAATTCAAGCTCAAATTACCCGAAAATTCGATATTTTTGGGTCCTAGAAGCGATCTGTATATGCCTACTTCTAGTTAGAATGTTATCAAGATTCAGACCCAAAACATGCTCAAAATCGATATTTTAGGTGCCGAAAAGTCGATATGTGCATGCATATTCAGTACCCGTTTATATCTCATATTCAGGCTCAAAACACCCTAAAATTCGATAGTTTGGGGTCCTAGAAGCGATCTGTACATGCCTACTCTGTGTTAGAGTATTTTCAAAATACAGGCCAAAAACATGCTGAAAATCGATATTTTAGGTGCCCAAAGTCAATATGTGCATGCATCTTCTGTACTCGTTTATATCTCAAATTCAGGCTCAAAATACCCGAAAATTCGATATTTTGGGGTCCCAGAAGCGATCTGTACATGCCTACTCAGTGCTAGAATACTTTCAAAATACAGGCCCAAAACATACTGAAAATCGATCTTTTAGGTGCCCAAAAGTCGATATGTGCATGCATCTTCTATACCCGTTTATATCTCAAATTCAGGCTCCAAACACCCGAAAGTTCGATATTTTGGGGTCCCAGAAGCGATCTGTACATGCCTACTCAGATATAGGCCCAAAACATGCTGAAAATCGATATTTTAGGTGCCCAGTGTCAATATGTGTATGCATCTTCTGCACCCGTTCATATTCCAAATTCAACCTCAAAACACTCGAAAATTCGATATTTTTGGGTCCCAGAAGCGATCTATACATGCCTACTCAGTGCTAGAATGTTTTCAAAATGTAGGCTCAAAACATGCTGAAAATCGATATTCTAGGTTCCCAAAAGTTGATATGTGCATACATCTTCAGTACCCGTTTATATCTCAAATTCAAGGCTTAAAAACCCTAAAATTCGTTATTTTGGGGTCCTAGAAGCGATCTGTACATGTCTACTCCGTGTTAGAGTATTTTCAAAATACAGGCCCAAAACATGCTGAAAATCGATATTTTAGGTGCCCAAAGTCAATATGTGCATGCATCTTCTGTACTTGTTTATATCTCAAATTCTGGCTCAAAACACCCGAAAAATCGATATTTTGAGGTCCCAGAAGCGATCTGTACATGCCTACTCAGTGCTAGAATATTTTCAAAATATAGGCCCAAAACATGCTAAAAATCGATAATTTAGGTGCACAAAGTCAATATCTCAAATTCAGGCACAATACAACCGAAAATTCGATATTTTGGGGTCCCAGAAGCGATCTGTACATGCCTACTCCGTTTTAGAGTATTTTCAAAATACAGGCCCATAACATACTGAAAATCGATCTTATAGGTGCCCAAAAGTCGATATGTGCATGCATCTTCTGTATTAGTTTATATCACAAATTCATGCTCTAAACACCCGAAAATTCGATATTTTGGGGTCCCAAAAGCTATCTGTACATGCCTACTCAGATACAGGCCCAAATCATGCTGAAAATCGATATTTTAGGTGCCCAAAGTCAATATGTGTATGCATCTTCTGCACCCGTTTATATCCCAATTTCAACCTTAAAACACCCGAAAGTTCGATATTTTTATGTCCCAGAAGCGATCTGTACATGCCTACTCAGAGCTAGAATGTTTTCAAAATATAGGCTGAAAACATGATAAAAATTGATATTTTAAGTATCCGAAGTCGGTATGTGCATGCATCTTCTGTACCCGTTTATATCTCAAATTCAGGCTCAAATTACCCGAAAATTCGATATTTTTGGGTCCTAGAAGCGATCTGTACATGCCTACTTCTAGTTAGAATGTTGTCAAGATACAGACCCAAAACATGCTCAAAATCGATATTTTAGGTGCCGAAAAGTCGATATGTGTATGCATATTCAGTACCCGTTTATATCTCATATTCAGGCTCAAAACACCCTAAAATTCGATAGTTTGGGGTCCCAGAAGCGATCTGTACATGCCTACTCTGTGTTAGAGTATTTTCAAAATACAGGCCCAAAACATGCTGAAAATCGATATTTTAGGTGCCCAAAGTCAATATGTGCATGCATCTTCTGTACTCGTTTATATCTCAAATTCAGGCTCAAAACACCCGAAAATTCGATATTTTGGGGTCCCAGAAGCGATCTGAACATGCCTACTCAGTGCTAGAATACTTTCAAAATATAGGCCCAAAACATGCTAAAAATCGATATTATAGGTGCCCAAAGTGGATATCTCAAATTCAGGCAAAAAACACTCGAAAATTCGATATTTTGGGGTCCCAGAAGCGATCTGTACATGCCTACTCAGTGCTAGAATATTTTCAAAATACAGGCCCAAAACATACTGAAAATCGATCTTTTAGGTGCCCAAAAGTCGATATGTGCATGCATCTTCTGTACTCGTTTATATCTCAAATTCAGGCTCCAAACACCCGAAAATTCGATATTTTGGGGTCCCAGAAGCGATCTGTACATGCCTACTCAGATACAGGCCGAAAACATGCTGAAAATCGATATTTTAAGTGCCCAGTGTCAATATGTGTATGCATCTTCTACACCCGTTTATATTCCAAATTCAACCTCAAAACACTCGAAAATTCGATATTTTTGGGTCCCAGAAGCGATCTATACATGCCTACTCAGTGCTAGAATGTTTTCAAAATGTAGGCTCAAAACATGCTGAAAATCGATATTCTAGGTGCCCAAAAGTCGATATGTGCATGCATCTTCAGTACCCGTTTATATCTCAAATTCAGGCTTAAAAACCCTAAAATTCGATATTTTGGGGTCCTAGAAGCGATCTGTACATGTCTACTCCTTGTTAGAGTATTTTCAAAATACAGGCTCAAAACATGCTGAAAATCGATATTTTTGGTGCCCAAAGTCAATATGTGCATGCATCTTCTGTACTTGTTTATATCTCAAATTCTGGCTCAAAACACCCGAAAAATCGATATTTTGAGGTCCCAGAAGCGATCTGTACATGCCTACTCAGTGCTAGAATATTTTCAAAATATAGGCCCAAAACATGCTAAAAATCGATATTTTAGGTGACCAAAGTCAATATCTCAAATTCAGGCACAAAACAACAGAAAATTCGATATTTTGGGGTCCCAGAAGCGATCTGTACATGCCTACTCCGTTTTCGAGTATTTTCGAAATACAGGCCCATAACATACTGAAAATCGATCTTATGGGTGCCCAAAAGTCGATATGTGCATGCATCTTCTGTACTCGTTTATATCTCAAATTCAGGCTCTAAGCACCCGAAAATTCGATATTTTGGGGTCCCAAAAGCTATCTGTACATGCCTACTCAGATACAGGCCCAAAACATACTGAAAATCGATCTTTTAGGTGCCCAAAAGTCGATATGTGCATGCATCTTCTGTACCCGTTTATATCTCAGATTCAGGCTCAAAACACTCCATAATTCGATATTTTGGGGTCCCAGAAGCGATCTGTACATGCCTACTCAGATACAGGCCCAAAACATGCTGAAAAGCGATATTTTAGGTGTCCAAAGTCAATATGTGTATGCATCTTCTGCACCCGTTTATATCCTAAATTCAACCTCAAAACACCCGAAAATTCGATATTTTTGGGTCCCAGAAGCGATCTGTTCATGCCTACTCCGTGTTAGAGTATTTTCAAAATACAGGCCCAAAACATACTGAAAATCGTTCTTTTAGGTGCCCAAAAGTCGATATGTGCATGCATCTTCAGTACCCGTTTATATCTCAAATTCAGGCTTAAAAACCCTAAAATTCGATATTTTTGGGCTCCTAGAACCGATCTGTACATGTCTACTCCGTGTTAGAGTATTTTAAAAATACAGGCCCAAAAACATGCTGAAAATCGATATTTTAGGTGCTCAAATTCAATATGTGCATGCATCTTCTGTACCCGTTTATATCTCAAATTCAGGTTCAAAACACCCGAAAATTTGATATTTTGGGGTCCCAGAAGCGATCTGTACTGGCCTACTCAGTGCTAGAATATTTTCAAAATATAGGCCCAAATCATGCTAAAAATCGATATTATAGGTACCCAAAGTCGATATCTCATATTCAGGCCCAAAACAATCGAAAATTCGATATTTTGGGGTCCCAGAAGTGATCTGTACATGCCTACTCAGTGCTAGAATATTTTCAAAATACAGGCCTAAAACATACTGAAAATCGATCTTTTAGGTGCCCAAAAGTCGATATGTGCATGCATCTTCTGTACCCGTTTATATCTCAAATTCAGGCTCTAAACACTCGAGAAATCAATATTTTGGGGTCCCGGAAGCGATCTGTACATGCCTACTCAGATACAGGACCAAAACATGCTGAAAATCGATATTTTAGGTGCCCAAAGTCAATATGTGTATGCAACTTCTGCACCCGTTTATATCCCAAATTCAACCTCAAAACACCCGAAAATTCGATATTTTGGGGTCCCAGAAGCGATCTGTACATGCCTACTCAGTGCTAGAATGTTTTCAAGATATAGGCTCAAAACATGCTAAAAATCGATATTTTAAGTTTCCAAAGTCGATATGTGCATGCATCTTCTGTACCCGTTTATATCTCAAATTCAATCTCAAAACACCCGAAAATTCGATATTTAGGGGTCCCAGAAGCGATCTGTACATTCCTACTCCGTGTTAGAGTATTTTAAAAATACAGGCCCAAAACATACTGAAAATCGTTCTTTTAGGTGCCCAAGAGTCGAGATGTGCATGCATCTTCTGTACCCGTTTATATCTCAAATTCAAGCTCCAAACACTCGAAAATTCGATATTTTGGGGTCCCAGAAGTGATCTGTACATGCCTACTCAGATACAGGCCCAAAACATGCTGAAAATCGATATTCTAGGTGCCCAAAAGTCGATATGTGCATGCATCTTCAGTACCCGTTTATATCACAAATTTAGGCTTAAAAACCCTAAAATTCGATATTTTGGGGTCCTAGAAGCGATCTGTACATGTCTACTCCGTGTTAGAGTATTTTCAAAATACAGACCGAAAACATGCTTAAAATCGATATTTTAGGTGTACAAAGTCAATATGTGCATGCATCTTCTGTATCTGTTTATATCTCAAATTCAGGGTCAAAACACCCGAAAAATCGATATTTTGGAGTCCTAAAAGCGATCTGTACATGCCTACTGCGTGCTAGAATATTTTCAAAATGTTTGCCCTAAACACTCTAAAAATCGATATTTTAGGTGCCTAAAGTCGATATATCAAATTCAGGCCCAAAACACCCGAAAATTTGATATTTTGGGGCCCCAGAAGTGATATGTACATGCCTACTCAGATACACGCCCAAAACATGCTCAAAAGCGATATTTTTGGTGCCCAAAGTCAATATGTGTATGCATCTGCTGCACCCGTTTATATCCCAAATTCAACCTCAAAACACCCGAAAATTCCATATTTTGGGGTCCCAGACGCGATCTGTACATGCCTACTCAGTGCTAGAATATTTTCAAAATACAGGCCCAGAACATACTGAAAATCGATCTTTTAAGTATCCAAAGTCGATATGTGCATGCATCTTCTGTACCCGTTTATATCTCAAATTCAGGCTCAAATTACCCAAAAATTCGATATTTTTGGGTCCTAGAAGCGATCTGTACATGCCTACTTCTAGTTAGAATGTTTTCAAGATACAGACCCGAAACATGCTCAAAATCGATATTTTAGGTGCCGAAAAGTCGATATGTGCATGCATATTCAGTACCCGTTTATATTTCAAATTCAGGCTCAAAACACCCGAAAAATCGATTTTTTGGGGTCTCAGAAGCGATCTGTACATGCCTACTCAGTGCTAGAATATTTTCAAAATATAGGCCCAAAATATGCTAAAAATCGATATTTTAGGTGCCCAAAATCAATATCTCAAATTCCGGCCCAAAACACCCGAAAATTCGATATTTTGGGGTCCCAGAAGCGATCTGTACATGCCTACTCCGTGTTAGAGTATTTTCAAAATACAGGCCCATAACATGCTGAAAATCGATCTTATAGGTGCCCAAAAGTCGATATGTGCATGCATCTTCTGTAACCGTTTATATCTCAAATTCAGGCTCCAAACTCTCGAAAATTTGATATTTTGGGGTCCCAGAAGCGATCTGTATTTACCTATTAAGTGCTAGAATATTTTCTAAATATAGGCCTAAAACATGCTAAAAATCGATATTTTAGGTGCCCAAAGTCGATATTTTAAATTCAGGCCCAAAACACCCGAAAATTCGATATTTTGTGGTCCCAGAAGCGATCTGAACATGCCTACTCCGTGTTAGAGTATTTTCAAAATACAGGCCCAAAAAATGCTGAAAATCGTTCTTTTACGTGCCCAGTGTCAATATGTGAATGCATCTTATGTACCCGTTTATATCCCAAATTCAACCTCAAAATACCCGAAAATTCGATATTTTTGGGTCCCAGAAGCGATCTGTACATGCCAACTTAGTGCTAAAATGTTTTCAAAATATAGGCTCAAAACACCCGAATTTTCGGGTGATTTGAGCATGTAATTTGAAAATACTCTAACACAGAGTAGGCATGTACAGATCGCTTCTAGGACCCCAAAATATCAAATTTTCGGGTGTTTTGGGCCTGAAATTGAGATATAAACGGGTACTGAAGATGCAAGCACATATCGACTTTTGGGCACCTAAATTATTGATTTTCAGCATGTTTTGAGCCTATATTTTGAAAACATTCTAGCACTAAGTTGGCATGTACAGATCGCTTCTGGGACCCAAAAATATCAAATTTTCGGGTATTTTGAGGTTGAATTTGGGATATAAACGGGTGCAGAAGATGCATACACATATTGACTTTGGGCACCTAAAATATCGATTTTAAGCATGTTTTGGGCCTGTATCTGATTAGGCACGTACAGATAGCTTCTGGGACCCCAAAATATTGAATTTTCGGGTGTTTGGAGCCTGAATTTGAGATATAAACGGGTTTAGAAGATGCATGCACATATCGACTTTTGGGAACCTATAAGATCGATTTTAAGCTTGTTATGTGCCTGTATTTTGAAAATACTCTAACACGGAGTAGGCATGTACAGATCGCTTCTGGGACCCCAAAATATCGAATTTTCGGGTGTTTTGTGCCTGAATTTGAGATATTGATTTTGGGCACCTAAAATATCGATTTTTAGCATGTTTTGTGTCTATATTTTGAAAATATTCTTGCAGTAAGTAGGCATGTACAGATAGCTTCTGAGACCCCAATTTGAAGCGATCTGAACATGCCTACTCCGTGTTTGAGTATTTTCAAAATACAGGCCCATAACATGCTGAAAATCGATCTTATAGGTGCCCAAAGTCAATATGTGCATGCATCTTCTATTATCGTTTATATCTCAAATTCAGGCTCAAAACACCAGAAAATTCTATATTTTGGGGTCCCAGAAGCGATCTGTACATGCCTACTCAGTGCTAGAATACTTTCAAAATATAGGCCCAAAACATGCTAAAAATCTATCTATAGGTGCACAAAGTGGATATCTGAAATTCACGCCCAAAACACCCGAAAATTCGATATTTTGGGGTCCCAGAAGCGATCTGTACATGCCTACTCAGGTCTAGAATATTTTCAAAATACAGGCCCAAAACATACTGAAAATCGATCTTTTAGGTGTCCAAAAGTCGATATGTGCATGCATCTTCTGTACCCGTTTATATCTCAAATTCAGGCTCCAAACACCCGAAAATTCGATATTTTGGGGTCCCAGAAGCAATCTGTCTATGCCTACTCAGATACAGGCCCAAAACATGCTGAAAATCGATATTTTAGGTGCCCAAAGTCAATATGTGCATGCATCTTCTGTACCCGTTTATATCTTAAATTCAGGCTCAAAACACCCGAAAATTCGATATTTTTGGGTCCCAGAAGCGATCTGTACATGCCTACTCAGTGCTAGAATATTTTCAAAATATAGGCCCAAAACATGCTAAAAATCGATATTTTAGGTGCCCAAAGTCGATATCTCAAATTCAGGCCCAAAACACCCGAAAGTTCGATATTTTGGGGTCCCAGATGCGATCTGTACATGCCTACTCCGTGTTAGAGTATTTTCAAAATACAGGCCTAAAACATGCTGAAAATCGTTCTTTTAGGTGCCCAAAGTCAATATGTGAATGCATCTTCTGTACCCGTTTATATCTCAAATTCAGGCTCAAAACACCCGAAAATTCGATTTTTGGAGGTCTCAGAAGCGATCTGTACATGCCTACTCAGTGCTAGAATATTTTCAAAATATAGGCCCAAAACAAGCTAAAAATCGATATTTTAGGTGCCCAAAATCAATATCTCAAATTCAGGCACAAAACACCCGAAAATTCGATATTTTGGGGTCCCAGAAACGATCTGTACATGCCTACTCCGTGTTAGAGTATTTTCAAAATACAGGCCCATAACATGCTGAAAATCGATCTTATAGGTGCCCAAAAGTCGATATGTGCATGCATCTTCTAAACCCGTTTATATCTCAAATTCAGACTCCAAACACCCGAAAATTCAATATTTTGGGGTCCCAGAAGCTATCTGTACATGCCTAATCAGATACAGGCCCAAAACATGCTGAAAATTGATATTTTAGGTGCCCAAAATCAATATGTGTATGCATCTTCTGCACCCGTTTATATCCCTAATTCAACCTTAAAACACCCTAAAATTCGATATTTTTGGGTCCCAGAAGCGATCTGTACATGCCTACTCAGAGCTAGAATGTTTTCAAAATATAGGCTCAAAACATGATTAAAATCGATATTTTAAGTATCCGAAGTCGATATGTGCATGCATCTTCTGTACCTTTTTATATCTCAAATTCAGGCTCAAATTACCCGAAAATTCGATATTTTTGGGTCCTAGAAGCGATCTGTACATGCCTACTTCTAGTTAGAATGTTGTCGAGATACAGACCCAAAACATGCTCAAAACCGATATTTTAGTTTCCAAAAAGTCGATATGTGCATGCATATTCAGTACCCGTTTATATCTCAAATTCAGGCTCAAAACACCCTAAAATTCGATAGTTTGGGGTCCCTGAAGCGATCTGTACATGCCTACTCCGTGTTAGAGTATTTTCAAAATACAGGCCTAAAACATGCTGAAAATCGATATTTTAGGTGCCCAAAGTCAATATGTGCATGCATCTTCTGTACTCGTTTATATCTCAAATTCAGGCTCAAAACACCCGAAAATTCGATATTTTGGGGACCCAGAAGCGATCTGTACATGCCTACTCAGTGCTAGAATACTTTCAAAATATAGGCCCAAAACATGCTAAAAATCGATATTATAGGTGCCCAAAGTGGATATATGAAATTCAGGCCAAAAACACACGAAAATTCGATATTTTGGGGTCCCAGAAGCGATCTGTACATGCCTACTCAGGTCTAGAATATTTTCAAAGTACAGGCCCAAAACATACTGAAAATCGATATTTTAGGTGCCCAGTGTCAATATGTGTATGCATCTTCTGCACCCGTTTATATTCCAAATTCAACCTCAAAACACCCGAAAATTCGATATTTTGGGGTCCCAGAAGCGATCTGTACATGTCTACTCCGTGTTAGAGTATTTTCAAAATACAGGCCCAAAACATGCTGAAAATCGATATTTTAGGTGCCCAAAGTCAATATGTGCATGCATCTTCTGTACTCGTTTATATCTCAAATTCAGGGTCAAAACACACGAAAATTCGATATTTTGGGGTCCCAGAAGCGATCTGTACATGCCTACTCAGTGCTAGAATATTTTCAAAATATAGGCCCAAAACATGCTAAAAATCGATATTATAGGTGCCCAAAGTCGATATCTCAAATTCAGGCCCAAAACACCCGAAAATTAGATGTTTTGGGGTCCCAGAAACGATCTGTACATGCCTACTCAGTGCTAGAATATTTTTTTTAAATACAGGCCCAAAATATACTAAAAATCGATCTTTTAGGTGCCCAAAAGTCGATATGTGCATGCATCTTCTGTACCGGTTTATATCTCAAATTAAGGCTCCAAACACCCGAAAATTCGATATTTTGGGGTCCCAGAAGCAATCTGTATATGCCTACTCAGATACAGGCCCAAAACATGCTGAAAATCGATATTTTAGGTGCCCAAAGTCAATAAGTGCATGCATCTTCTGTACCCGTTTATATCTTAAATTCATGCTCAAAACACCCGAAAATTCGATATTTTGGGGTCCCAGAAGCCATCTGTACATGCCTACTCAGTGCTAGAATATTTTCAAAATATAGGCCCAAAACATGCTAAAAATCGATATTTTAGGTGACCAAAGTCGATATCGCTAATTCAGGCCCAAAACACCCGAAAGTTCGATATTTTGGGGTTCCAGAAGCGATCTGTACATGCATACTCCGTGTTAGAGTATTTTCAAAATACAGGCCCAAAACATACTGAAAATCGATCTTTTAGGTGCCCAAATGTCGATATGTGCATGCAGCTTTTGTACCCGTTTATATCTCAAATTCAGGCTCCCAACACCCGAAAATTCGATATTTTGGGGTCTCAGAAGCGATCTGTACATGCCTACTCAGATACAGGCCCAAAACATGCTGAAAATCGATATTTTAGGTGCCCAAAGTCAATATGTGTATACATCTTTTGCACCCGTTTATATCCTCAATTCAACCTCAAAACATCCGAAAATTCGATTTTTTTTGGTCCCAGAAGCGATCTGTACAACCCTACTCAGTGCTAGAATGTTTTCAAAATATAGGCTCAAAACATGCTAAAAATCGATATTTTAAGTGTTCAAAGTCGATATGTGCATGCATCTTCTGTACCCGTTTATATCTCAAATTCAGGCTCAAAACACCCGAAAATTCGGTATTTTTGGGTCCTAGAAGCGATCTGCACATGCATACTCCTAGTTAGAATGTTTTCAAGATATAGACCCAAAACATGCTCAAAATCGATCTTTTAGATGACCAAAAGTCGATATGTGCATGCGTCTTCAGTACCCGTTTATATCTTAAATTCAGGCTCCATACACCCGAAAATTCGATATTTTGGGGTCCCAGAAGCGACCTGTACATGCCTACTCAGTGCTAGAATATTTTCAAAATACAGGTACAAAACATAGTGAAAATTGATCTTTTAGGTGCCCAAAAGTGCATGCATCTTCTGTACCTGTTTATATCTTAAATTCAGGCTCCAAACACCCGAAAATTCGATATTTTGGAGTCCCAGAAGCAATCTGTACATGCCTACTCAGATACAGGACCAAAACATGCTGAAAATCGATATTTTAGGTGCCCAAAATCAATTTGTGTATGCGTCTTCTGCACCCGTTTATATCCTCAATTCATCCTCAAAACATCCGAAAATTCGATTTTTTTTGTTCCCAGAAGCGATCTGTACAACCCTACTCAGTGCTAGAATGTTTTCAAAATATATGCTCAAAACATGCTAAAAATTGATATTTTAAGTGTCCAAAGTCGATATGTGCATGCATCTTCTGTAACCGTTTATATCTCAAATTAAGGAATAAAACACCCTAAAATTCGATATTTTTGAGTCCTTGAAGCAATCTGTACATGCCTACTCCTAGTTAGAATGTTTTCAAGATACAGACCCAAAACATGCACAAAATCGATATTTTAGGTGCCGAAAAGTCGATATGTGCATGCATATTCAGTACCCGTTTACATATCAAATTCAGGCTCAAAACACCCTAAAATTCGATATTTTGGGGTCCCAAAAGCGATCTGTACATGCCTACTCCGTGTTAGAGTATTTTCAAAATACAGGCCCAAAACATGCTGAAAATCGATATTTTAGGTGCCCAAAGTCAATAAGTGCATGCATCTTCTGTACTCGTTTATATCTTACATTCAGGCTCAAAACACTCGAAAATTCGATATTTTGGGGTCCCAGAAGCGATCTGTACATGCCTACTCAGATACTGAGATACAGGCCCAAAACATGCTGAAAAGCGATATTTTAGGTGCTCAAAGTCAATATGTGTATGCATCTTTCGCACCCGTTTATATCCCAAATTAAACCTCAAAACACCCGAAAATTCGATATTTTTGGGTCCCAGAAGCGATCTGTACATGCCTACTCAGTGCTTTAATGTTTTCAAAATATAGGCTCAAAACATCCTAAAAATCGATATTTTAAGTGTCCAAAGTCGATATGTGCATGCATCTTCTGTACCCGTTTATATCTCAAATTCAAGCTCAAAACACCCGAAAATTCGATATTTTGGGGTCCCAGAAACGATCTGTACATGCCTTTTAAGTGCTAGAATATTTTCAAAATATAGGCCTAAAACATGCTAAAAATCGATATTTATGGTGCCCAAAGTTGATATTTTAAATTCAGGCCCAAAACTTCCGAAAATTCGATATTTTTGGGTCCCAGAAGCGATCTGTACATGCCTCCTCCGTGTTAGAGTATTTTCAAATTACAGGCCCAAAACATTCTGAAAATCGTTCTTTTAGGTGCCCAAAAGTCGATATGTGCATGCATCTTCTGTACACTTTTATATCCCAAATTCAACCTCAAAACACCCGAAAATTCCATATTTTTGGGTCCCAGAAGCCATCTGTACATGCCTACTCATTGCTAGAGTATTTTCAAAATACAGGCCCAAAACATGCTATAAATCGATATTCTAGGAGCCCAAAAGTCGATATGTGCATGCATCTTCTGTACCCGTTTATATCTCAAATTCAGGGTCAAAACACCCGAAAAATCGATATTTTGAGGTCCCAAAAGCGATCTGTACATGCCTACTGCGTGCTAGAATATTTTCAAAATGTAGGCCCAAAACATGCTAAAAATCGATATTTGAGGTGCCTAAAGTCGATATCTCAAATTCAGGCCCAATACACCCGAAAATTTGATATTTTTGGGTCCCAGAAGCGATCTGTACATGCCTACTCAGATACAGGCCCAAAACATGCGTAAAAGCAATATTTTTGGTGCCCAGAGTCAATATGTGTATGCATCTTCTGCACCCGTTTATATCCCAAATTCAACATCAAAACACCCGAAAACTCGATATTTTTGGGTCCCAGAAGCGATCTGTACATGACTACTCAGTGCTAGAATGTTTAAAAAAAAAAGGCTCAAAACATGCTAAAAATCTATATTTTAAATGTCCAAAGTCGATATGTGCATGCATCTTCTGTACCCGTTTATATCTCAAATACAGGCTCCAAACACCCGAAAATTCGATATTTTGGGGTCCCAGAAGCGATCTGTACATGCCTACTCAGATACAGGTCCAAAACATGCTGAAAATCGATATTTTAGGTGCCCAAAGTCAATATGTGTATGCATCTTCTGCACCCGGTTATATCTCAAATTCAGGCTCAAAACACCCGAAAATTTGGTATTTTTGGGTCCTAGAAGCGATCTGTACATGCATACTCCTAGTTAGAATGTTTTTAAGCTACAGACCCAAAATATGCTCAAAATCGGTATTTTAGGTGCCCAAAAGTCGATATGTGCATGCATCTTCAGTACCCGTTAATATCTCAAATTCATACTCAAAACACCCTAAAATTCTATATTTTGGGGTCCCAGAAGCTATCTGTACATGCCTATTTAGTGCTAGAATATTTTCAAAATATAGGCCGAAAACATGCTAAAAATCGATATTTTAGGTGCCCAAAGTCGATATTTTAAATTCAGGCCCAAAACACCCGAAAATTCGATATTTTTGGGCCCTAGAAGTGACCTGTACATGCCTACTCCTAGTTAGAATGTTTTCAAGATACAGACCGAAAACATGCTCAAAATCGATATTTTAGGTGCCCAAATGTCGATATGTGCATGAATCTTCAGTACCCGTCTATATCTCAAATTCAGGCTCAAAACACCGGAAAATTCGATGTTTTGGGGTTCCAGAAGCGATCTGTACATGCCTACACCGTGTTAGAATATTTTCAAAATACAGGCCCAAAACATGCTGATAATCGATATTTTTGGTGCCCAAAGTCAATATGTGCATGAATATTCTGTACCCGTTTATATCTTAAATTCAGGCTCAAAACACCCGCAAATTCGATATTTTGGGCCCCAGAAGTGATCTGTACATGCTTACTCCGTGTTAGAATATTTTCAAAATACAGGCCCAAAACATAATGAAAATCGATCTTTTAGGTGCCCAAAAGTCGATATGTGCATGCATCTTCTGTACCCGTTTATATGTCAAATTCAGGCTCCAAACACCTGAAAATTCGATGTTTTGGGATCCCAGAAGCGATCTGTACATGCCTAATCAGATACAGGCTCAAAACATGCTAAAAATCGATATTTTAGGTGCCCAAAGTCAATATGTGTATGCATCTTCTGCACCCGTTTATATCCCAAATACAACCTCAAAACACCCGAAAATTCGATATTTTTAGATCAAAGAAGCGATCTGTACATGCCTACTCAGTGGTAGAAAGTCTTTAAAATATAGGATTAAAACATGCTAAAAACCTATATTTTAAGTGTCCAATGTCGATATGTGCATGCATCTTCTGTACCCATTTATATCTCAAATTCAGGCTTAAAACACCCGAAAATTCGGTATTTTTGGGTTCTAGAAGCGATCTGTACATGCCTACTCCTAGTTAGAATGTTTTCAAGATACAGACCCAAAACATGCTCAAAATCGATATTTTAGGTGCCCAAAAGTCGATATATGCATGCATCTTCAGTACCCGTTTATATCTCAAATTCAGGCTCAAAACACCCTAAAATTCGATATTTTTTGGGTCCCAGAAGCGATCTGTACATGTCTACTCCGTGTTAGAGTATTTTCAAAATACAGGCCCAAAACATGCTGAAAATCGATATTTTAGGTGCCCAAAGTCAATATGTGTATGCATCTTCTGCACTCGTTTATATCTCAAATTCAGGCTCAAATCACCCGAAAATTCGGTATTTTTGGGTTCTAGTTGCGATCTGTACATGCCTCCTCCTAGTTAGAATGTTTTCAAGATACAGACCCAAAACATGCTCAAAATCGATCTTTTAGGTGCCCAAAAGTCATTATGTGCATGCATCTTCAGTACTCGTTTATATCTCAAATTCAGGATTAAAACACCCGAAAATTCGATATTTTGGGGCCCAGAAGTGATCTGTACATGCCTACTCAGTGCTAGAATATTTTCAAAATATAGGCCCAAAACATGCTAAAAATCGATATTTTAGGTGCCCAAAGTCAATATCTCAAATTCAGGCACAAAACACCCGAAAATTCGACATTTTGGGGTCCCAGAAGCGATCTGTACATGCATACTCCGTGTTAGAGTATTTTAAAGATACAGGCCCACAACATACTTAAAATCGATCTTTTAGGTGCCCAAAAGTCGTCATGTCCATGCATCTTCTGTACCGGTTTATATCTCAAATTAAGGCTCCAAACACCCGAAAAATCGATATTTTTGGGTCTCAGAAGCGATCTGTACATGCCTACTCAGATTACAGGCTCAAAACATGCTGAAAATCGATATTTTAGGTGCCCGAAGTCGATATGTGCATGCATCTTCTGTACCCGTTTATATCTCAAATTCAGTCCCAAAACACCCGAAAATTTGATATTTTGGGGTCCCAGATGCAGTCTGTACATGCCTACTCAGTGCTAGAATATTTTCAAAATAAAGGGTCAAAACATGCTAAAAATCGATATTTTAAGTGTCCAAAGTCGATATGTGCATGCATCTGCTTTACCCGTTTATATCTCAAATTAAGGTTCAAAACACCCGAAAATTCGGTATTTTTGTGTCCTAGAAGCGATCTGTACATGCCTACTCAGATACAGGCCCAAAACATGATGAAAATCGATATTTTAGGTGCCCAAAGTCAATATGTGTATGCATCTTCTGCACCCGTTTATATCCCAAATTCAACCTCAAAACACCCGAAAATTCGATATTTTTGGGTCTCAGAAGCGATCTGTACATGCCAACTCAGTGCTAGAATGTTTTCAAAATATAGGCTCAAAACATGCTGAAAATCGATAATTCAGGTGCCCAAAAGTCGATATGGGTATGCATCTTCAGTACCCGTTTATATCTCAAATTCAGTCGCAAAACACCCGAAAATTCGGTATTTTTGGGTTCTAGTTGCGATCTGTACATGCCTACTCCTACTTAAAATGCTTTCAAGATACAGACCCAAAACATGCTCAAAATCGATCTTTTAGGTGCCCAAAAGTCAATATGTGGATGCATATTCAGTACCCGTTTATATCTCAAATTCAGGATTAAAACACCCGAAAATTCGATATTTTGGGGCCCAGAAGCGATCTGTACATGCCTACTCCGTGTTAGAGTATTTTCAAAATACAGGCCCAAAACATGCTAAAAATCGATATTTTAGGTGCCCAAAGTCAATATGTGAATGCACATTCTATACCCGTTTATATCTCAAATTCAGGCTCAAAAAACCCGAAAAATCGATATTTTGGGGTCCCAGAAGCGATCTGTACATGCTTACTCAGTGCTAGAATATTTTCAAAATATAGGCCCAAAACATGCTAAAAGTCGATATTTTAGGTGCACAAAGTCAATATCTCAAATTCAGGCACAAAACACCCGAAATTTCGATATTTTGGGGTCCCAGAAGCGATCTGTACATGCCTACTCCGTCTTAGAGTATTTTAAAAATACAGGCCCAAAACATACTGAAAATCGATCTTTTAGGTGCCCAAAAGTCGATATGTGCATGCATCTTCTTTACCCCTTTATATCTCAAATTAAGGCTCCAAACACCCGAAAAGTCGATATTTTTGGGTCCCAGAAGCGATCTGTACATGCCTACTCAGTGCTAGAATATTTTCAAAATATAGGCCCAAAACATGCTAAAAATCGATATTTTAGGTGCCCAAAGTCGATATCTCAAATTCAGGCCTAAAACACCCGAAAATTCGATATTTTGGGATCCCAGAAGCGATCTGTACATGCATACTCCGTGTTAGAGTATTTTCAAAATATAGGCTCAAAACATATTGAAAATCGATCTTTTAGGTGCCCAAAAGTCGATATGTGCATGCATCTTCTGTACCCGTTTATATCTCAAATTCAGGCTCAAAACACCCGAAAATTCGGTATTTTTGGGTCCTAGAAGCGATCTGTACATGCATACTCTTAGTTAGAATGTTTTCAAGATACAGACCCAAAACATGCTCAAAATCGATCTTTTAGATGCCCAAAAGTCAATATGTGCATGCATCTTCAGTACCCGTTTATATCTCAAATTTAGGATTAAAACACCCGAAAATTCGATATTTTGGGGTCCAGAAGCGAACTGTACATGCCTACACCGTGTTAGAGTATTTTCAAAATACAGGCCCAAAACATGCTAAAATTCGATATTTTAGGTGCCCAAAAGTCGATATGTGCATGCATCTTCTGTACCCGTTTATATCTTAAATTCAGGCTCAAAACACCCGAAAATTCGATATTTTGGGGTCCCAGAAGCGATCTGTACATGCCTACTCAGTGCTAGAATATTTTCAAAATATAGGCCAAAAACATGCTAAAAATCGATATTTTAGGTGACCAAAGTCGATATCTCTAATTCAGGCCCAAAACACCCGAAAGTTCGATATTTTGGGGTTCCAGAAGCGATCTGTACATGCATACTCCGTGTTAGAGTATTTTCAAAATACAGGCCCAAAACATATTGAAAATCGATCTTTTAGGTGCCCAAATGTCGATATGTGCATGCAGCTTTTGTACCCGTTTATATCTCAAATTCAGGCTCCCAACACCCGAAAATTCGATATTTTGGGGTCTCAGAAGCGATCTGTACATGCCTACTCAGATACAGGCCCAAAACATGCTGAAAATCGATATTTTAGGTGCCCAAAGTCAATATGTGTATACATCTTTTGCACCCGTTTATATCCTCAATTCAACCTCAAAACATCCGAAAATTCGATTTTTTTTGGTCCCAGAAACGATCTGTACAACCCTACTCAGTGCTAGAATGTTTTCAAAATATAGGCTCAAAACATGCTAAAAATCGATATTTTAAGTGTCCAAAGTCGATATGTGCATGCATCTTCTGTACCCGTTTATATCTCAAATTCAGGCTCAAAACACCCGAAAATTCGGTATTTTTGGGTCCTAGAAGCGATCTGCACATGCATACTCCTAGTTAGAATGTTTTCAAGATATAGACCCAAAACATGCTCAAAATCGATCTTTTAGATGACCAAAAGTCGATATGTGCATGCGTCTTCAGTACCCGTTTATATCTTAAATTCAGGCTCCATATACCCGAAAATTCGATATTTTGGGGTCCCAGAAGCGACCTGTACATGCCTACTCAGTGCTAGAATATTTTCAAAATACAGGTACAAAACATAGTGAAAATCGATCTTTTAGGTGCCCAAAAGTGCATGCATCTTCTGTACCTGTTTATATCTTAAATTCAGGCTCCAAACACCCGAAAATTCGATATATTGGAGTCCCAGAAGCAATCTGTACATGCCTACTCAGATACAGGACCAAAACATGCTGAAAATCGATATTTTAGGTGCCCAAAATCAATTTGTGTATGCATCTTCTGCACCCGTTTATATCCTCAATTCATCCTCAAAAACATCCGAAAATTCGATTTTTTTTGGTCCCAGAAGCGATCTGTACAACCCTACTCAATGCTAGAATGTTTTCAAAATATAGGCTCAAAACATGCTAAAAATCGATATTTTAAGTGTCCAAAGTCGATATGTGCGTGCATCTTCTGTAACCGTTTATATCTCAAATTAAGGAATAAAACACCCGAAAATTCGATATTTTTGAGTCCTTGAAGCAATCTGTACATGCCTACTCCTACTTAAAATGTTTTCAAGATACAGACCCAAAACATGCTCAAAATCGATCTTTTAGGTGCCCAAAAGTCGATATGTGCATACATCTTCAGTACCCGTTTATATCTCAAATTCAGGATTAAAACACCCGAAAATTCGATATTTTGGGGTCCCAAAAGCGATCTGTACATGCTTTACTCCGTGTTAGAGTATTTTCAAAATACAGGCCCAAAACATGCTGAAAATCGATATTTTAGGTGCCCAAAGTCAATATGTAAATGCATCTTCTATACCCGTTTATATCTCAAATTCAGGCTCAAAACACCCGAAAAATCGATATTTTGGGGTCCCAGAAGCGATCTGTACATGCCTACTCAGTGCTAGAATATTTTCAAAATATAGGCCCAAAACATGCTAAAAGTCGATATTTTAGGTGCACAAAGTCAATATCTCAAATTCAGGCACAAAACACCCGAAAATTCGATATTTTGGGGTCCCAGAAGCGATCTGTACATGCCTACTCCGTCTTAGAGTATTTTAAAAATACAGGCCCAAAACATACTGAAAATCGATCTTTTAGGTGCCCAAAAGTCGATATGTGCATGCATCTTCTGTACCCGTTTATATCTCAAATTAAGGCTCCAAACACCCGAAAATTCGATATTTTGGGGTCCCAGAAGCGATCTGTACATGCCTACTCAGTGCTAGAATATTTTCAAAATATAGGCCCAAAACATGGTAAAAAACGATATTTTAGGTGCCCAAAGTCGATATCTCAAATTTAGGCCCAAAACACCCGAAAATTCGATATTTTGGGATCCCAGAAGCGATCTGTACATGCATACTTCGTGTTAGAGTATTTTCAAAATATAGGCTCAAAATATATTGAAAATCGATCTTTTAGGTGCCCAAAAGTAGATATGTGCATGCATCTTCTGTACCCGTTTATATCTCAAATTCAGGCTCAAAACACCCGAAAATTCGGTATTTTTGGGTCCTAGAAGCGATCTGTACATGCATACTCTTAGTTAGAATGTTTTCAAGATACAGACCCAAAACATGCTCAAAATCGATCTTTTAGATGCCCAAAAGTCAGTATGTGCATGCATCTTCAGTACCCGTTTATATCTCAAATTTAGGATTAAAACACCCGAAAATTCGATATTTTGGGGTCCAGAAGCGAACTGTACATGCCTACTCCGTGTTAGAGTATTTTCAAAATACAGGCCCAAAACATGCTGAAATTCGATATTTTAGGTGCCCAAAGTCAATATGTGCATGTATCTTCTGTACCCGTTTATATCTCAAATTGAGGCTTAAAACACCCGAGAAATCGATATTGTGGGGTCACAAAAGCGATCTGTACATTCCTACTCCATGCTAGAATATTTTCAAAATATAGGCCCAAAACATGCTAAAAATCGATATTTTAGGTGCCCTAAGTCGATATCTCAAATTCAGGCCCAAAACACCCGAAAATTTTATATTTTGGGGTCCCAGAAGCGGTCTGTACATGCCTCCTCCGTGTTAGAGTATTTTCAAAATACAGGCCCAAAACATACTGAAAATCGATATTTTAGGTGCCCAAAAGTCGATATGTGCATGCATCTTCTGTACCCGTTTATATCTCAAATTCAGGCTCCAAACACCCGAAAATTCGATATTTTGGGGTCCCAGAAGCAATCTGTATATGCCTACTCAGATACAAGCCCAAAACATGCTGAAAATCGAAATTTTAGGTGCCCAAAGTCAATATGTGCATGCATCTTCTGTACCCGTTTATATCTTAAATTCAGGCTCAAAACACCCGAAAATTCGATATTTTGGGGTCCCAGAAGCGATCTGTACATGCCTACTCAGTGCTAGAATATTTTCAAAATATAGGCCCAAAACATGCTAAAAATCGATATTTTAGGTGACCATAGTCGATATCTCTAATTCAGGCCCAAAACACCCGAAAGTTCGATATTTTGGGGTTCCAGAAGCGATCTGTACATGCATACTCCGTGTTAGAGTATTTTCAAAATACAGGCCCAAAACATATTGAAAATCGATCTTTTAGGTGCCCAAATGTCGATATGTGCATGCAGCTTTTGTACCCGTTTATATCTCAAATTCAGGCTCCCAACACCCGAAAATTCGATATTTTGGGGTCTCAGAAGCGATCTGTACATGCCTACTCAGATACAGGCCCAAAACATGCTGAAAATCGATATTTTAGGTGCCCAGAGTCAATATGTGTATACATCTTTTGCACCCGTTTATATCCTCAATTCAACCTCAAAACATCCGAAAATTCGATTTTTTTTGGTCCCAGAAGCGATCTGTACAACCCTACTCAGTGCTAGAATGTTTTCAAAATATAGGCTCAAAACATGCTAAAAATCGATATTTTAAGTGTCCAAAGTCGATATGTGCATGCATCTTCTGTACCCGTTTATATCTCAAATTCAGGCTCAAAACACCCGAAAATTCGGTATTTTTGGGTCCTAGAAGCGATCTGCACATGCATACTCCTAGTTAGAATGTTTTCAAGATATAGACCCAAAACATGCTCAAAATCGATCTTTTAGATGACCAAAAGTCGATATGTGCATGCGTCTTCAGTACCCGTTTATATCTTAAATTCAGGCTCCATATACCCGAAAATTCGATATTTTGGGGTTCCAGAAGCGACCTGTACATGCCTACTCAGTGCTAGAATATTTTCAAAATACAGGTACAAAACATAGTGAAAATTGATCTTTTAGGTGCCCAAAAGTGCATGCATCTTCTGTACCTGTTTATATCTTAAATTCAGGCTCCAAACACCCGAAAATTCGATATATTGGAGTCCCAGAAGCAATCTGTACATGCCTACTCAGATATAGGAACAAAACATGCTGAAAATCGATATTTTAGGTGCCCAAAATCAATTTGTGTATGCATCTTCTGCACCCGTTTATATCCACAATTCATCCTCAAAACATCCGAAAATTCGATTTTTTTTGGACCCAGAAGCGATCTGTACAACCCTACTCAGTGCTAGAATGTTTTCAAAATATATGCTCAAAACATGCTAAAAATCGATATTTTAAGTGTCCAAAGTCGATATGTGCATGCATCTTCTGTAACCGTTTATATCTCAAATTAAGGAATAAAACACCCGAAAATTCGATATTTTTGAGTCCTTGAAGCAATCTGTACATGCCTACTCCTAGTTAGAATGTTTTCAAGATACAGACCCAAAACATGCACAAAATCGATATTTTAGGTGCCGAAAAGTCGATATGTGCATGCATATTCAGTACCCGTTTATATCTCAAATTCAAGCTCAAAACACCCGAAAATTCGATATTTTGGGGTCCCAGAAACGATCTGTACATGCCTTTTAAGTGCTAGAATATTTTCAAAATATAGGCCTAAAACATGCTCAAAATCGATATTTATGGTGCCCAAAGTTGATATTTTAAATTCAGGCCCAAAACTCCCGCAAATTCGATATTTTGGGGTCCCAGAAGCGATCTGTACATGCCTCCTCCGTGTTAGAGTATTTTCAAAGTACAGGCCCAAAACATTCTGAAAATCGTTCTTTTAGGTGCCCAAAAGTCGATATGTACATTCATCTTCTGTACCCGTTTATATCTCAAATTCAGGCTCCAAACACCCGAAAATTCGATATTTTTGGGTCCCAGAAGCCATCTGTACATGCCTACTCAGTGCTAGAATGTTTTTAAAATGTAGGCTCAAAACATGCTATAAATCGATATTCTAGGAGCCCAAAAGTCGATATGTGCATGCATCTTCAGTACCCGTTTATATCTCAAATTCAGGCTTAAAAACCCGAAAATTCGATATTTTGGGGTCCTAGAAGCGATCTGTACATGTCTACTCCGTGTTAGAGTATTTTCTAAATACAGGCCCAAAACATGCTGAAAATCGATATTTTAGGTGCCCAAAGTCAATATGTGCATGCATCTTCTGTACCCGTTTATATCTCAAATTCAGGGTCAAAACACCCGAAAAATCGATATTTTGAGGTCCCAAAAGCGATCTGTACATGCCTACTGCGTGCTAGAATATTTTCAAAATGTAGGCCCAAAACATGCTAAAAATCGATATTTAAGGTGCCTAAAGTCGATATCTCAAATTCAGGCCCAATACACCCGAAAATTTGATATTTTTGGGTCCCAGAAGCGATCTGTACATGCCTACTCAGATACAGGCTCAAAACATGCTTAAAAGCAATATTTTTGGTGCCCAAAGTCAATATGTGTATGCATCTTCTGCACCCGTTTATATCCCAAATTCAACCTCAAAACACTCGAAAACTCGATATTTTTGGGTCCCAGAAGCGATCTGTACATGACTACTCAGTGCTAGAATGTTTTCAAAAAAAAGGCTCAAAACATGCTAAAAATCGATATTTTAAGTGTCCAAATTCGATATGTGCATGCATCTTCTGTACCCGTTTATATCTCAAATACAGGCTCCAAACACCCGAAAATTCGATATTTTGGGGTCCCACAAGCGATCTGTACATGCCTACTCAGATACAGGTCCAAAACATGCTGAAAATCGATATTTTAGGTGCCCAAAGTCAATATGTGTATGCATCTTCTGCACCCGTTTATATCTCAAATTCAGGCTCAAATCACCCGAAAATTCGGTATTTTTGGGTTCTAGTTGCGATCTGTACATGCCTACTCCTAGTTAGAATGTTTTCAAGATACAGACCCAAAACATGCTCAAAATCGATCTTTTAGGTGCCCAAAAGTCGATATGTGCATGCATCTTCAGTACCCGTTTATATCTCAAATTCAGGATTAAAACACCCGAAAATTCGATATTTTGGGGCCCAGAAGTGATCTGTACATGCCTACTCAGTGCTAGAATATTTTCAAAATATAGGCCCTAAACATGCTAAAAATCGATATTTCAGGTGCCCAAAGTCAATATCTCAAATTCAGGCACAAAACACCCGACAATTCGATATTTTGGGGTCCCAGAAGCGATCTGTACATGCATACTCCGTGTTAGAGTATTTTAAAGATACAGGCCCAAAACATACTTAAAATCAATCTTTTAGGTGCCCAAAAGTCGACATGTCAATGCATCTTATGTACCGGTTTATATCTCAAATTAAGGCTCCAAACACCAGAAAAATCGATATTTTTGGGTCTCAGAAGCGATCTGTACATGCCTACTCAGATTACAGGCTCAAAACATGCTGAAAATCGATATTTTAGGTGCCCAAAGTCAATATGTGTATGCATCTTCTGCACCCGTTTATATCCCAAATTCAACCTCAAAACACCCTAAAATTCGATATTTTTGGGTCTCAGAAACGATCTGTACATGCCTACTCAGTGCTAGAATGTTTTCAAGATATAGGCTCAAAACATGCTACAAATCGATATTTTAAGTGTCCAAAGTCGATATGTGCGGGCATCTTCTGTACCTGGTTATATCTCAAATTCAGGCTCAAAACACCCGAAAATTCGGTATTTTTGGGTCCTAGAAGCGATCTGTATATGCATACTCCTAGTTAGAATGTTTTTAAGATACAGACCCAAAATATGCTCAAAATCGATATTTTAGGTGCCCAAAAGTCGATATGTGCATGCATCTTCAGTACCCGTTAATATCTCAAATTCATACTCAAAACACCCGAAAATTCTATATTTTGGGGTCCCAGAAGCTATATGTACATGCCTATTTAGTGCTAGAATATTTTCAAAATATAGGTCGAAAACATGCTAAAAATCGATATTTTAGGTGCCCAAAGTCGATATTTTAAATTCAGGCCCAAAACACCCGAAAATTCGATATTTCTGGGCCCTAGAAGTGACCTGTACATGCCTACTCCTAGTTAGAATGTTTTCAAGATACAGACCGAAAACATGCTCAAAATCGATATTTTAGGTGCCCAAAAGTCGATATGTGCATGCATCTTCAGTACCCGTTTATATCTCAAATTCAGGCTCAAAACACCGGAAAATTCGATGTTTTAGGGTTCCAGAAGCAATCTGTACATGCCTACTCCGTGTTAGAATATTTTCAAAATACAGGCCCAAAACATGCTGATAATCGATATTTTTGGTGCCCGAAGTCAATATGTGCATGAATATTCTGTACCCGTTTATATCTTAAATTCAGTCCCAAAACACCCGAAAATTTGATATTTTGGGGTCCCAGAAGCGATCTGTACATGCCTACTCAGATACAGGCCCAAAACATGCTGAAAATCGATATTTTAGGTGCCCAAAGTCAATATGTGTATGCATCTTCTGCACCCGTTTATATCCCAAATTCAACCTCAAATCACCCAAAAATTCAATATTTTTGGGTCCCAGATGCAGTCTGTACATGCCTACTCAGTGCTAGAATGTTTTCAAAATAAAGGGTCAAAACATGCTAAAAATCGATATTTTAAGTGTCCAAAGTCGATATGTGCATGCATCTTCTGTACCCGTTTATATCTCAAATTAAGGTTCAAAACACCCGAAAATTCGGTATTTTTGGGTCATAGAAGCGATCTGTACATGCCTACTCAGATACAGGCCCAAAACATGCTGAAAATCGATATTTTAGGTGCCCAAAGTCAATATGTGTATGCATCTTCTGCACCCGTTTATATCCCAAATTCAACCTCAAAACACCCGAAAATTCGATATTTTTGGGTCTCAGAAGCGATCTGTACATGCCAACTCAGTGCTAGAATGTTTTCAAAATATAGGCTCAAAACATGCTGAAAATCGATAATTCAGGTGCCCAAAAGTCGATATGGGCATGCATCTTCAGTACCCGTTTATATCTCAAATTCAGTCCCAAAACACCCTAAAATTCGGTATTTTTGGGTTCTAGTTGCGATCTGTACATGCCTACTCCTACTTAAAATGTTTTCAAGATACAGACCCAAAACATGCTCAAAATCGATCTTTTAGGTGCCCAAAAGTCGATATGTGCATTGATCTTCAGTACCCGTTTATATCTCAAATTCAGGATTAAAACACCCGAAAATTCGATATTTTGGGGCCCAGAAGCGATCTGTACATGCCTACTCCGTGTTAGAGTATTTTCAAAATACAGGCCCAAAACATGCTAAAAATCGATATTTTAGGTGCCCAAAGTCAATATGTGAATGCACATTCTATACCCGTTTATATCTCAAATTCAGGCTCAAAAAACCCGAAAAATCGATATTTTGGGGTCCCAGAAGCGATCTGTACATGCTTACTCAGTGCTAGAATATTTTCAAAATATAGGCCCAAAACATGCTAAAAGTCGATATTTTAGGTGCACAAAGTCAATATCTCAAATTCAGGCACAAAACACCCGAAAATTCGATATTTTGGGGTCCCAGAAGCGATCTGTACATGCCTACTCCGTCTTAGAGTATTTTAAAAATACAGGCCCAAAACATGCTCAAAATCGATCTTTTAGATGCCCAAAAGTCAATATATGCATGCATCTTCAGTACCCGTTTATATCTCAAATTTAGGATTAAAACACCCGAAAAATCGATATTTTGGGGTCCAGAAGCAAACTGTACATGCCTACTCCGTGTTAGAGTATTTTCAAAATACAGGCCCAAAACATGCTGAAATTCGATATTTTAGGTGCCCAAAGTCAATATGTGCATGTATCTTCTGTACCCGTTTATATCTCAAATTGAGGCTTAAAACACCCGAAAAATCGATATTGTCGGGTCACAAAAGCGATCTGTACATTCCTACTCCATGCTAGAATATTTTCAAAATATAGGCCCAAAACATGCTAAAAATCGATATTTTAGGTGCCCTAAGTCGATATCTCAAATTCAGGCCCAAAACACCCGAAAATTTGATATTTTGGGGTCCCAGAAGCGGTCTGTACATGCCTCCTCCGTGTTAGAGTATTTTCAAAATACAGGCCCAAAACATACTGAAAATCGATCTTTTAGGTGCCCAAAAGTCGATATGTGCATGCATCTTCTGTACCCGTTTATATCTCAAATTCAGGCTCCAAACACCCGAAAATTCGATATTTTGGGGTCCCAGAAGCAATCTGTATATGCCTACTCAGATACAGGCCCAAAACATGCTGAAAATCGATATTTTAGGTGCCCAAAGTCAATATGTGCATGCATCTTCTGTACCCGTTTATATCTTAAATTCAGGCTCAAAACACCCGAAAATTCGATATTTTGGGGTCCCAGAAGCGATCTGTACATGCCTACTCAGTGCTAGAATATTTTCAAAATATAGGCCCAAAACATGCTAAAAATCGATATTTTAGGTGACCAAAGTCGATATCTCTAATTCAGGCCCAAAACACCCGAAAGTTCGATATTTTGGGGTTCCAGAAGCGATCTGTACATGCATACTCCTTGTTAGAGTATTTTCAAAATACAGGCCCAAAACATATTGAAAATCGATCTTTTAGGTGCCCAAAAGTCGATATGTGCATGCAGCTTTTGTACCCGTTTATATCTCAAATTCAGGCTCCCAACACCCGAAAATTCGATATTTTAAGGTCTCAGAAGTGATCTGTACTTGCCTACTCAGATACAGGCCCAAAACATGCTGAAAATCGATATTTTAGGTGCCCAAAGTCAATATGTGTATACATCTTTTGCACCCGTTTATATCTCAAATTCAGGCTCAAAACACCCGAAAATTTGGTATTTTTGGGTCCTAGAAGCGATCTGCACATGCATACTCCTAGTTAGAATGTTTTCAAGATATAGACCCAAAACATGCTCAAAATCGATCTTTTAGATGACCAAAAGTCGATATGTGCATGCGTCTTCAGTACCCGTTTATATCTTAAATTCAGGCCCCATATACCCGAAAATTCGATATTTTGGGGTCCCAGAAGCGATCTGTACATGCCTACTCAGTGCTAGAATATTTTCAAAATACAGGTACAAAACATACTGAAAATCGATCTTTTAGGTGCCCAAAAGTGCATGCATCTTCTGTACCCGTTTATATCTTAAATTCATGCTCCAAACACCCGAAAATTCGATATTTTGGAGTCACAGAAGCAATCTGTACATGCCTACTCAGATACAGGCCCAAAACATGCTGAAAATCGATATTTTAGGTGCCCAAAATCAATTTGTGTATGCATCTTCTACACCCGTTTATATCCTCAATTCATCCTCAAAACATCCGAAAATTCGATTTTTTTTGGTCCCAGAAGCGATCTGTACAACCCTACTCAGTGCTAGAATGTTTTCAAAATATAGGCTCAAAACATGCTAAAAATCGATATTTTAAGTGTCCAAAGTCGATATGTGCATGCATCTTCTGTAACCGTTTATATCTCAAATTAAGGAATAAAACACCCGAAAATTCGATATTTTTGAGTCCTTGAAGCAATCCGTACATGCCTACTCCTAGTTAGAATGTTTTCAAGATACAGACCCAAAACATGCACAAAATCGATATTTTAGGTGCCGAAAAGTCGATATGTGCATGCATATTCAGTACCCGTTTACATATCAAATTCAGGCTCAAAACACCCTAAAATTCGATATTTTGGGGTCCCAAAAGCGATCTGTACATGCCTACTCCGTGTTAGAGTATTTTCAAAATACAGGCCCAAAACATGCTGAAAATCGATAATTTAGGTGCCCAAAGTCAATATGTGCATGCATCTTCTGTACTCGTTTATATCTTACATTCCGGCTCAAAACACCCGAAAATTCGATATTTTGGGGTCCCAGAAGCGATCTGTACATGCCTACTCAGATACTCAGATACAGGCCCAAAACATGCTGAAAAGCGATATTTTAGGTGCTCAAAATCAATATGTGTATGCATCTTTCGCACCCGTTTATATCCCAAATTAAACCTCAAAACACCCGAAAATTCGATATTTTTGGGTCCCAGAAGTGATCTGTACATGCCTATTCAGTGCTTTAATGCTTTCAAAATATAGGCTCAAAACATCCTAAAAATCGATATTTTAAGTGTCCAAAGTCGATATGTGCATGCATCTTCTGTACCCGTTTATATCTCAAATTCAAGCTCAAAACACAAGAAAATTCGATATTTTGGGGTCCCAGAAACGATCTGTACATGCCTTTTAAGTGCTAGAATATTTTCAAAATATAGGCCGAAAACATGCTAAAAATCGATATTTATGGTGCCCAAAGTTGATATTTTAAATTCAAGCCCAAAACTCCCGAAAATTCGATATTTTGGGGTCCCAGAAGCGATCTGTACATGCCTCCTCCGTGTTAGAGTATTTTCAAAATACCGGCCCAAAACATGCTGAAAATCGATATTTTAGGTGCCCATAGTCAATATGTGTATGCATCTTCTGCACTCGTTTATATCTCAAATTCAGGCTCAAATCACCCGAAAATTCGGCATTTTTGGGTTCTAGTTGCGATCTGTACATGCCTACTCCTAGTTAGAATGTTTTCAAGATACAGACCGAAAACATGCTCAAAATCGATCTTTTAGGTGCCCAAAAGTCATTATGTGCATGCATCTTCAGTACCCGTTTATATCTCAAATTCAGGATTAAAACACCCGAAAATTCGATATTTTGGGGCCCAGAAGTGATCTGTACATGCCTACTCAGTGCTAGAATATTTTCAAAATATAGGCCCAAAACATGCTAAAAATCGATATCTTATGTGCCCAAAGTCGATATCTCAAATTCAGGCACAAAACACCCGAAAATTTGATATTTTTGGGTCCCAGAAGCGATCTGTACATGCCTACTCCGTGTTAGAGTATTTTCAAAATACAGGCCCAAAACATACTGATAATCGATCTTTTAGGTGCCCAAAAATCGATATGTGCGTGCATCTTCTGCACCCGTTTATATCCCAAATTCAACCTCAAAACACCCAAAAATTCGATATTTTTGGGTCCCAGATGCGGTCTGTATATGCCTACTCAGTGCTAGAATGTTTTCAAAATAAAGGCTCAAAACATGCTAAAAATCGATATTTTAAGTGTCCAAAGTCGATATGTGCATGCATCTTCTGTACCCGTTTATATCTCAAATTAAGGCTCAAAACCCCCGAAAATTAGGTATTTTGGGGTCCTAGAAGCGATCTATACATGCCTAATCAGATACAGGCCCAAAACATGCTGAAAATCGATATTTTAGGTGCCCAAATTCAATATGTGTATGCATCGTTTGAACCCGTTTATATTCCAAATTCAACCTCAAAACACCCGAAATTTCGATATTTTTGGGTCTCAGAAGTGATCTGTACATGCCAACTCAGTGCTAGAATGTTTTCAAAATATAGGCTCAAAACATGCTTAAAATCGATAATTCAGGTGCCCAAAAGTCGATATGGGCATGCATCTTCAGTACCCGTTTATATCTCAAATTCAGTCCCAAAACACCCGAAAATTCGGTATTTTTGGGTTCTAGTTGCGATCTGTACATGCCTACTCCTACTTAAAATGTTTTCAAGATACAGACCCAAAACATGCTCAAAATCGATTTTTTAGATGCCCAAAAGTCGATATGTGTATGCATCTTCAGTACCCGTTTATATCTCAAATTCAGGATTAAAACACCCGAAAATTCGATATTTTGGGGCCCAGAAGCGATCTGTACATGCCTACTCCGTGTTAGAGTATTTTCAAAATACAGGCCCAAAACATGCTAAAAATCGATAATTTAGGTGCCCAAAGTCAATATGTGAATGCATCTTCTATACCCGTTTATATCTCAAATTCAGGCTCAAAACACCCGAAATATCGATATTTTGGGGTCCCAGAAGCGATCTGTACATGCCTACTCCGTCTTAGAGTATTTTAAAAATACAGGCCCAAAACATACTGAAAATCGATCTTTTAGGTGCCCAAAAGTCGATATGTGCATGCATCTTCTGTACCCGTTTATATCTCAAATTCAGGCTCAAAACACCCGAAAATTCGGTATTTTTGGTTCCTAGAAGCCATCTGTACATGCCTACTCAGTGCTAGAATGTTTTCAAAATGTAGGCTCAAAACATGCTATAAATCGATATTCTAGGAGCCCAAAAGTCGATATGTGCATGCATCTTCAGTACCCGTTTATATCTCAAATTCAGGCTTAAAAACCCGAAAATTCGATATTTTGGGGTCCTAGAAGCGATCTGTACATGCATACTCCGTGTTAGAGTATTTTCTAAATACAGGCCCAAAACATACTGAAAATCGATATTTTAGGTGCCCAAAGTCAATATATGCATGCATCTTCTGTACCCGTTTATATCTCAAATTCAGGGTCAAAACACCCGAAAAATCGATATTTTGAGGACCCAAAGGCGATCTGTACATGCCTTCTGCGTGCTAGAATATTTTCAAAATGTAGGCCCAAAACATGCTAAAAATCGATATTTTAGGTGCCTAAAGTCGATATCTCAAATTCAGGCCCAATACACCCGAAAATTTGATATTTTTGGGTCCCAGAAGCGATCTGTACATGCCTACTCAGATACAGGCCCAAAACATGCTTAAAAGCAATATTTTTGGTGCCCAAAGTCAATATGTGTATGCATCTTCTGCACCCGTTTATATCCCAAATTCAACCTCAAAACACCCGAAAACTCGATATTTTTGGGTCCCAGAAGCGATCTGTACATGCCTACTCAGTGCTAGAATGTTTAAAAAAAAAAAAACCAAAACATGCTAAAAATCGATATTTTTAAGTGTCCAAAGTCGATATGTGCATGCATCTTCTGTACCCGTTTATATCTCAAATACAGGCTCCAAACACCCGAAAATTCAATATTTTGGGGTCCCAGAAGCGATCTGTACATGCCTACTCAGATACAGGTCCAAAACATGCTGAAAATCGATATTTTAGGTGCTCAAAGTCAATATGTGTATGCATTTTCTCCACCCGTTTATATCTCAAATTCAGGCTCAAATCACCCGAAAATTCGGTATTTTTGGGTTCTAGTTGCGATCTGTACATGCCTACTCCTAGTTAGAATGTTTTCAAGATACAGACCCAAAACATGCTCAAAATCGATCTTTTAGGTGCCCAAAAGTCGATATGTGCTTGCATCTTCAGTACCCGTTTATATCTCAAATTCAGGATTAAAACACCCGAAAATTCGATATTTTCGGGCCCAGAAGTGATCTGTACATGCCTACTCAGTGCTAGAATATTTTAAAAATATAGGCCCAAAACATACTAAAAATCGATATTTCAGGTGCCCAAAGTCAATATCTCAAATTCAGGCACAAAACACCCGAAAATTCGATATTTTGGGGTCCCAGAAGCGATCTGTACATGCATACTCAGTGCTAGAATGTTTTCAAAATAAAGGGTCAAAACATGCTAAAAATCGATATTTTAAGTGTCCAAAGTCGATATGTGCATGCATCTTCTGTACCCGTTTATATCTCAAATTAAGGTTCAAAACACCCAAAAATTCGATATTTTGGGCCCCAGAAGCGATCTGTACATGCCTACTCCGTGTTAGAGTATTTTCAAAATACAGGCCCAAAACATGCTAAAAATAGATATTTTAGGTGCCCAAAGTCAATATGTGAATGCACATTCTATACCCGTTTATATCTCAAATTCAGGCTCAAAACACTCGAAAAATCGATATTTTGGGGTCCCAGAAGCGATCTGTACATGCCTACTCAGTGCTAGAATATTTTCAAAATATAGGCCCAAAACATGCTAAAAGTCGATATTTTAGGTGCACAAAGTCAATATCTCAAATTCAGGCACAAAACACCCGAAAATTCGATATTTTGGGGTCCCAGAAGCGATCTGTACATGCCACCTCCGTGTTAGAATATTTTCAAAATACTGGCCCAAAACATACTGAAAATCGATCTTTTAGGTGCCCATAAGTCGATATGTGCATGCATCTTCTGTACCCGTTTATATCTCAAATTCAGGCTCCAAACTCCCGAAAATTCGATATTTTGAGGTCCCAGAAGCAATCTGTATATGCCTACTCAGATACAGGCCCAAAACATGCTGAAAATCGATATTTTAGGTGCCCAAAGTCAATTTGTGCATGCATCTTCTGTACCCGTTTATATCTTAAATTCAGGCTCAAAACACCCGAAAATTCGATATTTTGGGGTCCCAGAAGCGATCTATACATGCCTACTCAGTGCTAGAATATTTTCAAAATATAGGCCCAACACATGCTAAAAATCGATATTTTAGGTGACCAAAGTCGATATCTCTAATTCAGGCCCAAAACACCCGAAAGTTCGATATTTTGGGGTTCCAGAAGCGATATGTACATGCATTTTCCGTGTTAGAGTATTTTCAAAATACAGGCCCAAAACATATTGAAAATCGATCTTTTAGGTGCCCAAAAGTCGATATGTGCATGCAGCTTTTGTACCCGTTTATATCTCAAATTCAGGCTCCCAACACCCGAAAATTCGATATTTTGGGGTCTCAGAAGCGATCTGTACTTGCCTACTCAGATACAGGCCCAAAACATGCTGAAAATCGATATTTTAGGTGCCCAAAGTCAATATGTGTATACATCTTTTGCACCCGTTTATATCCTCAATTCAACCTCAAAACATCGGAAAATTCGATTTTTTTTGGTCCCAGAAACGATCTGTACAACCCTACTCAGTGCTAGAATGTTTTCTAAATATAGGCTCAAAACATGCTAAAAATCGATATTTTAAGTGTCCAAAGTCGATATGTGCATGCATCTTCTGTACCCGTTTATATCTCAAATTCAGGCTCAAAACACCCGAAAATTCGGTATTTTTGGGTCCTAGAAGCAATCTGCACATGCATACTCCTAGTTAGAATGTTTTCAAAATATAGACCCAAAACATGCTCAAAATCGATCTTTTAGATGACCAAAAGTCGATATGTGCATGCGTCTTCAGTACCCGTTTATATCTTAAATTCAGGCTCCATATACCCTAAAATTCGATATTTTGGGGTCCCAGAAGCGATCTGTACATGCCTACTCAGTGCTAGAATATTTTCAAAATACAGGTACAAAACATACAGAAAATCGATCTTTTAGGTGCCCAAAAGTGCATGCATCTTCTGTACCCGTTTATATCTTAAATTCAGGCTCCAAACACCCGAAAATTCGATATTTTGGAGTCCCAGAAGCAATCTGTACATGCCTACTCAGATACAGGCCCAAAACATGCTGAAAATCGATATTTTAGGTGCCCAAAATCAATTTGTGTATGCATCTTCTGCACCCGTTTATATCCTCAATTCATCCTCAAAACATCCGAAAATTCGTTTTTTTTGGTCCCAGAAGCGATCTGTACAACCCTACTCAGTGCTAGAATGTTTTTAAAATATAGGCTCAAAACATGCTAAAAATCGATATTTTAAGTGTCCGAAGTCGATATGTGCATGCATCTTCTGTAACCGTTTATATCTCAAATTAAGGAATAAAACACCCGAAAATTCTATATTTTTGAGTCCTTGAAGCAATCTGTACATGCCTACTCCTAGTTAGAATGTTTTCAAGATACAGACCCAAAACATGCACAAAATCGATATTTTAGGTGCCGAAAAGTCGATATGTGCATGCATATTCAGTACCCGTTTACATATCAAATTCAGGCTCAAAACACCCTAAAATTGGATATTTTGGGGTCCCAAAAGCGATCTGTACATGCCTACTCCGTCTTAGAGTATTTTAAAAATACAGGCCCAAAACATACTGCAAATCGATATTTTAGGGGCCCAAAAGTCGATATGTGCATGCATCTTCTGTACCCGTTTATATATAAAATTAAGGCTCCAAACACCCGAAAATTCGATATTTTTGGGTCCCAGAAGCGATCTGTACATGCCTACTCCGTGTTAGAGTATTTTCAAAATACAGGCCCAAAACATGCTAAAAGTCGATATTTTAGGTGCACAAAGTCAATATCTCAAATTCAGGCACAAAACACCCGAAAATTCGATATTTTGGGGTCCCAGAAGCGATCTGTACATGCCTACTCCGTCTTAGAGTATTTTAAAAATACAGGCCCAAAACATACTGCAAATCGATATTTTAGGGGCCCAAAAGTCGATATGTGCATGCATCTTCTGTACCCGTTTATATATAAAATTAAGGCTCCAAACACCCGAAAATTCGATATTTTTGGGTCCCAGAAGCGATCTGTACATGCCTACTCAGTGCTAGAATGTTTTCAAAATATAGGCCCAAAACATGCTAAAAGTCGATATTTTAGGTGCACAAAGTCGATATCTCAAATTCAGGCCCAAAACACCCGAAAATTCGATATTTTGGGATCCCAGAAGCGATCTGTACATGCATACTCCGTGTTAGAGTATTTTCAAAATATAGGCTCAAAACATATTGAAAATCGATCTTTTAGGTGCCCAAAAGTCGATATGTGCATGCATCTTCTGTACCCGTTTATATCTCAAATTCATGCTTAAAACACCCGAAAATTCTGTATTTTTGGGTCCTTGAAGCGATCTGTACATGCATACTCTTAGTTAGAATGTTTTCAAGATACAGACCCAAAACATGCTCAAAAACGATCTTTTAGATGCCCAAAAGTCAATATGTGCATGCATCTTCAGTGCCTGTTTATATCTCAAATTTAGGATTAAAACACCCGAAAATTCGATATTTTGGGGTCCAGAAGCGAACTGTACATGCCTACTCCGTGTTAGAGTATTTTCAAAATACAGGCCCAAAACATGCTGAAATTCGATATTTTAGGTGCCTAAAGTCAATATGTGCATGTATCTTCTGTACCCGTTTATATCTCAAATTGAGGCTTAAAACACCCGAAAAATCGATATTGTGGGGTCACAAAAGCGATCTGTACATTCCTACTCCATGCTAGAATATTTTCAAAATATAGGCCCAAAACATGCTAGAAATCGATATTTTAGGTGCCCTAAGTCGATATCTCAAATTCAGGCCCAAAACACTCGAAAATTTGATATTTGGGGGTCCCAGAAGCGGTCTGTACATGCCTCCTCCGTGTTAGAGTATTTTCAAAATACAGGCCCAAAACATACTGAAAATCGAGCTTTTAGGTGCCCAAAAGTCGATATGTGCATGCATCTTCTGTACCCGTTTATATCTCAAATTCAGGCTCCAAACACCCGAAAATTCGATATTTTGGGGTCCCAGAAGCAATCTGTATATGCCTACTCAGATACAGGCCCAAAACATGCTGAAAATCGATATTTTAGGTGCCCAAAGTCATTATGTGCATGTATCTTCTGTACCCGTTTATATCTTAAATTCAGGCTCAAAACACCCGAAAATTCGATATTTTGGGGTCTTAGAAGCGATCTGTACATGCCTACTCAGTGCTAGAATATTTTCAAAATATAGGCCCAAAACATGCTAAAAATCGATATTTTAGGTGACCAAAGTCGATATCTCTAATTCAGGCCCAAAATACCCGAAAGTTCGATATTTTGGGGTTCCAGAAGCGATATGTACATGCATACTCCGTGTTAGAGTATTTTCAAAATATAGGCCCAAAACATATTGAAAATCGATCTTTTAGGTGCCCAAAAGTCGATATGTGCATGCAGCTTTTGTACCCGTTTATATCTCAAATTCAGGCTCCCAACACCCGAAAATTCGATATTTTGGGGTCTCAGAAGCTATCTGTACATGCCTACTCAAATACAGGCCCAAAACATGCTGAAAATCGATATTTTAGGTGCCCAAAGTCAATATGTGTATACATCTTTTGCACCCGTTTATATCCTCAATTCAACCTCAAAACATCCGAAAATTCGATTTTTTTTGGTCCCAGAAGCGATCTGTACAACCCTACTCAGTGCTAGAATGTTTTCAAAATATAGGCTCAAAACATGATAAAAATCGATATTTTAAGTGTCCAAAGTCGATATGTGCATGCATCTTCTGTACCCGTTTATATCTCAAATTCAGGCTCAAAACACCCGAAAATTCGGTATTTTTGGGTCCTAGAAGCGATCTGCACATGCATACTCCTAGTTAGAATGTTTTCAAGATATAGACCCAAAACATGCTCAAAATCGATCTTTTAGATGACCAAAAGTCGATATGTGCATGCGTCTTCAGTACCCGTTTATTTCTTAAATTCAGGCTCCATATACCCGAAAATTCGATATTTTGGTGTCCCAGAAGCGATCTGTACATGCCTACTCAGTGCTAGAATATTTTCAAAATACAGGTACAAAACATACTGAAAATCGATCTTTTAGGTGCCCAAAAGTGCATGCATCTTCTGTACCCGTTTATATCTTAAATTCAGGCTCCAAACCCCCGAAAATTCGATATTTTGGAGTCCCAGAAGCAATCTGTACAAGCCTACTCAGATACAGGCCCAAAACATGCTGAAAATCGATATTTTAGGTGCCCAAAATCAATTTGTGTATGCATCTTCTGCACCCGTTTATATCCTCAATTCATCCTCAAAACATCCGAAAATTCGATTTTTTTTGGTCCCATGAGCGATCTGTACAACCCTACTCAGTGCTAGAATGTTTTCAAAATATAGGCTCAAAACATGCTAAAAATCGATATTTTAAGTGTCCAAAGTCGATATGTGCATGCATCTTCTGTAACCGTTTATATCTCAAATTAAGGAATAAAACACCCGAAAATTCGATATTTTTGAGTCCTTGAAGCAATCTGTACATGCCTACTCCTAGTTAGAATGTTTTCAAGATACAGACCCAAAATATGCACAAAATCGATATTTTAGGTGCCGAAAAGTCGATATGTGCATGCATATTCAGTACCCGTTTACATATCAAATTCAGGCTCAAAACACCCTAAAATTCGATATTTTGGGGTCCCAAAAGCGATCTGTACATGCCTACTCCGTGTTAGAGTATTTTCAAAATACAGGCCCAAAACATGCTGAAAATCGATATTTTAGGTGCCCAAAGTCAATATGTGCATGCATCTTCTGTACTCGTTTATATCTTACATTCCGGCTCAAAACACCCGAAAATTCGATATTTTGGGGTCCCAGAAGCGATCTGTACATGCCTACTCTGTGCTAGAATATTTTCAAAATATAGGCCCAAAACATGCTAAAAATCGATATTTATGGTGCCCAAAGTTGATATTTTAAATTCAGGCCCAAAACACCCGCAAATTCGATATTTTGGGGTCCCAGAAGCGATCTGTACATGCCTACTCAGATACTCAGATACAGGCCCAAAACATGCTGAAAAGCGATATTTTAGGTGCTCAAAGTCAATATGTGTATGCATCTTTCGCACCCGTTTATATCCCAAATTAAACCTCAAAACACCCGAAAATTCGATATTTTTGGGTCCCAGAAGTGATCTGTACATGCCTACTCCGTGTTAGAGTATTTTCAAAATACAGGACCAAAACATATTGATAATCGATCTTTTAGGTGCCCAAAAGTCGATATGTGCGTGCATCTTCTGCACCCGTTTATATCCCAAATTCAACCTCAAAACACCCAAAAATTCGATATTTTTGGGTCCCAGATGCGGTCTGTACATGCCTACTCAGTGCTAGAATGTTTTCAAAATAAAGGCTCAAAACATGCTAAAAATCGATATTTTAAGTGTCCAAAGTCGATATGTGCATGCATCTTCTGTACCCGTTTATATCTCAAATTAAGGCTCAAAACACCCGAAAATTAGGTATTTTTGGGTCCTAGAAGCGATTTGTAAATGCCTACTCAGATACAGGCCCAAAACATGCTGAAAAGCGATATTTTAGGTGCTCAAAGTCAATATGTGTATGCATCGTCTGCACCTGTTTATATCCCAAATTCAACCTCAAAACACCCGAAAATTCGATATTTATGGGTCTCAGAAGCGATCTGTACATGCCAACTCAGTGCTAGAATGTTTTCAAAATATAGGCTCAAAACATGCTGAAAATCGATAATTCAGGTGACCAAAAGTCGATATGGGCATGCATCTTCAGTACCCGTTTATATCTCAAATTCAGTCCCAAAACACCCGAAAATTCGGTATTTTTGGGTTCTAGTTGTGATCTGTACATGCCTACTCCTACTTAAAATGTTTTCAAGATACAGACCCAAAACATGCTCAAAATCGATCTTTTAGATGCCCAAAAGTCGATATGTGCATGCATCTTCAGTACCCGTTTATATCTCAAATTCAGGATTAAAACACCCGAAAATTCGATATTAAGGGGCCCAGAAGCGATCTGTACATGCCTACTCCGTGTTAGAGTATTTTCAAAATACAGACCCAAAACATGCTAAAAATCGATATTTTAGGTGCCCAAAGTCAATATGTGAATGCATCTTCTATACCCGTTTATATCTCAAATTCAGGCTCAAAATACCCGAAAAATCGATATTTTGGGGTCCCAGAAGCGATCTGTACATGCCTACTCCGTCTTAGAGTATTTTAAAAATACAGGCCCAAAACATACTGAAAATCGATCTTTTAGGTGCCCAAAAGTCGATATGTGCATGCATCTTCTGTACCCGTTTATATCTCAAATTCAGGCTCAAAACACCCGAAAATTCGGTATTTTTGGGTCCTAGAAGCGATCTGTACATGCATACTCTTAGTTAGAATGTTTTCAAGATACAGACCCAAAACATGCTCAAAATCGATCTTTTAGATGCCCAAAAGTCAATATGTGCATGCTTCTTCAGTACCCGTTTATATCTCAAATTTAGGATTAAAACACCCGAAAATTCGATATTTTGGGGTCCAGAAGCGAACTGTACATGCCTACTCCTTGTTAGAGTATTTTCAAAATACAGGCCCAAAACATGCTGAAATTCGATATTTTAGGTGCCCAAAGTCAATATGTGCATGTATCTTCTGTACCCGTTTATATCTCAAATTGAGGCTTAAAACACCCGAAAAATCGATATTGTGGAGTCACAAAAGCGATCTGTACATTCCTACTCCATGCTAGAATATTTTCAAAATATAGGCCCAAAACATGCTAAAAATCGATATTTTAGGTGCCCTAAGTCGATATCTCAAATTCAGGCCCAAAACGCCCGAAAATTTGATATTTTGGGGTCCCAGAAGCGGTCTGTACATGCCTCCTCCTTGTTAGAGTATTTTCAAAATACAGGCCCAAAACATACTGAAAATCGATCTTTTAGGTGCCCAAAAGTCGATATGTGCATGCATCTTCTGTACCCGTTTATATCTCAAATTCAGGCTCCAAACACCCGAAAATTCGATATTTTGGAGTCCCAGAAGCAATCTGTACATGCCTACTCAGATACAGGCCCAAAACATGTTGAAAATCGATATTTTAGGTGCCCAAAATCAATTTGTGTATGCATCTTCTGCACCCGTTTATATCCTCAATTCATCCTCAAAACATCCGAAAATTCAATTTTTTTTGGTCCCAGAAGCTATCTGTACATGCCTATTTAGTGCTAGAATATTTTCAAAATATAGGCCGAAAACATGCTAAAAATCGATATTTTAGGTGCCCAAAGTCGATATTTTAAATTCAGGCCCATAACACCGAAAATTCGATGTTTTTGGGTCCTAGAAGCGACCTGTACATGCCTACTCCTAGTTAGAATGTTTTCAAGATACAGACCGAAAACATGCTCAAAATCGATATTTTAGGTGCCCAAAAGTCGATATGTGCATGCATCTTCAGTACCCGTTTATATCTCAAATTCAGGCTCAAAACACCGGAAAATTCGATGTTTTGGGGTTCCAGAGGCGATCTGTACATGCCTACTCCGTGTTAGAATATTTTCAAAATACAGGCCCAAAACATACTTAAAATCGATCTTTTAGGTGCCCAAAAGTCGTCATGTCCATGCATCTTCTGTACCGGTTTATATCTCAAATTAAGGCTCCAAACACCCGAAAAATCGATATTTTTGGGTCTCAGAAGCGATCTGTACATGCCTACTCAGATTACAGTCTCAAAACATGCTGAAAATCGATATTTTAGGTGCCCAAAGTCAATATGTGTATGCATCTTCTGCACCCGTTTATATCCCAAATTCAACCTCAAAACACCCTAAAATTCGATATTTTTGGGTCCCAGAAACGATCTGTACATGCCTACTCAGTGCTAGAATGTTTTCAAGATATAGGCTCAAAACTTGCTACAAATCGATATTTTAAGTGTCCAAAGTCGATATGTGCGTGCATCTTCTGTACCCGGTTATATCTCAAATTCAGGCTCAAAACACCCGAAAATTCGGTATTTTTGGGTCCTAGAAGCGATCTGTACATGCCTACTCAGTGCTAGAATGTTTTCAAAATATAGCCCTAAAACATGTTAAAAATCGATATTTTAAGTGTCCAAATTCGATATGTGCATGCATCTTCTGTACCCGTTTACATCTCAAATTCAGGCTCAAAACACCCGAAAATTCTGTGTTTTTGGGTCCTAGAAGTGATCTGTACATGCCTACTCCTCGTTAGAATATTTTCAAGATACAGACCAAAACATGCTCAAAATCGATATTTTAGGTGCCCAAAAGTCGATATGTGCATGCATCTTCAGTACCCGTTTATATCTCAAGTTTAGGGTCAAAATACCCGAAAATTCGATATTTTGGGGTCCCAGAAGCGATCTGTACATGCCTACTCAGTGCTAGAATGTTTAAAAAAAAAGGCTTAAAACATGCTAAAAATCGATATTTTAAGTGTCCAAAGTCGATATGTGCATGCATCTTCTGTACCCGATTATATCTGAAATTCAGGATAAAAACACCCAAAAAGTCGATATTTTGGGGTCTTAAAAGCGATCTGAACATGCCTACTCAGTGCCAGAATATTTTCAAAATAAAGGCTCAAAACATGCTAAAAATCGATATTTTAGGTGCCCAAAATTCGATATGTGCATGCATCTTCAGTACGCGTTTATATCTCAAATTCAGGCTCAAAATACGCGAAAATTCGATATTTTAGGGTCCAAGAAGTGATCTGTACATGCCTACTCAGTGTTGGAGTATTTTCATAATACAGGCCCAAAACATACTGAAAATCGATCTTTTAGGTGCCCAAAAGTCGATATGTGCATGTATCTTCTGTACCCGTTTATATCTCAAATTCAGGCTCCAAACACCCGAAAATTCGATATATTGGGGTCCCAGAAGCGATCTGTACAATCCTACTCCGTGCTAGAGTATTTTCAAAATACAGGCCAAAAACATGCTAAAAATCGATATTTTAGGTGTCTAAAGTCAATATGTGTATGCATCTTCTGCACCCGTATATATCCGAAATTTAACCTCAAAACTTCCGAAAATTCGATATTTTGGGGTCCCTGAAGCAATCTGTACATGCCTACTCAGTGCTAGAATGTTTTCAAAATATAGCGTTAAAACATGATAAAAACCGATATTTTAAGTGTCCAAATTCGATATGTGCATGCATCTTCTGTACCCGTTTACATCTCAAATTCAGGCTCAAAACACCCGAAAATTCTGTGTTTTTGGGTCCTAGAAGTGATCTGTACATGCCTACTCCTCGTTAGAATGTTTTCAAGATACAGACCAAAACATGCTCAAAATCGATATTTTAGGTGCCCAAAAGTCGATATGTGCATGCATCTTCAGTACCCGTTTATATCTCCAATTCAGGCTCAAAATACCCGAAAATTCGATATTTTGGGGTCCCAGAAGTGATCTGTACATGCCTACTCCGGGTTAGAGTATTTCAAAATACAGGCCCAAAACATGCTGAAAATCAATATTTTAGGTGCCCAAAGTCAATATGTGCATGCATCTACGGTACCCGTTTATATACTCAAATTCAGGCTCAAAACACCTGGAAAGTCGATATTTTGCGGTCCTAAAAGCGATCTGAACATGCCTACTCAATGCTAGAATATTTTCAAAATATAGGACCAAAACATGCTAAAAATCGATATTTTAAGTGCCGAAAGTCGATATCTCAAATTCCGGCCAAAAACACCCGAAAATTCGATATTTTTCGGTCCCAGAAGCGATCTGTACATGCCTACTCAGTGCTAGAATTTTTTCAAAATAAAGGCTCAAAACATGCTAAAAATCGATATTTTAAGTGTCCAAAGTCGATATGTGCATGTATCTTCTGTACCCGTTTATATCTCAAATTCAGGCTCAAAACACCCGAAAATTCGGGTTTTTTGGGTCCCAGAAGCGATCTGTACATGCCTACTCCTAGTTAGAATGTTTTCAAGATACAGACCCAAAACATGCTCAAAATCGTTATTTTAGGTGCTCAAAAGTCGATATGTGCATGCATCTTCAGTACCCGTTTATACCTCAAATTCAGGCTCTAAACACCCGAAAATTCTATATTTTGGGGTCCCAGAAGCGATCTGTACATGCCTACACCGTGTAAGAGTATTTTCTAAATACGGGCCAAAAACATGCTGAAAATCGATATTTTAGGTGCCCAAAGTCAATATGTGCATGCATCTTCTGTACCCGTTTATATCTCAAATTGAGGCTCAAAACACCTGAAAATTTGATATTTTGGGGTCCCAGAAGCGATCTGTACATGCCTGCTCAGTGCTAGAAATTTTTCAAAATATTGGCTCAAAACATGCTGGAAATTGATCTTTTAGGTGCCCAAAAGTCGATATGTGCATGCATCTTCTGTACCCTTTTATATCTCAAATTCTGGCTCCAAACACCCGAAAATTCGATATTTTGGGGTCCCAGAAGCGATCTGTACATGCCTACTTAGATACAGGCCCAAAACATGCTGAAAATCGTTATTTTAGGTGCCCAAAGTCAATATGTGTATGGATCTTCTGCACCCATTTATATCCCAAATTCAACCTCAAAACACCCGAAAATTCGCTGTTTTGGGGTCCCAGAAGCGATCTGTACATGCCTACTCAGTGCCAGAGTATTTTCAAAATACAGGCCCAAAACATGCTAAAAATCGATATTTTAGGTGCCCAAAGTCGATATCTCAAATTCAGGACCAAAACACCCGATAATTCGATGTTTTGGGGGCTCAAAAGCGATCTGTACATGCCTACTCCGTGTTAGAGTATTTTCAAATTACAAGCCCGAAACATACTGAAAATCGATCTTTTAGGTGCCCAAAAGTCGATATGTGCATGCATCTTCTGTACCCATTTATTTCACAAATTCAGGCTCCAAACACCCGAAATTTCGATATTTTGGGGTCCCAGATGCGGTCTGTACATGCTTACTCAGATACGTGCCCAAAACATGCGGAAAATCGCTATTTTAGGTGCCCAAAGTCAATATGTGTATGCATCTTCTGTACATGTTTATATCTCAAGTTCAGGCTCAAAACACCCCCGAAAATTCGATATTTTGGGGTTCCAGAAGTGATTTGTACATGCCTACTCAGTGCTAGAATATTTTCAAAATATAGGCCCAAAACATGCCCAAAATATATATTTTAATTGAGTGCCCAAAGTCGATATCTCACTTTCAGGCCCAAAACACCCGAAAATTCGATATTTTTGGGTCCCAGATGCGATCTGTACATGCCAACTCAGTGCTAGAATGATTTCAAAATATAGGCTCAAAACGTGCTAAAAATCGATATTTTAAGTGTCCAAAGTCGATATGTGCATGCATCTTCTGTACCCGTTTATATCTCAAATTCAGGCTCAAAACACCCGAAAATTCGGTGTTTTGGGGTCCCAGAAGCGATCTGTACATGCCTACTCCTAGTTAGAATGTTTTCAAGATACAGACCCAAAACCTGCTCAAAATCGATATTTTAGGTGCCCAAAAGTCGGTATGTGCATGCATCTTCAGTACCCGTTTATATCTCAAATTCAGGCTCAAAACACCCGAAAATTCGATATTTTGCGGCCCATGAAGCGATCTGTACATGCCTACTCCGTGTTAGAGTATTTTCAAAATACAGGCCCAAAACATACTGAAAATCAATCATTTAGGTGCCCAAAAGTCGATATGTGCATGCATCTTCTGTACCCGTTTATATCTCGAACTCAGGCTCCAAACACCCGAAAAATCGATAATTTGGGGTCCCAGAAGCGATCTGTATATGCCTACTCAGATACAGGCCCAAAACATGCTGAAAATCGATATTTTAGGTGCCCAAAGTCAATATGTGTATGCATCTTCTGCACCCATTTATATTCCAAATTCAACCTCAAAACACCCGAAAATTCGATATCTTTGGATCCCAGAACCGATCTGTACATGCCTACTCCTAGTTAGAATGTTTTCAAGATACAGACCCAAAACATGCTAAAAATTGATATTTTAAGTGTCCGAAGTCGATATGTGCATGCATCTTCTGTACCCGTTTATATCTCAAATTCAGACTCAAAACAACCGAAAATTCGATATTTTGGGGTCCCAGAAGCAATCTGTACATGCCTACTCAGATACAGGCCCAAAACATGCTGAAGAACAATATTTTAGGTGCCCAAAGTCAATATGTGTATGCATCTTCTGCACCCGTTTATATCCCAAATTGAACCTCAAAAAACCCGAAAATTCTATATTTTTGGGTCTAAGAAGCGATCTGTACATGCCTAATCAGTGCTAGAATGTTTTCAAAATATAGGCTCAAAACATGCAAAAAATCGATATTTTAATTGTCCAAAGTCGATATGTGCATGCATCTTCTGTACCCGTTTATATCTCAAATTGAGGCTCAAAACACACGAAAATTCGGAATTTTTGGGTCCTAGAAGCGATCTGTACATGCCTACTCCTAGTTAGAATGTTTTCAAGATACAGACCCAAAACATGCTCAAAATCAATATTTTAGGTTCCCAAAAGTCGATATTTGCATGCATCTTCAGTACCTGTTTATATCTCAAATTCAGGCTCAAAACACCCGAAAATTCGATATTTTGGGGTCCCAGAAGCGATCTGTACATGCCTACACCGTGTAAGAGTATTTTCTAAATACGGGCCAAAAACATGCTGAAAATCGATATTTTAGGTGCCCAAAGTCAATATGTGCATGCATCTTCTGTACCCGTTTATATCTCAAATTGAGGCTCAAAACACCTGAAAATTTGATATTTTGGGGTCCCAGAAGCGATCTGTACATGCCTGCTCAGTGCTAGAATTTTTTCAGAATATTGGCTCAAAACATGCTGGAAATTGATCTTTTAGGTGCCCAGAAGTCGATATGTGCATGCATCTTCTGTACCCTTTTATATCTCAAATTCTGGCTCCAAACACCCGAAAATTCGATATTTTGGGGTCCCTAAAGCGATCTGTACATGCCTACTTAGATACAAGCCCAAAACATGCTGAAAATCGTTATTTTAGGTGCCCAAAGTCAATATGTGTATGGATCTTCTGCACCCATTTATATCCCAAATTCAACCTCAAAACACCCGAAAATTCGATGTTTTGGGGTCCCAGAAGCGATCTGTACATGCCTACTCAGTGCTAGAATATTTTCAAAATATAGGCCCAAAACATGCTAAAAATCGATATTTTAGGTGCCCAAAGTCGATATCTCAAATTCAGGACCAAAACACCCGATAATTCGATGTTTTGGGGGCTCAAAAGCGATCTGTACATGCCTACTCCGTGTCAGAATATTTTCAAATTACAAGCCCAAAACATACTGAAAATCGATCTTTTAGGTGCCCAAAAGTCGATATGTGCATGCATCTTCTGTACCCATTTATTTCACAAATTCAGGCTCCAAACACCCGAAATTTCGATATCTTGGGGTCTCAGATGCGGTCTGTACATGCTTACTCAGATACGTGCCCAAAACATGCGAAAAATCGCTATTTTAGGTGCCCAAAGTCAATATGTGTATGCATCTTCTGTACATGTTTATATCTCAAGTTCAGGCTCAAAACACCCGAAAATTCGATATTTTGGAGTTCCAGAAGTGATTTGTACATGCCTACTCAGTGCTAGAATATTTTCAAAATATAGGCCCAAAACATGCCCAAAATATATATTTTAATTGAGTGCCCAAAGTCGATATCTCACTTTCAGGCCCAAAACACCCGAAAATTCGATATTTTTGGGTCCCAGATGCGATCTGTACATGCCTACTCAGTGCTAGAATGATTTCAAAATATAGGCTCAAAACGTGCTAAAAATCGATATTTTAAGTGTCCAAAGTCGATATGTGCATGCATCTTCTGTACCCGTTTATATCTCAAATTCAGGCCCAAAACACCCGAAAATTCGGTGTTTTGGGATCCCAGAAGCGATCTGTACATGCCTACTCCTAGTTAGAATGTTTTCAAGATACAGACCCAAAACATGCTCAAAATCGATATTTTAGGTGCCCAAAAGTCGGTATGTGCATGCATCTTCAGTACCCGTTTATATCTCAAATTCAGGCTCAAAACACCCGAAAATTCGATATTTTGCGGCCCATGAAGCGATCTGTACATGCCTACTCCGTGTTAGAGTATTTTCAAAATACAGGCCCAAAACATACTGAAAATCAATCATTTAGGTGCCCAAAAGTCGATATGTGCATGCATCTTCTGTACCCGTTTATATCTCGAACTCAGGCTCCAAACACCCGAAAAATCGATAATTTGGGGTCCCAGAAGCGATCTGTATATGCCTACTCAGATACAGGCCCAAAACATGCTGAAAATCGATATTTTAGGTGCCCAAAGTCAATATGTGTATGCATCTTCTGCACCCATTTATATTCCAAATTCAACCTCAAAACACCCGAAAATTCGATATCTTTGGATCCCAGAACCGATCTGTACATGCCTACTCCTAGTTAGAATGTTTTCAAGATACAGACCCAAAACATGCTAAAAATTGATATTTTAAGTGTCCGAAGTCGATAAGTGCATGCATCTTCTGTACCCGTTTATATTTCAAATTCAGGCTCAAAACACCTGAAAATTCGGTATTTTTGTGTCCTAGAAGCAATCTGTACATGCCTACTACTAGTTAGAATGTTTTCAAGATACAGACCCAAAACATGCTCAAAATCAATATTTTAGGTACCCAAAAGTCGATATGTGCATGCATCTTCAGTACTCTTATATATTTTAAATTCAGGCTCAAAACACCCGAAAATTCGATATTTTGGGGTCCCAGAAGCGATTTGTACATGCCTACTCCGTGTTTTTTTTTCAAAATACAGGCCCAAAACATGCTGAAAATCGATATTTTAGGTGCCCAAAGTCAATATGTGCATGCATCTTCTGTACCCGTTTATATCTCAAATTCAGACTCAAAACAACCGAAAATTCGATATTTTGGGGTCCCAGAAGCAATCTGTACATGCCTACTCAGATACAGGCCCAAAACATGCTGAAGAACAATATTTTAGGTGCCCAAAGTCAATATGTGTATGCATCTTCTGTACCCGTTTATATCTCAAATTCAGACTCATAACACCCCAAAATTCGATATTTTGGGGTCCCAGAAGCGAACTGTACATGCCTACTCAGTGCTAGAATATTTTTAAAAATATAGGCCCAAAACATGTTAAAAATCGATATTTTAGGTGCCAAAGGCGATATCTAAAATTCAGGCCCAAAACACCCGAAAATTCGATATTTTGGGGTCCCAGAAGTGATCTGTACATGCCTACTCCGTGTTAGAGTATTTTCAAAATACAGGCCCAAAACATACTGAAAATCGATCTTTTAGGTGCCCAAAACTCGATATGTGCATGCATCTTCTGTACCCGTTTATATCTCAAATTCAGGCTCCAAACACCCGAAAATTCGATATTTTGCCGTTCCAGAAGCGATCTGTACATGCCTACTCCGTGTTAGAGAATTTTCAAAATGCAGGCCCAAAACATGCTAAAAATCGGTCTTTTAGGTGCCCAAAAGTCGATATGTGCATCCATCTTCTGTACCCGTTTATATCTCAAATTTAAGGCTCCAAACACCCGAAAATTCGATATTTAGGGGTCCCAGAAGCGATCTGTACATGCCTACTCAGATACAGGCTCAAAACATTCTGGAAATCGATATTATAGGTGCCCAAAGTCAATATGTGTATGCATCTTCTGCACCCGTTTATGTCCCAAATTCAACTTCAAAACACTCGAAAATTTGATATATTTAGGTCCCAGATGCGAACTGTACATGCCTACTCAGTGATAGAATGTTTTCAAAATATAGGCTCAAAACATGCCAAAAATCGATATTTTACGTGTCCAAAGTCAATATGTGCATGCATCTTCAGTACCCGTTTATATCTCAAATTCTGGCTTAAAACACCCGAAAATTCGGAATTTTTGTGTCCTAGAAGTTATCTGTACATGCCTACTCCTAGTTAGAATGTTTTCAAGATACAGACCCAAAACTTGCTCAAAATCGATATTTTAGGTGCCCAAAAGTCGATATGTGCATGCATCTTCAGTACCTGTTTATATCTCAAATTTAGGCTCAAAACACCCGAAAATTCGATATTTTGGGGTCCCAGAAGCGATCTGTACATGCCTACTCAGATACAGGCCCAAAACATGCTAAAAATCGATATTTTAGGTGCCTAAAGTCAATATGTGTATGCATCTTCTGCACCCATTTATATCCCAAATTCATCTTCAAAACACCCGAAATTTCGATATTTTGGAGTCCCAGAAGCGATCTCTACATGCTTACTCCGTGTTAGAGTATTTTCAAAATGCAGGCCCAAAACATGCTGAAAATCGATATTTTAGGTGCCCAAAGTCAATATGTGAATGCATCTTCAGTACCCGTTTATATCTCAAATTCAGGCTCAAAACCACCGAAAATTCGATATTTTGGGGTCCCAGAAGCGATATGTACATGCCTACTCAGTGCTAGAATCTTTTCAAAATATAGGCCCAAAACATGCTAGAAATCGATATTTTAGGTGCTCAAACTCGATATCTCAAATTCAGGCCCAAAACACCCGAAAATTCGATATTTTGGGGTCCCAGAAGCGATCTATACATGCCTACTCCGTATTAGAGTATTTGCAAAATACCGGCCCAAAACATACTGAAAATCGGTCTTTTAGGTGCCCAAAAGTCGATATGTGCATGCATCTTCTGTACCCGTTTATATCTCAAATTCAGGCTCAAAACACCCGAAAATTCGGTGTTTTTTGGTTCTAGAAGAGATCTGTACATGCCTACTCCTAGTTAGAATGTTTTCAAGATACACACCAAAAAACTTGCTCATAATCGATATTTTAGGTGCATAAATTTCGATATGTGCATGCATCTTCAGTACCTGTTTATATCTCAAATTCAGGCTCAAAACACCCGAAAATTCGATATTTTGCGGTCTCAGAAGCGATCTGTACATGCCTACTCAGTGCTAGAATATTTTCAAAATATAGGCCCAAAACATGCTAGAAATCGATATTTTAGGTGCCCAAAGTCGATATCTCAAATTCAGGCCCAAAACACCCGAAAATTTGATATTTTGGGGTCCCAGAAGCGATCTGTACATGCCTACTCCGTATTAGAGTATTTGCAAAATACCGGCCCAAAATATACTGAAAATCGGTCTTTTAGGTGCCCAAAAGTCGATATGTGAATGCATCTTCTGTACCCGTTTATATCTCAAATTCAGGCTCAAAACACCCGAAAATTCGGTGTTTTTTGGTTCTAGAAGGGATCTGTACATGCCTACTCCTAGTTAGAATGTTTTCAAGATACAGACCAAAAAACTTGCTCAAAATCGATATTTTAGGTGCATAAATTTCGATATGTGCATGCATCTTCAGTACCTGTTTATATCTCAAATTCAGTCTCAAAACACCCGAAAATTCGATATTTTGGGGTCTCATAAGCGATCTATACATGCCTACTCAGTGCTAGAATATTTTCAAAATATATGCCCAAAACATGCTAAAAATCGATATTTTAGGTGCCCAAAGTCGATATCTCAAATTCAGGCCCAAAACACCCGAAAATACGATATTTTGGGGTCCCAGAAGCGATCTGTAAATGACTACTCCGTATTAGCGAATTTTCAAATTACAGGCCCAAAACATACTGAAAATCGATCTTTTAGGTGCCCAAAAGTCGATATGTGGATGCATCTTCTGTACCGGTTTATATCTCAAATTCAGGCTCAAAACACGCAAAAATTCGATATGTTGGGGTCCCAGAAGCGATCTGTACATGCCTACTTAGTGCTAGAATATTTTCGAAATATAGGCTTAAAACATGCTAGAAATCGATATTTTAGGTGCTCCAACTCGATATCTCAAATTCAGGCCCAAAACACCCGAAAATTCGATATTTTGAGGTCCCAGAAGCGATCTGTACATGCCTTCTCCGTATTAGAGTATTTTCAAAATACAGGCCCAAAACATAGTGAAAATCGGTCTTTTAGGTGCCCAAAATTCGATATGTGCATGCATCTTCTGTACCCGTTTATATCTCAAATTCAGTCTCAAAACACTCGAAAATTTGATATATTTAGGTCCGAAAAGTGAACTGTACATGCCTACTCAGTGCTAGAATGTTTTCAAAATATAGGCTCAAAACATGCAAAAAATCGATATTTTACGTGTCCAAAGTCGATATGTGCATGCATCTTCTGTACCCGTTTATATCTGAAATTCAGGCTCAAAACACCCGAAAATTAGATATTTTGGGGTCCCAGAAGCGATCTGTATATGCCTACTCAGATACAGGCCCAAAACATGTTAAAAATCAATATTTAAGGTGCCTAAAGTCCATATGTGTATGCATCTTCTGCACCCATTTATATCCCAAATTCAACCTCAAAACACCCTAAAATTCGATATTTTTGGGTCCCAGAAGCGATCTGTACATGCCTACTCCTAGTTAGAATGTTTTCAATATACAGACCCAAAGCATGCTCAAAATCGATAATTTAGGTGCCCAAAAGTCGATATTTGCATGCATCTTCAGCACCCGTTTATATCTCAAATTCAGGCTCAAAACACCCGAAAAATCGATATTTTGGAGTCTTAGAAGCGATCTCTACATGCTTACTCCGTGTTAGAGTATTTTCAAAATACAGGCCCAAAACATGCTGAAAATCGATATTTTAGGTGCCGAAAGTCGATATGTGCATGCATCTTCTGTACCCGTTTATATCTCAAATTCAGGCTCAAAACACCCAAAAATTCGGTATTTTTGGGTACTAGAAGCGATCTGTACATGCCTACTTCTAGTTATAATGTTTTCAAGATACAGACCCAAAGCATGCTCAAAATCGATAATTTAGGTGCCCAAAAGTCGATATGTGCATTCATCTTCAGCACACGTTTATATCTCAAATTCAGGCTCAAAACACCCGAAAATTCGATATTTTGGGGTCCCAGAAGCGATCTGTACATGCCTACTCCGTGTTAGAGTATTTTCGAAATACAGACCCAAAACATGCTGAAAATCGATATTTTAGGTGCCCAAAGTCAATATGTGCATGCATCTTTTGTACGAGTTTATATCTCAAATTCAGGCTCCAAACACCGGAAAAATCTATATTTTGGGGGCCCAGAAGCGATCTGTACATGCTTACTCCGTGTTAGAGTATTTTCAAAATACAGGCCCAAAACATGCTGAAAATCGATAATTTAGGTGCCCAAAAGTCGATATGTGCATGCATCTTCATCACCCGTTTATATCTCAAATTCAGGCTCAAAACACATGAAAATTCGATATTTTGGGGTCCCAGAAGCGATTTGTACATGCCTACTCCGTGTTAGAGTATTTTCGAAATACAGACCCAAAACATGCTGAAAATCGATAATTTAGGTGCCCAAAAGTCGATATGTGCATGTATCTTCTGTACCCGTTTATATTTCAAATTCAGGCTCAAAACACCCGAAAATTCGATATTTTGGGGTCCCAGAAGCGATATCTACATGCCTACTCAGATACAAACTCAAAACATGGTGAAAATCGATATTTTAGGCTCCCAAAGTCAATATGTGTATGCATCTTCTGCACCCATTTATATCCCAAATTCAACCTCAAAATACCCGAAAATTCTATATTTTTGGGTCCCAGAATCGATCTGTACAAGCCTACTCATTGCTAGAAAGTTTTCAAAACAGAGGCTCAAAACATGCTAAAAATCGATATTTTAAGTGTCCAAAGTCGATATGTGCATTCATCTTCTGTACCCGTTTATATCTCAAATTTAAGACTCCAAACACCCGAAAATTCGATATTTTGGGGTCCCAGAAGCGATCTGTACATGCCTACTCAGTGCTAGAATATTTTCAAAATATAGACCGAAAACATGCTAAAAATCGATATTTTAGGTGCCCAAAGTCGATATCTCAAATTCAGGCCCAAAACACCCGAAAATTCGATATTTTGGGGTCCCAGAAGCGATCTGTACATGCCTACTCCTAGTTAGAATGTTTTCAAGATACAGAATCAAAACATGCTCAAAATCGATATTTTAGGTGCCCAAAATTCGATATGTGCATGCATCTTCAGTACCCGTTTATATTTCAAATTCAGGCTTAAAACACCCGAAAATTCGATATTTTGGGGTTCCAGAAGCAATCTCTACATGCCTACTCCGTGTTAGAGTATTTTCAAGATACAGACCCAGAGCATGCTGAAAATCGATATTTTAGGTGCCCAAAGTCAATATGTGCATGCATCTTCTGTGCCCGTTTATATCTCAAATTCAGGCTCAAAACTCCCGAAAATTCGATATTTTGGGGTCCCAGAAGCTATCTGTACATGCCTACACCTTATTAGAGTATTTTCAAAATATAGGCCCAAAACATACTAAAAATCGGTCTTTTAGGTGCCCAAAAGTCGATATGTGCATGCATCTTCTGTACCCGTTTATATCTCAAATTTAAGACTCCAAACACCCGAAAATTCGATATTTTGGGGTCCCAGAAGCGATCTGTACATGCCTACTCAGATACAGGCCCAAAACATGATGAAAATCGATATTATATGTGCCTAAAGTCAATATGTGTATGCATCTTCTGCACCCGTTTATATCCCAAATTCAACCTCAAAACACCCGAAAATTCGATATTTTTGGGTCTTAGGAACGATCTGTACATGCCTACTCAGTGATAGAATGTTTTCAAAATATAGGCTCAAAACATGCTAAAAATCGATATTTTAAGTGTCCAAAGTCGATATGTGCATGCATCATCTGTACCCGTTTATATCTCAAATTCATGCTAAAAATACCCGAAAATTCGGCATTTTTGGGTCCTAGAAGCGATCTGTACATGCCTACTCCTAGTTAGAAAATTTTCATGATACAGAGCCAAAACATGCTCAAAATCGATATTTTAGGTTCCCAAAATTCGATATGTGCATGCATCTTCTGTACCCGTTTATATTTCAAATTCAGGCTTAAAACACCCGATAATTCGATGTTTTGGGGTTCCAGAAACAATCTGTACATGCCTACTCCGTGTTAGAGTATTTTCAAAATACAGGCCCAAAACATGCTGAAAATCGCTATTTTAGGTGCCCAAAGTCAATATGTGCATGCATCTTCTGTACCCGTTTATATCTCATATTCAGGCTCAAAACACTCGAAAATTCGATATTTTGAAGTCCCAGAAGCGATCTGTACATGCCTACTCAGTGCTAGAATATTTTCAAAATATAGACCGAAAACATGCTAAAAATCGATATTTTAGGTGCCCAAAGTCGATATCTCAAATTCAGGCCCAAAACACCCGAAAATTCGATATTTTGGGGTCCCAGAAGCGATCTGTACATGCCTACTCCGTATTAGCGAATTTTCAAATTGCAGGCCCAAAACATACTGAAAATCGATCTTTTTGGTGCCCAAAAGTCGTTATGTGGATGAATCTTCTGTACCTGTATATCTCAAATTTAGGCTCCAAACACCCGAAAATTCGATATTTTGGGGTCCCAGAAGCAATCTGTACATGCCTACTCAGTGCTAGAATGTTTTCAAAATATAGGCTCAAAACATCCTAAAAATCGATATTTTAAATGTCCAAAGTCGATAAGTGCATGAATTTTCTGTACCCGTTTATATCTCAAATTCAGGCTCAAAACACCCGAAAATTCAGTATTTTTGGGTCATAGAATCGATCTGTTCATGCCTACTCCTAGTTAGAATGATTTCAAGATACAGACCCAAAATATGCTCAAAATCGATATTTTAGGTGCCCAAAAGTCGATATGTGCATGCATCTTCTGTACCCATATATCTCAAAATCAGGCTCAAAACACCCGAAAATTCGATATTTTGGGGTCCCAGAAGCGATCTGTACATGCCTACTCCGTGTTAGAGTATTTTCGAAATACAGCCCAAAAACATGCTGAACATCGATATATTAGGTGCCAAAAGTCAATATGTTCATGCATCTTTTGTACGAGTTTATATCTCAAATTCAGACTCCAAACACCCGAAAAATCGATATTTTGGGGTCCCAGAAGCGATCTTTACATGCCTACTCACTGCTAGAATATTTTCAAAATACAGGCCCAAAACATGCTGAAAATCGATATTTTGGTACAAAGTCAATATCTGCATGCATCTTCAGTACCCGTTAATATCACAAATTCAGGCTCAAAACACCCAAAAAAATCGATGTTTTGAGGTCCTAGAAGCGATCTGTACATGCCTACTCAGTTCTAGAATATTTTCAAAATATAGGCCCAAAACATGCTAAAAATCGATATTTTAGGTGCCCAAAGTCGATATGTGCATGTATCTTCTGTACCCGTTTATATTTCAAATTCAGGCTCAAAACACCCGAAAATTCGATATTTTGGGGTCCCAGAAGCGATATCTACATGCCTACTCAGATACAAACTCAAAACATGGTGAAAATCGATATTTTAGGCTCCCAAAGTCAATATGTGTATGCATCTTCTGCACCCATTTATATCCCAAATTCAACCTCAAAACACCCGAAAATTCGATATTTTTGGGTCCCAGAATCGATCTGTACAAGCCTACTCATTGCTAGAAAGTTTTCAAAACATAGGCTCAAAACATGCTAAAAATCGATATTTTATGTGTCCATAGTCGATATGTGCATTCATCTTCTGTACCCGTTTATATCTCAAATTCAGGCTCAAAACACCCGAAAATTCGGCATTTTTGGGTCCCAGAAGCGATCTGTACATGCCTACTCCTAGTTAGAATGTTTTCAAGATACAGAATCAAAACATGCTCAAAACCGATATTTTAGGTGCCCAAAATTCGATATGTGCATGCATCTTCAGTACCCGTTTATATTTCAAATTCAGGCTTAAAACACCCGAAAATTCGATGTTTTGGGGTTTTTGAAGCAATCTCTACATGCCTACTCCGTGTTAAAGTATTTTCAAGATACAGACCCAGAGCATGCTGAAAATCGATATTTTAGGTGCCCAAAGTCAATATGTGCATGCATCTTCTGTGCCCGTTTATATCTCAAATTCAGGCTCAAAACTCTCGAAAATTCGATATTTTGGGGTCCCAGAAGCGATCTGTACATGCCTACACCTTATTAGAGTATTTTCAAAATACAGGCCCAAAACATACTGAAAATCGGTCTTTTAGGTGCCCAAAAGTCGATATGTGCATGCATCTTCTGTACCCGTTCATATCTCAAATTTAAGACTCCAAACACCCGAAAATTCGATATTTTGGGGTCTCAGAAGCGATCTGTACATGCCTACTCAGATACAGGCCCAAAACATGCTGAAAATCGATATTATAGGTGCCTAAAGTCAATATGTGTATGCATCTTCTGCACCCGTTTATATCCCAAATTCAACCTCAAAACACCCGAAAATTCGATATTTTTGTGTCTTAGAAGCGATCTGTACATGCCTACTCAGTGATAGAATGTTTTCAAAATATAGGCTCAAAACATGCTAAAAATCTATATTTTAGGTGCCCAAAAGTCGATATGTGCATGCATCTTCAGTACCCGTTTATATCTCAAATTGTTGCTGAAAACACCCGAAAATTCGATATTTTGGGGTCCCAGAAGCGATCTGTACATGCATACTCTGTGTTAGAGTATTTTCAAAATATAGACCGAAAACATGCTAAAAATCGATATTTTAGGTGCCCAAAGTCGATATCTCAAATTCAGGCCCAAAACACCCGAAAATTCGATATTTTGGGGTCCCAGAAGCAATCTGTACATGCCTGTACATGCTAGAATGTTTTCAAAATATAGGCTCAAAACATCCTAAAAATCGATATTTTAAATGTCCAAAGTCGATAAGTGCATGAATTTTCTGTACCCGTTTATATCTCAAATTCAGGCTCAAAACACCCGAAAATTCGGTATTTTTGGGTCATAGAATCGATCTGTTCATGCCTACTCCTAGTTAGAATGATTTCAAGATACAGACCCAAAATATGCTAAAAATCGATATTTTAGGTGCCCAAAAGTCGATATGTGCATGCATCTTCTGTACCCGTTTATATCTCAAATTCAGGCTCAAAACACCCGAAAATTCGATATTTTGGGGTCCCAGAAGCGATCTGTACATGCATACTCTGTGTTAGAGTATTTTCAAAATACAGGCCCAAAACATGCTTAAAATTGATACTTTAGTTGCCCAAAGTCAATATGTTCATGCATCTTCTGTACCGGTTTATATCTCAAATTCAGGCTCAAAACACCCAAAAATTCGATATTTTTGGGTCCCAGAAGCGATCTGTACATGCCTACTCAGTGCTAGAATATTTTTAAAGTATAGGCCCAAAACATGATAAAAATCGATATTTTTGGTGCCCAAAGTCGATATCTCAAATTCAGGCTCAAAACACCCGAAAATTCGGTATTTTTGGGTGTCAGAAGCGATCTGTACATGCCTACTCCGTGTTAAGGTATTTTAAATATACAGGCCCAAAAATATCTGAAAATTGATCTTTTAGGTGCCCAAAAGTCGAAATGTGCATGCATCTTCTGTACCCGTTTATAACTCAATTTCAGGCTCAAAAAACCCTAAAATTCGGTGTTTTTGGGTCCTAGAAGTGATCTGTACATGCCTATTCAGTGCTAGAATGTTTTCAAGATACAGACCCAAAACATGTTCAAAATCGATATTTTAGGTGCCCAAAAGTCAATATGTGCATGCATCTTCAGTACCCGTTTATATCTCAAATTCAGGCTCAAAATACCCAAAAATTTGATATTTTGGGGTCCCAGAAGCGATCTGTACATGCCTACTCCGTGTTAGAGTATTTTCAAAATACAGGCCCAAAACATGCTGAAAATCAATATTTTAGGTGCCCAAAAGTCGATATGTGCATGCATCTTCTATACCCGTTTATAACTCAAATTCAGGCTCCAAACTCCCGAAAATTCGATATTTTGGGGTCCCAGAAGCGATCTGTACATGCCTACTCCGTGTTAGAGTATTTTAAAAATACAGGCCAAAAGCATGCTGAAAATCGATATTTTAGGTGCCCAAAGTTAATATGTGTATGCATCTTCTGCACCCGTATATATCCCAAATTCAACCTCAAAACACCCGAAAATTCGATATTTTTGGGTTCCAGAAGCGATCTGTAGAAGCCTACTCAGTGCTAGAATTATTTTAAACTATAGGCTCAAAACATGCTCAAAATCGATATTTTAAGTGTCCAAAGTCGATATGTGCATGCATATTCTGTACCCGTTTATATCTCAAATTCAGGGTCAAAAAACCTTAAAATTCGGTGTTTTTGGGTCCTAGAAGTGATCTGTACATGCCTACTCCTATTTAGAATGTTTTCAAGATACAGACCCAAAACATGCTCAAAATCGATATTTTAGGTGCCCAAAAGTCGATATTTGCATGCATCTTCAGTACCCGTTTATATCTCAAATTCAGGCTCAAAAAACCCGAAAATTCGATATTTTGGGTCCCATAAGCGATCTGTACATGCCTACTCAGTGTTAGAATATTTTCAAATTTAGGCCCAAAACATGCTAACAATCGATATTTTAGGTGCCCAAAGTCGATATCTTAAAATTCATGCCCAAAACACCCGATATCTCGATTTTTTGGGGTCCCAGTAGAAATCTGTACATGCCTACTCAGATACAGGCCCAAAACATGCTGAAAATCGATATTTTAGGTGCCCAAAGTCGATATCTCAAATTCATGCTTAAAACACCCGAAGTCTCGATTTTTTGGGGTCCCAGTAGAAATCTGTACATGCATACTCAGATACAGGCCCAAAACATGCTGAAAATCGATATTTTACGTGCCCAAAAGTCGATATGTGCATGTATCTTCTGTACCCGTTTATATTTCAAATTCAGGCTCCAAACACCCAAAAATTCGATATTTTGGGGTCCCAAAAGCAAACTGTACATGCCTACTCAGATGCAGGCTAAAAAAACATGCTGAAAATCGATATTTTAGGTGCCCAAAGTCAAAATGTGTATGCATCTTCTGCACCCATTTATATCCCAAATTCAACCTCAAGTCACCCGAAAATTCAATATTTTTGGGTCCCAGAAGCGATCTGTACAAGCCTACTCAGTGCTAGAAAGTTTTCAAAATATAGGCTCAAAACATGCTAAAAATCGATATTTAAAGTGTCCTAAGTACATGCATCTTCTGTACCCGTTTATATCTCAAATTTAGGCTCCAAACACCCGAAAATTCGATAATTTTGGGTCCCTGAAGCAATCTGTACATGCCTACTCAGCGCTAGAATGTTTTCAATATATAGGCTCAAAACATCCTAAAAAGCAATATTTTAAATGTCCAAAGTCGATATGTGCATTCATCTTCTGTACCTGTTTATATCTCAAATTCAGGCTCAAAACACCCGAAAATTCGGTATTTTTGGGTCGTAGAATCGGTCTGTTCATGCCTACTCCTAGTTAGAATGATTTCAAGATACAGACCCAAAACATGCTAAAAATCGATATTTTAGGTGCCCAAAAGTCTGTATGTGCATGCATCTTCTGTACCCGTTTATATCTCAAATTCAGGCTGAAAACACCTGAAAATTCGATATTTTGGGGTCCCAGAAGCGATCTGTACATGCATACGCTGTGTTAGAGTATTTTCGAAATACAAGCCCAAAACATGCTGAAAATCGATATTGTAGATGCATAAAGTCAATATGTGTATGCATCTTTTGTACCGGTTTATATCTCAAATTCAGGCTCAAAAAACCCGAAAATTCGATATTTTGGGTCCCATAAGCGATCTGTACATGCCTACTCAGTGTTAGAATATTTTCAAATTTAGGCCCAAAACATGCTAAAAATCGATATTTTAGGTGCCCAAAGTCGATATCTTAAAATTCATGCCCAAAACACCCGATATCTCGATTTTTTGGGGTCCCAGTAGAAATCTGTACATGCCTACTCAGATACAGGCCCAAAACATGCTGAAAATCGATATTTTAGGTGCCCAAAGTCGATAACTCAAATTCATGCTTAAAACACCATGTCTCGATTTTTTGGGGTCCCAGTAGAAATCTGTACATGCCTACTCAGATACAGGCCCAAAACATGCTGAAAATCGATATTTTACGTGCCCAAAAGTCGATATGTGCATGTATCTTCTGTACCCGTTTATATTTCAAATTCAGGCTCCAAACACCCGAAAATTCGATATTTTGGGGTCCCAGAAGCGAGCTGTACATGCCTACTCAGATACAGGCTCAAAAAACATGCTGAAAATCGATATTTTAGGTGCCCAAAGTCAAAATGTGTATGCATCTTCTGCACCCATTTATATCCCAAATTCAACCTGAAGTCACCCGAAAATTCGATATTTTTGGGTCCCAGAAGCGATCTGTACAAGCCTACTCAGTGCTAGAAAGTTTTCAAAACATAGGCTCAAAACATGCTAAAAATCGATATTTAAAGTGTCCTAAGTACATGCATCTTCTGTACCCGTTTATATCTCAAATTTAGGCTCCAAACACCCGAAAATTCGATAATTTTGGGTCCCTGAAGCAATCTGTACATGCCTACTCAGCGCTAGAATGTTTTCAAAATATAGGCTCAAAACATCCTAAAAATCAATATTTTAAATTTCCAAAGTCGATATGTGCATTCATCTTTTGTACCTGTATATATCTCAAATTCAGGCTCAAAACACCCGAAAATTCGGTATTTTTGGGTCGTAGAATCGGTCTGTTCATGCATACTCCTAGTTAGAATGATTTCAAGATACAGACCCAAAATATGCTAAAAATCGATATTTTAGGTGCCCAAAAGTCGGTATGTGCATGCATCTTCTGTACCCGTTTATATCTCAAATTCAGGCTGAAAACACCTGAAAATTCGATATTTTGGGGTCCCAGAAGCGATCTGTACATGCATACGCTGTGTTAGAGTATTTTAGAAATACAAGCCCAAAACATGCTGAAAATCGATATTGTATTTGCATAAAGTCAATATGTGCATGCATCTTTTGTACCGGTTTATATCTCAAATTCAGGCTCAAAACACCCGAAAATTCGATATTTTGGGGTCCCAGAAGCGATCTGTACTTGCCTACTCAGTGCTAAAATATTTTCAAACGAAAGGATCAAAACGTGCTAAAAATCAATATTTAAAGTGTCCGAAGTCGATATGTGCATGCATCTTCAGTACCCGTTTATATCTCAAATTCAGGCTCAAAACACCCGAAAATTCGATAATTTGGGGTCCCAGAAGCGATCTGTACATGCATACTCAGTGCTAGAATGTTTTCAAAATATAGGCCCAAAACATGCTAAAAATCGATATTTTAAGTGTCCAAAGTCGATATGTGCATGCATCTTCTGTACCCGTTTATATCTCAAATTCAGGCTCAAAACACCCAAAAATTCGGTATTTTTGGGTACTATAAGCGATCTGTACATGCCCACTTCTAGTTAGAATGTTTTCAAGATACAGACCCAAAGCATGCTCAAAATCGATAATTTAGGTACCGAAAGTCAATATGTGCATGCATCTTCTGCACCCGTTTATATCTCAAATTCAGGCTCAAAACACCCAAAAATTCGGTATTTTTGGGTACTATAAGCGATCTGTACATGCCGACTTCTAGTTAGAATGTTTTCAAGATACAGACCCAAAGCATGCTCAAAATCGATAATTTAGGTGCCCAAAAGTTTATATGTGCATGCATCTTCAGCACCCGTTTATATCTCAAATTCAGGCTCAAAACACCCGAAAATTCGTTATTTTGGGGTCCCAGAAGCGATCTCTACATGCCTACTCCGTGTTTGAGTATTTTCAAATTACAGGCCCAAAACATGCTGAAAATCGATATTTTAGGTGCCCAAAGTCAATATGTGCATGCATCTTCTGTACCCGTTTATATCTCATATTCAGGCTCAAAACACCCGAAAATTCGATATTTTTAGGTCCCAGAAGCGATCTCTACATGCCTACTCAGTGATGCCATATTTTCAAAAGAAAGGATCAAAACGTCCTAAAAATCAATATTTAAAGTGTCCAAAGTCGATATGTGCATGCATCTTTAGTACCCGTTTATATCTCAAATTCAGGCTCAAAACACCCGAAAATTCGATATTTTGGGGTCCCAGAAGCGATCTGAACATGCCTACTTCGTGTTAGAGTATTTAGAAAAAAAATGGCCCAAAACATGCTGAAAATCGATATCTTAGGTGCCCAAAGTCAATATTTGCATGCATCTTCTGTTCCCGTTTATATCTCAAATTCAGGCTCAAAAAACCGAAAATTCGATATTTTGGGGTCCTAGAAGCGATCTGTACATGCCTAATCCGTGTTAAGGTATTTTCAATGTACAGGTCCAAAACAATCTGAAAATTAATCTTTTAGGTGCCCAAAATTCGAAATGTGCATGCATCTTCTGTACCCGTTTATAACTTAATTTCAGGCTCAAAAAAACCCCGAAAATTCAATATTTTTGGGTCCCAGAAGCGATCTGTACATGCCTACTTAGTGCTAGAATGTTTTCAAAATATAGGCCCAAAACATCCTAAAAATCGATGTTTTAAGTGTCCAAAGTCAATATGTGCAATCATCTTCTGTACCCGTTTATATCTCAAATGCAGGCTCCAAACTCCCGAAAATTCGGTGTTTTTGGGTCCTAGAAGTGATCTGTACATGCCTACTCCAGGTTAGAGTATTTTCAAAATACAGATAAAAAGCATGCTGAAAATCGATATTTTAGGTGCCCAAAGTCAATATGTGTATGCATCTTCTGCACCCGTATATATCCCAAATTTAACCTCAAAACACCAGAAAATTCGATATTTTGGGGTCCCAGAAGCGATCTGTACATGCCTAATCAGTGCTAGAATATTTTCAAAATATAGGCCCAAAACATGCTAAAATCGATATTTTAGGTGCCCAAAGTCGATATCTTAAATTCAGGATCAAAACACCCGAAAATTCGATATTTTGGGGTCTAAGAAGCGATCTGTACATGCCTACTCCGTGCTAGAGTATTTTCAAAATACAGGCCCAAATCATGCTGAAAATCGATATTTTAGGTGCCCAAAGTCAATATGTGTATGCATTTTCTGCACCCGTATATATCCCAAATTCAGGCTCCAAACACCCAAAAATTCGATTTTCGGGGGTCCCAGAAGTGATCTGTACATGCCTACTCAGTGCTAGAATGATTTCAAAATATAGGATCAAAACATGCTAAAAATCGATATTTTAAGTGTCCAAAGTCGATATCTACATGCATCTTCTGTACCCGTTTATATATCAAATTCAGACTCAAAACACCCAAAAGTTCGGTGTTTTTGGGTCCTAGAAGTGATCTGTACATGCCTACTCCTAGTTAGAATGTTTTCAAGATACAGACCCAAAACATGCTGAAAATTGATATTTTAGGTGCCCAAAAGTTGATATGTGCATGCATCTTCAGTACCCGTTTATATCTTAAATTCAGGCTCAAAACACTCGAAAATTCGATATTTTGGGGTTCCAGAAGCGATCTGTACATGCCTACTCAGTGATAGAATGTTTTCAAGATACAAACCCAAACATGCTCAAAATTGATATTTTAGGTGCCTAAAAGTCGATATGTGCATGCATCTTCTGTACCCGTTTATATCTCAAATTCAGGCTCCAAACACACGAAAATTCGATATTTTGGGGTCCCAGAAGCGATCTGTACATGCCTAATCAGTGCTAGAATATTTTCAAAATATAGGTCCAAAACATCCTAAAAATCGATGTTTTAAGTGTCCAAAGTCAATATGTGCAAGCATCTTCTGTACCCGTTTATATCTCAAATGCAGGCTCCAAACTCCCGAAAATTCGGTGTTTTTGGGTCCTAGAAGTGATCTGTACATGCCTACTCCAGGTTAGAGTATTTTCAAAATACAGATAAAAAGCATGCTGAAAATCGATATTTTAGGTGCCCAAAGTCAATACGTGTATGCATCTTCTGCACCCGTATATATCCCAAATTCAACCTCAAAACACCCGAAAATTCGATATTTTGGGGTCCCAGAAGCGATCTGTACATGCCTAATCAGTGCTAGAATATTTTCAAAATATAGGCCCAAAACATGCTAAAATCGATATTTTAGGTGCCCAAAGTCGATATCTTAAATTCAGGATCAAAACACCCGAAAATTCGATATTTTGGGGTCTAAGAAGCGATCTGTACATGCCTACTCCGTGCTAGAGTATTTTCAAAATACAGGCCCAAATCATGCTGAAAATCGATATTTTAGGTGCCCAAAGTCAATATGTGTATGCATTTTCTGCACCCGTATATATCCCAAATTCAGGCTCCAAACACCCAAAAATTCGATTTTCGGGGGTCCCAGAAGTGATCTGTACATGCCTACTCAGTGCTAGAATGATTTCAAAATATAGGATCAAAACATGCTAAAAATCGATATTTTAAGTGTCCAAAGTCGATATCTACATGCATCTTCTGTACCCGTTTATATATCAAATTCAGACTCAAAACACCCAAAAGTTCGGTGTTTTTGGGTCCTAGAAGTGATCTGTACATGCCTACTCCTAGTTAGAATGTTTTCAAGATACAGACCCAAAACATGCTGAAAATTGATATTTTAGGTGCCCAAAAGTCGATATGTGCATGCATCTTCAGTACCCGTTTATATCTTAAATTCAGGCTCAAAACACCCGAAAATTCGATATTTTGGGGTTCCAGAAGCGATCTGTACATGCCTACTCAGTGATAGAATGTTTTCAAGATACAAACCCAAACATGCTCAAAATTGATATTTTAGGTGCCTAAAAGTCGATATGTGCATGCATCTTCTGTACCCGTTTATATCTCAAATTCAGGCTCCAAACACACGAAAATTCGATATTTTGGGGTCCCAGAAGCGATCTGTACATGCCTAATCAGTGCTAGAATATATTCAAAATATAGGCCTAAAACATCCTAAAAATCGATGTTTTAAGTGTCCAAAGTCAATATGTGCAAGAATCTTCTGTACCCGTTTATATCTCAAATGCAGGCTCCAAACTCCCGAAAATTCGGTGTTTTTGGGTCCTAGAAGTGATCTGTACATGCCTACTCCAGGTTAGAGTATTTTCAAAATACAGATAAAAAGCATGCTGAAAATCGATATTTTAGGTGCCCAAAGTCAATACGTGTATGCATCTTCTGCACCCGTATATATCCCAAATTCAACCTCAAAACACCCGAAAATTCGATATTTTGGGGTCCCAGAAGCGATCTGTACATGCCTAATCAGTGCTAGAATATTTTCAAAATATAGGCCCAAAACATGCTAAAATCGATATTTTAGGTGCCCAAAGTCGATATCTTAAATTCAGGATCAAAACACCCGAAAATTCGATATTTTGGGGTCTAAGAAGCGATCTGTACATGCCTACTCCGTGCTAGAGTATTTTCAAAATACAGGCCCAAATCATGCTGAAAATCGATATTTTAGGTGCCCAAAGTCAATATGTGTATGCATTTTCTGCACCCGTATATATCCCAAATTCAGGCTCCAAACACCCAAAAATTCGATTTTCGGGGGTCCCAGAAGTGATCTGTACATGCCTACTCAGTGCTAGAATGATTTCAAAATATAGGATCAAAACATGCTAAAAATCGATATTTTAAGTGTCCAAAGTCGATATCTACATGCATCTTCTGTACCCGTTTATATATCAAATTCAGACTCAAAACACCCAAAAGTTCGGTGTTTTTGGGTCCTAAAAGTGATCTGTACATGCCTACTCCTAGTTATAATGTTTTCAAGATACAGACCCAAAACATGCTGAAAATTGATATTTTAGGTCCCCAAAAGTCGATATGTGCATGCATCTTCAGTACCCGTTTATATTTTAAATTCAGGCTCAAAACACCCGAAAATTCGATATTTTGGGGTTCCAGAAGCGATCTGTACATGCCTACTCAGTGATAGAATGTTTTCAAGATACAAACCCAAACATGCTCAAAATTGATATTTTAGGTGCCTAAAAGTCGATATGTGCATGCATCTTCTGTACCCGTTAATATCTCAAATTCAAGCTCCAAACACACGAAAATTCGATATTTTGGGGTCCCAGAAGCGATCTGTACATGCCTACTCCGTGCTAGAGTATTTTCAAAATACTGGCCCAAAACATTCTGGAAATCGATATTTTAGGTGCCCAGAGTCAATCTGTGTATGCATTTTCTGCACCCGTATATATCCCAAATTCAACCTCAAAACACCCTAAAATTCGAGATATTTGGGTCCCAGAAACAATCTGTACATGCCTACTCATTGCTAGAATTTTTTCAAAATATAGGCTCAAAACATGCTAAAAATCGATATTTTAAGTGTCCAAAGTCGATATGTGCATGCATCTTCAGTACCCGTTTATATCTAAAATTCAGGCTCAAAACACCCGAAAATTCGGTGTTTTCGGGTCCTAGAAGTGATCTGTACATGCCTACTCCTAGATAAAATGTTTTCAAGATACAGACCCAAAACATGCTTAAAATCGATATTTTAGGTGCCCAAAAGTTGATAAGTGCATGCATCTTCAGTACCCGTTTATATATCAAATTCAGGCTCAAAATACCGAAAATTTCGATATTTTGGGGTCCCAGAAGCGATCTGTACATGCCTACTCAGTGCTAGAATATTTTCAAAAAATATAGGCCCAAAACATGCTAAAAATCGATATTTTAGGTGCCCAAAGTCGATATATCAAATTTAGCCCCAAAACACCCGAAAATTCGATATTTTGGGGTCCCAGAAGCGATCTGTACATGCCTACTAAGTGTTAGAGTATTTTCAAAATACAGGCCCAAAACATACTGAAAATCGATCTAATAGGTGCCCAAAAGTCGATATGTTCATGCATCTTCTGTACCCGTATATTTCTCAAATTCAGGCTCCAAACACCTAAAAAATTCGATATTTTAGGGTCCCAGAAGCGATCAGTACATGCCTACTCTGTGTTAGAGTATTTTAAAAATACAGGCCCAAAACATGCTGAAAATCGATATTTTAGGTGCCCAAAGTCAATATGTGCATGCATCTTCTGTACCCGTTTATATCTCAAATTCAGGCTCAAAACACCCGAAAATTCGATATTTTGGGGTCCCAGAAGCGATCTGTACATATCTACTCAGTGCCAGAATGTTTTCAAAATATAGGCTCAAAACATGCTTAAAATCGATCTTTAAAGTGTCCAAAGTCGATATGTGCATGCATCTTCAGTACCCGTTTATATCTCAAATTCAGGCTCAAAATACCCGAAAAATCGATATTTTGGGGTCCCAGAAGCGATCTGTACATGCCTACTCCGTGTTAGAGTATTTTCATAATACAGGCCCAAAACATGCTGAAAATCGATATTTTAGGTGCCCAAAAGTCGATATGTGCATGCATCTTCTGTACCCGTTTATATCTCAAATTCAGGCTCCAAACACCCGAAAATTCGATAATTTGGGGTCCCAGAAGCTATCTATATGCCTACTCCATGCTAGAGTATCTTCAAAAAACAGGCCCAAAACATGCTGAAAATCGATATTTTAGGTGCCCAGAGTCAATATGTGTATGCATTTTCTGCACCCGTATTTATCCCAAATTCAACCTCAAAACACCCTAAAATTCGAGATTTTTGGGTCTCAGAAACGATCTGTACATGCTTACTCATTGCTTGAATGTTTTCAAAATATAGGCTCAAAACATGCTAAAAATCGATATTTTAAGTGTCCAAAGTCGATATGTGCATGCATCTTCTGTACCCGTTTATATCTCAAATTCAGGCTCAAAACACCCGAAAATTCGGTGTTTTTGGGTCCTAGAAGTGATCTGTACATGCCTACTCCTAGTTAGAATGTTTTTAAGATACAGACCAAAAACCTACTCAAAATCGATATTTTAGGTGCCCAAAAGTCAATATGTGAATGCATCTTCAGTACCCGTTTATATCTCAAATTCTGGCTCAAAATACCCGAAAATTGATATTTTGGGTTCCCAGAAGCGATCTGTATATGCCTACTCAGTGTTAGAGTATTTTCAAAATACAGGCCCAAAACATGCTGAAAATCGATATTTTAGGTGCCCAAAAGTCGATATCTCAAATTCAAGCCCAAAACACCCGAAAATTCGATATTTAGGGGTCCCAGTAGAAATCTGTACATGCCTACTCCGTGTTAGAGTATTTTCAAAATAGAGGCCCAAAACATACTGAATATCGATGTTTTAGGTGCCCAAAAGTCGATATGTGCATGCATCTTCAGTACCCGTATATATCTCAAATTCAGGCTCAAAACACCCGAAAATTCGATATTTTAGGGTCTCAGAAGCGATCAGTACATGCCTACTCTGTGTTAGAGTATTTTAAAAATACAGGCCCAAAACATGCTGAAAATCGATATTTTAGGTGCCCAAAGTCAATATGTGCATGCATCTTCTGTACCCGTTTATATCTCAAATTCAGGCTCAAAACACCCGAAAATTCGATATTTTGGGGTCCCAGAAGCGATCTGTACATATCTACTCAGTGCCAGAATGTTTTCAAAATATAGGCTCAAAACATGCTTAAAATCGATCTTTAAAGTGTCCAAAGTCGATATGTGCATGCATCTTCAGTACCCGTTTATATCTCAAATTCAGGCTCAAAATACCCGAAAAATCGATATTTTGGGGTCCCAGAAGCGATCTGTACATGCCTACTCCGTGTTAGAGTATTTTCATAATACAGGCCCAAAACATGCTGAAAATCGATATTTTAGGTGCCCAAAAGTCGATATGTGCATGCATCTTCTGTACCCGTTTATATCTCAAATTCAGGCTCCAAACACCCGAAAATTCGATAATTTGGGGTCCCAGAAGCTATCTATATGCCTACTCCATGCTAGAGTATCTTCAAAAAACAGGCCCAAAACATGCTGAAAATCGATATTTTAGGTGCCCAGAGTCAATATGTGTATGCATTTTCTGCACCCGTATTTATCCCAAATTCAACCTCAAAACACCCTAAAATTCGAGATTTTTGGGTCTCAGAAACGATCTGTACATGCTTACTCATTGCTTGAATGTTTTCAAAATATTGGCTCAAAACATGCTAAAAATCGATATTTTAAGTGTCCAAAGTCGATATGTGCATGCATCTTCTGTACCCGTTTATATCTCAAATTCAGGCTCAAAACACCCGAAAATTCGGTGTTTTTGGGTCCTAGAAGTGATCTGTACATGCCTACTCCTAGTTAGAATGTTTTTAAGATACAGACCAAAAACCTACTCAAAATCGATATTTTAGGTGCCCAAAAGTCAATATGTGAATGCATCTTCAGTACCCGTTTATATCTCAAATTCTGGCTCAAAATACCCGAAAATTGATATTTTGGGTTCCCAGAAGCGATCTGTATATGCCTACTCAGTGTTAGAGTATTTTCAAAATACAGGCCCAAAACATGCTGAAAATCGATATTTTAGGTGCCCAAAAGTCGATATCTCAAATTCAAGCCCAAAACACCCGAAAATTCGATATTTAGGGGTCCCAGTAGAAATCTGTACATGCCTACTCCGTGTTAGAGTATTTTCAAAATAGAGGCCCAAAACATACTGAATATCGATGTTTTAGGTGCCCAAAAGTCGATATGTGCATGCATCTTCAGTACCCGTATATATCTCAAATTCAGGCTCAAAACACCCGAAAATTCGATATTTTGGGGTCCCAGAAGCGATCTGTACATGCCTACTCAGATACAGGCCCAAAATATGCTGAAAATCGATATTTTAGGTGCCAAAAGTCAATATGTGCATGCATCTTCTGTACCTGTTTATATTTCAAATTCAGGATCAAAACACCCGAAAATTCGATATTTTCGGGTCCCAGAAGCGATCTGTACTGGCCTACTCAGTGCTAGAATGTTTTCAAAATATAGGCTCAAAACATGCTAAAAATCGATATTTTAAGTGTCCAAAGTCGATATGTGCATGCATCTTCCGTACCCGTTTATATCTCAAATTCATGCCCAAAACACCCGAAATCTCGATTTTTTGGGGTCCCAGAAGAAATCTGTACATGCCTACTCAGATTCAGGCCCAAAACATGCTGAAAATTGATATTTTAGGTGCCCAAAAGTCGATATGTGCATGCATCTTCAGTACCCGTTTATATCTTAAATTCAGGTTCAAAACACCCGAAAATTCGATATTTTGGGGTTCCAGAAGCGATCTGTTCATGCCTACTCAGTGATAGAATGTTTTCAAGATACAAACCTAAAACATGCTCAAAATTGATATTTTAGGTGCCCAAAAGTCGATATGTGCATGCATCTTCAGTACCCGTTTATATCTCAAATTAAGGCTCAAAACACCCGAAATCTCGATATTTTGGGGTCCCAGAAGAAATCTGTACATGCCTACTCAGATACAGGCCCAAAACATGCTGAAAATCGATATTCTAGGTGCCCAAATTCAATTTGTGTATGCATTTTCTGCACCCGTTTATATCCCAAATTCAACCTCAGAACACCCGAAAATTCGATATTTTTGGGTCGCAGAAGCGATCGGTACCTGCCTACTCAGTGATAGACTGTTTTCAATATATAGGCTCAAAACATGCTAAAAATCGATATTTTAAGTGTCCAAGGTCGATATGTGCATGCATCATCTGTACCCGTTTATATCTCAAATTCAGGCTCAAAACACATAATAATTCGGTATTTTTGGGTCCTAGAACCAATCTGTACATGCCTACTCCTAGTTAGAATGTTTTCAAGATACAGACCCAAAACATGCTGAAAATTGATATTTTAGGTGCCCAAAAGTCGATATGTGCATGAATCTTCAGTACCCGTTTATATCTTAAATTCAGGCTCAAAACACCCGAAAATTCGATATTTTGGGGTTCCAGAAGCGATCTGTACATGCCTACTCAGTGATAGAATGTTTTCAAGATACAAACCCAAACATGCTAAAAATCGATATTTTAAGTGTCCAAAGTCGATATGTGCATGCATCTTCAGTACCCGTTTATATCTAAAATTCAGGCTCAAAACACCCGAAAATTCTGTGTTTTCGGGTCCTAGAAGTGATCTGTACATGCCTACTCCTAGATAAAATGTTTTCAAGATACAGACCCAAAACATGCTTAAAATCGATATTTTAGGTGCCCAAAAGTTGATAAGTGCATGCATCTTCAGTACCCGTTTATATATCAAATTCAGGCTCAAAATACCGAAAATTACGATATTTTGGGGTCCCAGAAGCGATCTGTACATGCCTACTCAGTGCTAGAATATTTTCAAAAAATATAGGCCCAAAACATGCTAAAAATCGATATTTTAGGTGCCCAAAGTCGATATATCAAATTTAGCCCCAAAACACCCGAAAATTCGATATTTTGGGGTCCCAGAAGCGATCTGTACATGCCTACTAAGTGTTAGAGTATTTTCAAAATACAGGCCCAAAACATACTGAAAATCGATCTAATAGGTGCCCAAAAGTCGATATGTTCATGCATCTTCTGTACCCGTATATTTCTCAAATTCAGGCTCCAAACACCTAAAAAATTCGATATTTTAGGGTCCCAGAAGCGATCAGTACATGCCTACTCTGTGTTAGAGTATTTTAAAAATATAGGCCCAAAACATGCTGAAAATCGATATTTTAGGTGCCCAAAGTCAATATGTGCATGCATCTTCTGTACCCGTTTATATCTCAAATTCAGGCTCAAAACACCCGAAAATTCGATATTTTGGGGTCCCAGAAGCGATCTGTACATATCTACTCAGTGCCAGAATGTTTTCAAAATATAGGCTCAAAACATGCTTAAAATCGATCTTTAAAGTGTCCAAAGTCGATATGTGCATGCATCTTCAGTACCCGTTTATATCTCAAATTCAGGCTCAAAATACCCGAAAAATCGATATTTTGGGGTCCCAGAAGCGATCTGTACATGCCTACTCCGTGTTAGAGTATTTTCATAATACAGGCCCAAAACATGCTGAAAATCGATAGTTTAGGTGCCCAAAAGTCGATATGTGCATGCATCTTCTGTACCCGTTTATATCTCAAATTCAGGCTCCAAACACCCGAAAATTCGATAATTTGGGGTCCCAGAAGCTATCTATATGCCTACTCCATGCTAGAGTATCTTCAAAATACAGGCCCAAAACATGCTGAAAATCGATATTTTAGGTGCCCAGAGTCAATATGTGTATGCATTTTCTGCACCCGTATTTATCCCAAATTCAACCTCAAAACACCCTAAAATTCGAGATTTTTGGGTCTCAGAAACGATCTGTACATGCTTACTCATTGCTTGAATGTTTTCAAAATATAGGCTCAAAACATGCTAAAAATCGATATTTTAAGTGTCCAAAGTCGATATGTGCATGCATCTTCTGTACCCGTTTATATCTCAAATTCAGACTCAAAACACCCGAAAATTCGGTGTTTTTGGGTCCTAGAAGTGATCTGTACATGCCTACTCCTAGTTAGAATGTTTTTAAGATACAGACCAAAAACCTACTCAAAATCGATATTTTAGGTGCCCAAAAGTCAATATGTGAATGCATCTTCAGTACCCGTTTATATCTCAAATTCTGGCTCAAAATACCCGAAAATTGATATTTTGGGTTCCCAGAAGCGATCTGTATATGCCTACTCAGTGTTGAGTATTTTCAAAATACAGGCCCAAAACATGCTGAAAATCGATATTTTAGGTGCCCAAAAGTCGATATCTCAAATTCAGGCCCAAAACACCCGAAAATTCTATATTTAGGGGTCCCAGTAGAAATCTGTACATGCCTACTCCGTGTTAGAGTATTTTCAAAATAGAGGCCCAAAACATACTGAATATCGATGTTTTAGGTGCCCAAAAGTCGATATGTGCATGCATCTTCAGTACCCGTATATATCTCAAATTCAGGCTCAAAACACCCGAAAATTCGATATTTTGGGGTCCCAGAGGCGATCTGTACATGCCTACTCAGATACAGGCCCAAAATATGCTGAAAATCGATATTTTAGGTGCCAAAAGTCAATATGTGCATGCATCTTCTGTACCTGTTTATATTTCAAATTCAGGGTCAAAACACCCGAAAATTCGATATTTTCGGGTCCCAGAAGCGATCTGTACTGGCCTACTCAGTGCTTGAATGTTTTCAAAATATAGGCTCAAAACATGCTAAAAATCGATATTTTAAGTGTCCAAAGTCGATATGTGCATGCATCTTCTGTACCCGTTTATATCTCAAATTCATGCCCAAAACACCCGAAATCTCGATTTTTTGGGGTCCCAGAAGAAATCTGTACATGCCTACTCAGATTCAGGCCCAAAACATGCTGAAAATTGATATTTTAGGTGCCCAAAAGTCGATATGTGCATGCATCTTCAGTACCCGTTTATATCTTAAATTCAGGTTCAAAATACCCGAAAATTCGATATTTTGGGGTTCCAGAAGCGATCTGTTCATGCCTACTCAGTGATAGAATGTTTTCAAGATACAAACCCAAAACATGCTCAAAATTGATATTTTAGGTGCCCAAAAGTCGATATGTGCATGCATCTTCAGTACCCGTTTATATCTCAAATTAAGGCTCAAAACACCCGAAATCTCGATATTTTGGGGTCCCAGAAGAAATCTGTACATGCCTACTCAGATACAGGCCCAAAACATGCTGAAAATCGATATTCTAGGTGCCCAAATTCAATTTGTGTATGCATTTTCTGCACCCGTTTATATCCCAAATTCAACCTCAAAACACCCGAAAATTCGATATTTTTGGGTCGCAGAAGCGATCGGTACCTGCCTACTCAGTGATAGACTGTTTTCAATATATAGGCTCAAAACATGCTAAAAATCGATATTTTAAGTGTCCAAGGTCGATATGTGCATGCATCATCTGTACCCGTTTATATCTCAAATTCAGGCTCAAAACACATAATAATTCGGTATTTTTGGGTCCTAGAAGCAATCTGTACATGCCTACTCCTAGTTAGAATGTTTTCAAGATACAGACCCAAAACATGCTGAAAATTGATATTTTAGGTGCCCAAAAGTCGATATGTGCATGAATCTTCAGTACCCGTTTATATCTCAAATTCAGGCTCAAAACACCCAATAATTAGGTATTTTTGGGTCCTAGAAGCAATCTGTACATGCCTACTCCTAGTTAGAATGTTTTCAAGATACAGACCCAAAACATGCTAAAAATCGATATTTTAAGTGTCCAAAGTCGATATGTGCATGCATCTTCTGTACCCGTTTATATCTCAAATTCAGGCTCAAAACACCCGAAAATTCGGTGTTTTTGGGTCCTAGAAGTGATCTGTACATGCCTACTTCTAGGTAGAATGTTTTTAAGATACAGACCAAAAACCTACTCAAAATCGATATTTTAGGTGCCCAAAAGTCAATATGTGAATGCATCTTCAGTACCCGTTTATATCTCAAATTCTGGCTCAAAATACCCGAAAATTCGATATTTTGGGTTCCCAGAAGCGATCTGTATATGCCTACTCAGTGTTAGAGTATTTTCAAAATACAGGCCCAAAACATGCTGAAAATCGATATTTTAGGTGCCCAAAAGTCGATATCTCAAATTCAGGCCCAAAACACCCGAAAATTCGATATTTAGGGGTCCCAGTAGAAATCTGTACATGCCTACTCCGTGTTAGAGTATTTTCAAAATAGAGGCCCTAAACATACTGAATATCGATGTTTTAGGTGCCCAAAAGTCGATATGTGCATGCATCTTCAGTACCCGTTTATATCTCAAATTCAGGCTCAAAACACCCGAAAGTTCAATATTTTGGGGTCCCAGAAGCGATCTGTACATGCCTACTCAGATACAGGCCCAAAATATGCTGAAAATCGATATTTTAGGTGCCAAAAGTCAATATGTGCATGCATCTTCTGTACCTGTTTATATTTCAAATTCAGGCTCAAAACACCCGAAAATTCGATATTTTCGGGTCCCAGAAGCGATCTGTACTGGCCTACTCAGTGCTAGAATGTTTTCAAAATATAGGCTCAAAACATGCTAAAAATCGATATTTTAAGTGTCCAAAGTCGATATGTGCATGCATCTTCTGTACCCGTTTATATCTCAAATTCATACCCAAAACACCCGAAATCTCGATTTTTTGGGGTCCCAGAAGAAATCTGTACATGCCTACTCAGATTCAGGCCCAAAACATGCTGAAAATTGATATTTTAGGTGCCCAAAAGTCGATATGTGCATGCATCTTCAGTACCCGTTTATATCTTAAATTCAGGTTCAAAACACCCGAAAATTCGATATTTTGGGGTTCCAGAAGCGATCTGTTCATGCCTACTCAGTGATAGAATGTTTTCAAGATACAAACCCAAAACATGCTCAAAATTGATATTTTAGGTGCCCAAAAGTCGATATGTGCATGCATCTTCAGTACCCGTTTATATCTCAAATTAAGGCTCAAAACACCCGAAATCTCGATATTTTGGGGTCCCAGAAGAAATCTGTACATGCCTACTCAGATACAGGCCCAAAACATGCTGAAAATCGATATTCTAGGTGCCCAAATTCAATTTGTGTATGCATTTTCTGCACCCGTTTATATCCCAAATTCAACCTCAAAACACCCGAAAATTCGATATTTTTGGGTCCCAGAAGCGATCGGTACCTGCCTACTCAGTGATAGACTGTTTTCAAAATATAGGCTCAAAACATGCTAAAAATCGATATTTTAAGTGTCCAAGGTCGATATGTGCATGCATCATTGTACCCGTTTATATCTCAAATTCAGGCTCAAAACACATAATAATTCGGTATTTTTGGGTCCTAGAAGCAATCTGTACATGCCTACTCCTAGTTGGAATGTTTTCAAGATACAGACCCAAAACATGCTGAAAATTGATATTTTAGGTGCCCAAAAGTCGATATGTGCATGAATCTTCAGTACCCGTTTATATCTCAAATTCAGGCTCAAAACACCCAATAATTAGGTATTTTTGGGTCCTAGAAGCAATCTGTACATGCCTACTCCTAGTTAGAATGTTTTCAAGATACAGACCCAAAACATGCTGAAAATTGATATTTTAGGTGCCCAAAAGTCGATATGTGCATGCATCTTCAGTACCCGTTTATATCTCAAATTCAGGCTCAAAACACCCGAAATCTCGATATTTTGGGGTCCCAGAAGAAATCTGTACATGCCTACTCAGATACAGACCCAAAACATGCTACAAATCGATATTTTAGGTGCCCAAATTCAATTTGTGTATGCATTTTCTGCACCCGTTTATATCCAAAATTCAACCTCAAAACACCCGAAAATTCGATATTTTTGGGTCCCAGAAGCGATCGGTACCTGCCTACTCAGTGATAGAATGTTTTCAAAATATAGGCTCAAAACATGCTAAAAATCGATATTTTAAGTGTCCGAAGTCGATATGTGCATGCATCATCTGTACCCGTTTATATCTCAAATTCATGCTCAAAACACATAATAATTCGGTATTTTTGGGTTCTAGAAGCAATCTGTACATGCCTACTCCTAGTTAGAATTTTTTCAAGATACAGACCCAGAACATGCTGAAAATTGATATTTTAGGTGCCCAAAAGTCGATAAGTGCATGAATCTTCAGTACCCGTTTATATCTCAAATTCAGGCTCAAAACACCCAATAATTAGTTATTTTTGGATCCTAGAAGCGATCTGTACATGCCTACTCCTAGTTAGAATGTTTTCAAGATACAGACCCAAAACATGCTGAAAATTGATATTTTAGGTGCCCAAAAGTCAATATGTGCATGCATCTTCAGTACCCGTTTATATCTCAAATTCAGGCTCAAAACACCCGAAATCACGATTTTCTGGGGTCCAAGAAGAAATCTGTACATGCCTACTCAGATACAGGCCCATAACATGCTGAAAATCGATATTTTAGGTGCCCAAAGTCAATTTGTGTATGCATTTTCTGTACCTGTTTATATCCCAAATTCAACCTCAGAACACCTGAAAGTTCGATATTTTTGGGTCCCAGAAGCGATCTGTACATGCCTACTCAGAGATAGAATGTTTTCAAAATATAGGCTCAAAACATGATAAAAAACGATATTTTAAGTGTCCGAAGTCGATATGTGCATGCATCATCTGTACCCGTTTATATCTGAAATTCAGGCTCAAAACACCCAATAATTCGGTATTTTTGGGTCCTAGAAGCAATCTGTACATGCCTACTCCGTGTTAGAATATTTTCAAAATACAGGCCAAAAACATGCTGAAAATCGATATTTTAGGTGCCCAAAGTCAATATGTGCATGCATCTTCTGTACCCGTTTATATCTCAAATTCAGGCTCAAAACACCCGAAAATTAGATATTTTGGGGTCCCAGAAGCGATCTGTACATGCCTACTCCGTGTTAGAGTATTTTCAAAATTCAGGCCCAAAACATAGTGAAAAACGATCTTTTAGGTGCCCAAAAGTGGATATGTGCATGCATCTTCTGTACCCGTTTATATCTCAAATTCAGGCTCAAAACACCGAAAATTCGATATTTTGGGGTCCCAGAAGCGATCTGTACATGCCTACTCAGTGCTGGAATATTTTCAAAATATAGGCCCAAAATATGCTATAAGTCGATATTTTAGTTGCCTAAAGTCGATATCTCAAATTCAGACTCCAAACACCTAAAAATTCGATATTTTGGGGTCCCAGAAGCGATCTGTACATGCCTACTCCGTGCCAGAGTATTTTCAAAATACAGGCCCAAAACATGCTGAAAATCGATATTTTAGGTGCCCAAAGTCAATCTGTGAATGCATTTTCTGCACCCGTATATATCCCAAATTCAACCTGAAAACACCCTAAAATTCGAGATTTTTGGGTCCCAGAAACGACCTGAAGATGCCTACTCATTGCTAGAATGTTTTCAAAATATAGGCTCAAAACATGCTAAAAATCGATATTTTAGGTGTCCAAAGTCGATATGTGCATGCATCTTCTGTACCCGTTTATATCACAAATTCAACCTCAAAACACCCGAAAATTCGATATTTTAGGGTCCCAGAAGCGATCAGTACATGCCTACTCTGTGTTAGAGTATTTTAAAAATACAGGCCCAAAACATGCTGAAAATCGATATTTTAGGTGCCCAAAAGTCAATATGTGCATGCATCTTCTGTACCCGTTTATATCTCAAATTCAGGCTAAAAACCCCCGAAAATTCGGTATTTTTGGGTCCTAGAAGCGATCTGTACATACCTACTCCTATTTAGAATGTTTTCAAGATACAGACCCAAAACATGCTCAAAATCGATATTTTAGGTGCCAAAAGTCGATATGTGCATGCATCTTCATTATACGTTTATATCTCAAATTCAGGCTCAAAACACCCGAAAATTCGATATTTTGGCGTCCCAGAAGCGATCTGTCCATGCCTACTCCTAGTTAGAATGTTTTCAAGATACAGACCCAAAACATGCTCAAAATCGATATTTTAGATGCCCAAAAGTCGATATGTGCATGCATCTTCAGTACCCGTTTATATCTCAAATACAGGCTCAAAACACCCGAAAATTCGATATTTTCGGGTCCCAGAAGCGATGTGTACAGGCCTACTCAGTGCTAGAATATTTTCAAAATATAGGCCCAAAACATGCTACAAATTGATATTTTAGGTGCCTAAAGTCGATATCTAGAATTCAGGCCGAAAACACCCGACAATTTGATATTATGGGGTCCCAGAAGAAATCTGTACATGCCTACTCCGTGTTAGAGTATTTTTTAAAATACAGGCCTAAAACATACTGAAAATCGATCTTTTAGGAGCCCAAAAGTCGATATGTGCATGCATCTTCAGTACCCGTTTATATCTAAAACTCAGGCTCAACAAAACCGAAAATTCGATATTTTGGGGTCCCAGAAGCGATCTACACATGCCTACTCCGTATTAGAATATTTTCAAAATACAGACCCAAAATATGCTGAAAATCAATATTTTAGGTGCCCAAAGTTAATATGTGCATGCATCTTCTGTACTCGTTTATATCTCAAATTCAGGCTCAAAACACCCGAAAATTCGATATTTTGGGATTCCAGAAGCGATCTGTACATGCCTAGGCAGTACTAGAATATTTTCATAATATAGGCCAAAACCATGCAAAAAATCGATATTTTAAGTGCCCATAGTCGATATCTCAAATTCAGGCCCAAAACACCCGAAAATTCGATATTTAGGGGTCCCAGAAGAAATCTGTACATGCCTACTCCGTGTTAGAGTATTTTCAAAATACAGGCCCAAAACATACTGAATATCGATGTTTTAGGTGCCCAAAAGTCGATATGTGCATGCATCTTCAGTACCCGTTTATATCTCAAATTCAGGCTCAAAACACCCGAAAATTCGATATTTTGGGGTCCCAGAAGTGATCTGTACATGCCTACTCCGTGTTAGAGTATTTTCAAAATACAGGACCAAAACATGCTGAAAATCGATATTTTAGGTGCCCAAAGTCAATATGTGCATGCATCTTCTGTACCTGTTTATATTTCATTTTCAGGCTCAAAACACCCGAAAATTCGATATTTTCGGGTCCCAGAAGCGATATGTACATGCCTACTCAGTGCTAGAATATTTTCAAAATATAAGCCCAAAACATGCTAAAAATCGATATTATAGGTGCCCAAAGTCGATATCTCAAATTCATGCCCAAAACACCCGAAATCTCGATATTTTGGGGTCCCAGAAGAAATCTGTACATGCCTACTCAGATACAGGCCCAAAACATGCTGAAAATTGATATTTTAGGTGCCCATAAGTCGATATGTGCATGCATCTTCAGTACTCGTTTATATCTTAAATTCAGGCTCAAAACACCCGAAAATTCGATATTTTGGGGTTCCAGAAGCGGTCTGTACATGCCTACTCAGTGATAGAATGTTTTCAAGATACAAAACCAAAACATACTCAAAATTGATATTTTAGGTGCCCAAAAGTCGATATGTGCATGCATCTTCAGTACCCGTTTATATTTCAAATTGAGTCTCAAAACACCTGAAATCTCGGTATTTTCGGGTGCCAGAAGAAATCTGTACTTGCCTACTCAGATACAGGCCCAAAACATTCTGAAAATCGATATTTTAGGTGCCCAAAGTCAATTTGTGTATGCACTTTCTGCAACCGTTTATATCCCAAATTCAACCTCAAAACACCCGAAAATTCGATATTTTTGGGTCCCAGAAGCGATCTGTACCTGCCTACTGGGTGATAGAATGTTTTCAAAATATAAGCTCAAAACATGCTAAAAATCTATATTTTAAGTGTCCAAGGTCGATATGTGCATGCATCATCTGTACCCGTTTATATCTCAAAATCAGGCTCAAAACACATAATAATTCGGTAATTTTGGGTCCTATAAGCGATCTGTGCATGCCTACTCCGTGTTAGAGTATTTTCAAAATACAGGCCCATAACATACTAAAAATCAATCTTTTAGGTGCCCAAAAGTCGATATGTGCATGCATCTTCTGTACCCGTTTACTTCTCAAATTCAGGCTCCAAACAACCGAAAATTCGATATTTTGGGGTCCCAGAAGCGATCTGTATATGCTTACTCAGATACAGGCCCAAAAACATGCTGAAAATCGATATTTTAGGTGCCCAAAGTCAATATGTGTATGCATTTTCTGCACCCGTTTATATCCCAAATTCAACCTCAAAACACCCGAAAATTCAATTTTTTGGGGTCCCAGAAGCAATCTGTATATGCCTACTCAGTGCTAGAAAGTTTTCAAAATATAGGCTCAAAACATGCTAAAAATCGATATTTTAAGTGTCCAAAGTCGATTTGTGCATGCATCTTCTGTACCCGTTTATATCTCAAATTCAGGCTCAAAACACCCGAAAATTCGGTATTTTTGGGTCCTAGAAGCAATCTGTACATGCCTACTCCTAGTTAGAATGCTTTCAAGGTACAGACTCAAACATGCTCAAAATCTATATTTTAGGTTCCCAAAAGTCGATATGTGCATGCATCTTCAGTACCCGTTTATATCTAAAACTCAGGCTCAACAAAACCGAAAATTCGATATTTTGGGGTCCCAGAAGCGATCTGCACGTGCCTACTCCGTGTTAGAATATTTTCAAAATACAGACCCAAAATATGCTGAAAATCGATATTTTATGTGCCTAAAGTCAATATGTGCATGCATCTTCTGTACCCGTTTATATCTCAAATTCAGGCTCAAAACACCTGAAAATTCGATATTTTGGGGTTGCAGAAGCGATCTGTACATGCCAAGGCAGTACTAGAATATTTTTTAATTATAGGCCAAAAACTTGCGAAAAATCGATATTTTAAGTGCCCATAGTCGATATCTCAAATTCAGGCCCAAAACACCAGAAAATTCGATATTTAGGGGTCCCAGAAGAAATCTGTACATGCCTACTCCGTGTTAGAGTATTTTCAAAATACAGGACCAAAACATGCTGAAAATCGATATTTTAGGTGCCCAAAGTCAATATGTGCATGCATCTTCTGTACCTGTTTATAATTCAAATTCAGTCTCAAAACACCCGAAAATTCGATATTTTCGGGTCCCAGAAGCGATCTGTACAGGCCTACTCAGTGCTAGAATATTTTCAAAATATAGGCCCAAAACATGCTAAAAATCGATATTTTAAGTGCCCAAAGTCGATATCTAGAATTCAGGCTGAAAACACCCGAAAATTTGATATTTTGGGGTCCCAGAAGAAATCTGTACATGCCTACTCCGTGTTAGAGTATTTTTTGAAATACAGGCCCAAAATATACTGAAAATCGATCTTTTAGGTGCCCAAAAGTCGATATGTGCATGCATCTTCAGTACCCGTTTATATCTCAAATTCAGGTTCAAAACACCCGAAAATTCGTTATTTTGTGGTCCCAGAAGCGATCGGTACATGCCTACTCAGTGCTAGAATATTTTCAAAATATAGGCCCAAAACATGCTAAAAAACGATATTTTAGGTGCCCAAAGTCGATATCTCAAATTCATGCCCAAAACACCCGAAATCTCGATTTTTTGGGGTCCCAGAAGAAATCTGTACATGCCTACTCAGATACAGGCCCAAAACATGCTGAAAATTGATATTTTAGGTGCCCATAAGTCGATATGTGCATGCATCTTCAGTACCCGTTTATATCTTAAATTCAGGCTCCAAACACCCGAAAATTCGATATTTTTGGGTTCCAGAAGCGATCTGTACATGCCTACTCAGTGATAGAATGTTTTTAAGATACAAACCCAAAACATGCTCAAAATTGATATTTTAGGTGCCCAAAAGTCGATATGTGCATGCATCTTCAGTACCCGTTTATATCTCAAATTGAGGCTCAAAACACCCGAAATCTCGATAATTTGGGGTCCCAGAAGAAATTTGTACATGCCTACTGAGATACAGGCCCAAAATATGCTGAAAATCGATATTTTAGGTGCCCAAAGTCAATTTGTGTATGCATTTTCTGCAACCGTTTATATCCCAAATTCAACCTTAAAACACCCGAAAATTCGATATTTTTGGGTCCCAGAAGCGATCTGTACCTGCCTACTCAGTGATAGAATGTTTTCAAAATATAGGCTCAAAACATGCTAAAAATCGATATTTTAAGTGTCCAAGGTCGATATGTGCATGCATCATCTGTACCCGTTTGTATCTCAAATTCAGGCTCAAAACACATAATAATTCGGTATTTTTTGATCCTATAAGCGATCTGTACATGCCTACTCCTAGTTAGAATGTTTTCAAGATACAGACCCAAAACATGCTGAAAATTGATATTTTAGGTGCCCAAAAGTCGATATGTGCATGCATCTTCAGTACCCGTTTATATCTCAAATTCAGGCTCAAAACACCCAATAATTAAGTATTTTTGTGTCCTAGAAGCGATCTGTACATGCCTACTCCTAGTTGGAATGTTTTCAAGATACAGACCCAAAACATGCTGAAAATTGATATTTTAGGTGCCCAAAAGTTGATATGTGCATGCATCTTCAGTACCCGTTTATATCTCAAATTCAGGCTCAAAACACCCGAAATCTCGATTCTTTGGGGTCCAAGAAGAAATCTGTACATGCCTACTCAGATACAGGCCCAAAACATGCTGAAAATCGATATTTTAGGTGCCCAAAGTCAATTTGTGTATGCATTTTCTGTACCCGTTTATATCCCAAATTGAACCTCAGAACACCCGAAAATTCGATATTTTTGGGTCCCAGAAGCGATCTGTACATGCCTACTCAGTGATAGAATGTTTTCAAAATATAGGCTCAAAACATGATAAAAAACGATATTTTAAGTGTCCGAAGTCGATATGTGCATGCATCACCTGTACCCGTTTATATCTCAAATTCAGGCTCAAAACGCCCAATAATTCTGTATTTTTGGGTCCTAGAAGCGATCTGTACATGCCTACTCCTAGTTAGAATGTTTTCAAGATACAGACCAAAAACATGCTCAAAATTGATATTTTAGGTGCCCAAAAGTCGATATGTGCATGCATCTTCAGTACCCGTTACATCTCAAATTCAGGCTCAAAACACCCGAATATTAGATATTTTGGGGTCTCAGAAGCGATCTGTACATGCCTACTCAGTGCTGGAATATTTTCAAAATATAGGCCCAAAATATGCTATAAATCGATATTTTAGTTGCCTAAAGTCGATATCTCAAATTCAGACTCCAAACACCCGAAAATTCGATATTTTGGGGTCCCAGAAGCGATCTGTACATGCCTACTCCGTGTTAGAGTATTTTCAAAATACAGGCCCACAACATGCTGAAAATCGATATTTTAGGTGCCTAAAAGTCGATATGTGCATGCATCTTCTGTACCCGTTTATATCTCAAATTCAGGCTCGAAACACACGAAAATTCGATATTTTGGGGTCCCAGAAGCTATCTGTACGTGCCTACTCAGTGCTAGAGTATTTTCAAAATACAGGCCCAAAACATGCTGAAAATCGATATTTTCGGTGCCCAGAGTCAATCTGTGTATGCATTTTCTACACCCGTATATATCCCAAATTCAACCTCAAAACACCCTAAAATTCGAAATTTTTGGGTACCAGAAACGATCTGTTTATGCCTACTCATTGCTAGAATGTTTTCAAAATATAGGCTCAAAACATGCTAAAAATCGATATTTTAAGTGTCCAAAGTCGATATGTGCATGCATCTTCTGTACCCGTTTATATCTCAAATTCAGGCTCAAAACGCCCAATAATTCGGTATTTTTGGGTCCTAGAAGCGATCTGTACATGCCTACTCCTAGTTAGAATGTTTTCAAGATACAGACCAAAAACATGCTCAAAATTGATATTTTAGGTGCCCAAAAGTCGATATGTGCATGCATCTTCAGTACCCGTTACATCTCAAATTCAGGCTCAAAACACCCGAATATTAGATATTTTGGGGTCTCAGAAGCGATCGGTACATGCCTACTCCGTGTTAGAATATTTTCAAAATACAGGCCAAAAACATGCTGAAAATCGATATTTTAGGTGCCCAAAGTCAATATGTGCATGCATCTTCTGTACTCGTTTATATCTCAAATTCAGGCTCAAAACACCCGAAAATTAGATATTTTGGGTCCCAGAAGCGATCTGTACATGCCTACTCCGTGTTAGAGTATTTTCAAAATTCAGGCCCAAAACATAGTAAAAATCGATCTTTTAGGTGCCTAAAAGTCGATATGTGCATGCATCTTCTGTACCCGTTTATATCTCAAATTCAGGCTCAAAACACCGAAAATGTCGATATTTTGCGGACCCAGAAGCGATCTGTACATGCCTACTCCGTGTTAGAGTATTTTCAAAATACAGGCCCAAAACATGCTGAAAATCGATATTTTAGGTGCCCAAAGTCAATATGTGCATGCATCTTCTGTACCAGATTTATATCTCAAATTCAGGCTCAAAACACTCTAAAATTCGATATTTTGGGGTCCCAGAAGCGACCTGTACATGCCTACTCAGTGCTGGAATATTTTCAAAATATAGGCCCAAAATATGCTATAAATCGATATTTTAGTTGCCTAAAGTCGATATCTCAAATTCAGACTCCAAACACCCGAAAATTCGATATTTTGGGGTCCCAGAAGCGATCTGTACATGCCTACTCCGTGTTAGAGTATTTTCAAAATACAGGCCCACAACATGCTGAAAATCGATATTTTAGGTGCCTAAAAGTCGATATGTGCATGCATCTTCTGTACCCGTTTATAACTCAAATTCAGGCTCCAAACACACGAAAATTCGATATTTTGGGGTCCCAGAAGCGATCTGTACGTGCCTACTCCGTGCTAGAGTATTTTCAAAATACAGGCCCAAAACATGCTGAAAATCGATATTTTCGGTGCCCAGAGTTAATCTGTGTATTCATTTTCTACACCCGTATATATCCCAAATTCAACCTCAAAACACCCTAAAATTCGAGATTTTTGGGTCCCAGAAACGATCTGTTTATGCCTACTCATTGCTAGAATCTTTTCAAAATATAGGCTCAAAACATGCTAAAAATCGATATTTTAAGTGTCCAAAGTCGATATGTGCATGCATCTTCTGTACCCGTTTATATCTCAAATTCAGGCTCAAAACACCCGAAAATTCGGTGTTTTCGGGTCCTAGAAGTGATCTGTACATGCCTACTCCTAGTTAAAATGTTTTCAAGATTCAGACCCAAAACATGTTTAAAATCGATATTTTAGGTGCCCAAAAGTCGATACGTGCATTCATCTTCAGTACCCGTTTATATCTCAAATTTAGGCTCAAAACACCGAAAATTTCGATATTTTGGGGTCCCAGAAGCGATCTGTACATGCCTACACAGTGCTAGAATATTTTCAAAAAAATATAGGCCCAAAACATGCTAAAAATCGATATTTTAGGTGCCCAAAGTCGATATATCATATTCAGCCCCAAAACACCCGAAAATTCGATATTTTGGGGTCCCAGAAGCAATCTGTACATGCCTACTCCGTGTTAGAGTATTTTCAAAATACAGGCCCAAAACATACTGAAAATCGATCTAATAGGTGCCCAAAAGTCGATATGTTCATGCATCTTGTGTACCCATATATTTCTCAAATTCAGGCTCCAAACACCTAAAAAATTCGATATTTTGGGGTCCCAGAAGCGATCAATACATGCCTACTCTGTGTTAGAGTATTTTAAAAATACAGGCCCAAAACATGCTGAAAATCGATATTTTAGGTGCCCAAAGTCAATATGTGCATGCATCTTCTGTACCCGTTTATATCTCCAATTCAACCTCAAAAACACCCGAAAATTCGATATTTAGGGGTACCAGAAGCGATCTGTACATGCCTACTCAGTGATAGAATGTTTTCAAAATATAGGCTCAAAACGTGCTAAAAATCTATATTTTAAGTGTCCAAAGTCGATATGTGCATGCATCTTCAGTACCCGTTTATATCTCAAATTCAAGCTCAAAAAACCCGAAAATTCGATATATTGGGTCCCAGAAGCGGTCTGTACATGCCTACTCTGTGTTAGAGTATTTTCAAAATACAGGTCCAAAACATATTGAAAATCGATATTTAGGCGCCCAAAAGTCGATATGTACATTCATCTTCTGTACCCATTTATATCTCAAATTCAGGCTCCAAACACCCGAAATTTCGATATTTTGGGGTCCCAGAAGCGGTCTGTACATGCCTACTCAGTGATAGAATGTTTTCCAAATATAGGCTCAAAACGTGCTAAAAATCTATATTTTAAGTGTCCAATGTCGATATGTGCATGCACCTTCTGTACCCGTTTATATCTCAAATTCAGGCTCAAAACACCCGAAAATTCGATATTTTTGCGTCCCAGAAGCGATCTGTACATTCCTACTCAGTGATAGAATGTTTTCCAAATATAGGCTCAAAACGTGCTAAAAATCGATATTTTAAGTTTCCAAAGTCAATTTGTGCATGCACCTTCTGTACCCGTTTATATCTCAAATTCAGCATCAATTCACCCGAAAATTCGAAATTTTTGGGTCCTAGAAGCGATCTGTACATGCCTACTCTTAGGTAGAATGTTTTCAAGATACAGACCCAAAACATGCTCAAAATCGATATTTTAGGTGCCAAAAAGTCGATATGTGCATGCATGTTCAGTACCCGTTTATATCTCAAATTTAAGCTAAAAAAAAAAAAACGAAAATACGATATATTGGGGTCCCAGAAGCGATCTGTACATGCCTACTCCGTGTTAGAGTATTTTCAAAATACAAGCCCAAAACATATTGAGAATCGATCTTTTAGGTGCCCAAAAGTCTATATGTGCATGCATCTTCTGTACCCGTTTATATCTCAAATTCAGGCTCCAAACACCCAAAATTTCGATATTTTGGGGTCCCAGAAGCGATCTGTACATGCCTACTCCTAGTTAGAATGTTTACAAGATACAGACCCAAAACATGCAGAGAATCGATATTTTAGGTGCCCAAAAGTCGATATGTGCATGCATCTTCAGTACCCGTTTATATCTCAAATTCAGGCTCAAAACACCCAATAATTAAGTATTTTTGTGTCCTAGAAGCGATCTGTACATGCCTACTCCTAGTTGGAATGTTTTCAAGATACAGACCCAAAACATGCTGAAAATTGATATTTTAGGTGCCCAAAAGTTGATATGTGCATGCATCTTCAGTACCCGTTTATATCTCAAATTCAGGCTCAAAACACCCGAAATCTCGATTCTTTGGGGTCCAAGAAGAAATCTGTACATGCCTACTCAGATACAGGCCCAAAACATGCTGAAAATCGATATTTTAGGTGCCCAAAGTCAATTTGTGTATGCATTTTCTGTACCCGTTTATATCCCAAATTGAACCTCAGAACACCCGAAAATTCGATATTTTTGGGTCCCAGAAGCGATCTGTACATGCCTACTCAGTGATAGAATGTTTTCAAAATATAGGCTCAAAACATGATAAAAAACGATATTTTAAGTGTCCGAAGTCGATATGTGCATGCATCACCTGTACCCGTTTATATCTCAAATTCAGGCTCAAAACGCCCAATAATTCTGTATTTTTGGGTCCTAGAAGCGATCTGTACATGCCTACTCCTAGTTAGAATGTTTTCAAGATACAGACCAAAAACATGCTCAAAATTGATATTTTATGTGCCCAAAAGTCGATATGTGCATGCATCTTCAGTACCCGTTACATCTCAAATTCAGGCTCAAAACACCCGAATATTAGATATTTTGGGGTCTCAGAAGCGATCTGTACATGCCTACTCAGTGCTGGAATATTTTCAAAATATAGGCCCAAAATATGCTATAAATCGATATTTTAGTTGCCTAAAGTCGATATCTCAAATTCAGACTCCAAACACCCGAAAATTCGATATTTTGGGGTCCCAGAAGCGATCTGTACATGCCTACTCCGTGTTAGAGTATTTTCAAAATACAGGCCCACAACATGCTGAAAATCGATATTTTAGGTGCCTAAAAGTCGATATGTGCATGCATCTTCTGTACCCGTTTATATCTCAAATTCAGGCTCGAAACACACGAAAATTCGATATTTTGGGGTCCCAGAAGCTATCTGTACGTGCCTACTCAGTGCTAGAGTATTTTCAAAATACAGGCCCAAAACATGCTGAAAATCGATATTTTCGGTGCCCAGAGTCAATCTGTGTATGCATTTTCTACACCCGTATATATCCCAAATTCAACCTCAAAACACCCTAAAATTCGAAATTTTTGGGTACCAGAAACGATCTGTTTATGCCTACTCATTGCTAGAATGTTTTCAAAATATAGGCTCAAAACATGCTAAAAATCGATATTTTAAGTGTCCAAAGTCGATATGTGCATGCATCTTCTGTACCCGTTTATATCTCAAATTCAGGCTCAAAACGCCCAATAATTCGGTATTTTTGGGTCCTAGAAGCGATCTGTACATGCCTACTCCTAGTTAGAATGTTTTCAAGATACAGACCAAAAACATGCTCAAAATTGATATTTTAGGTGCCCAAAAGTCGATATGTGCATGCATCTTCAGTACCCGTTACATCTCAAATTCAGGCTCAAAACACCCGAATATTAGATATTTTGGGGTCTCAGAAGCGATCGGTACATGCCTACTCCGTGTTAGAATATTTTCAAAATACAGGCCAAAAACATGCTGAAAATCGATATTTTAGGTGCCCAAAGTCAATATGTGCATGCATCTTCTGTACTCGTTTATATCTCAAATTCAGGCTCAAAACACCCGAAAATTAGATATTTTGGGTCCCAGAAGCGATCTGTACATGCCTACTCCGTGTTAGAGTATTTTCAAAATTCAGGCCCAAAACATAGTAAAAATCGATCTTTTAGGTGCCTAAAAGTCGATATGTGCATGCATCTTCTGTACCCGTTTATATCTCAAATTCAGGCTCAAAACACCGAAAATGTCGATATTTTGCGGACCCAGAAGCGATCTGTACATGCCTACTCCGTGTTAGAGTATTTTCAAAATACAGGCCCAAAACATGCTGAAAATCGATATTTTAGGTGCCCAAAGTCAATATGTGCATGCATCTTCTGTACCAGATTTATATCTCAAATTCAGGCTCAAAACACTCTAAAATTCGATATTTTGGGGTCCCAGAAGCGACCTGTACATGCCTACTCAGTGCTGGAATATTTTCAAAATATAGGCCCAAAATATGCTATAAATCGATATTTTAGTTGCCTAAAGTCGATATCTCAAATTCAGACTCCAAACACCCGAAAATTCGATATTTTGGGGTCCCAGAAGCGATCTGTACATGCCTACTCCGTGTTAGAGTATTTTCAAAATACAGGCCCACAACATGCTGAAAATCGATATTTTAGGTGCCTAAAAGTCGATATGTGCATGCATCTTCTGTACCCGTTTATAACTCAAATTCAGGCTCCAAACACACGAAAATTCGATATTTTGGGGTCCCAGAAGCGATCTGTACGTGCCTACTCCGTGCTAGAGTATTTTCAAAATACAGGCCCAAAACATGCTGAAAATCGATATTTTCGGTGCCCAGAGTTAATCTGTGTATTCATTTTCTACACCCGTATATATCCCAAATTCAACCTCAAAACACCCTAAAATTCGAGATTTTTGGGTCCCAGAAACGATCTGTTTATGCCTACTCATTGCTAGAATCTTTTCAAAATATAGGCTCAAAACATGCTAAAAATCGATATTTTAAGTGTCCAAAGTCGATATGTGCATGCATCTTCTGTACCCGTTTATATCTCAAATTCAGGCTCAAAACACCCGAAAATTCGGTGTTTTCGGGTCCTAGAAGTGATCTGTACATGCCTACTCCTAGTTAAAATGTTTTCAAGATTCAGACCCAAAACATGTTTAAAATCGATATTTTAGGTGCCCAAAAGTCGATACGTGCATTCATCTTCAGTACCCGTTTATATCTCAAATTTAGGCTCAAAACACCGAAAATTTCGATATTTTGGGGTCCCAGAAGCGATCTGTACATGCCTACACAGTGCTAGAATATTTTCAAAAAAATATAGGCCCAAAACATGCTAAAAATCGATATTTTAGGTGCCCAAAGTCGATATATCATATTCAGCCCCAAAACACCCGAAAATTCGATATTTTGGGGTCCCAGAAGCAATCTGTACATGCCTACTCCGTGTTAGAGTATTTTCAAAATACAGGCCCAAAACATACTGAAAATCGATCTAATAGGTGCCCAAAAGTCGATATGTTCATGCATCTTGTGTACCCATATATTTCTCAAATTCAGGCTCCAAACACCTAAAAAATTCGATATTTTGGGGTCCCAGAAGCGATCAATACATGCCTACTCTGTGTTAGAGTATTTTAAAAATACAGGCCCAAAACATGCTGAAAATCGATATTTTAGGTGCCCAAAGTCAATATGTGCATGCATCTTCTGTACCCGTTTATATCTCCAATTCAACCTCAAAAACACCCGAAAATTCGATATTTAGGGGTACCAGAAGCGATCTGTACATGCCTACTCAGTGATAGAATGTTTTCAAAATATAGGCTCAAAACGTGCTAAAAATCTATATTTTAAGTGTCCAAAGTCGATATGTGCATGCATCTTCAGTACCCGTTTATATCTCAAATTCAAGCTCAAAAAACCCGAAAATTCGATATATTGGGTCCCAGAAGCGGTCTGTACATGCCTACTCTGTGTTAGAGTATTTTCAAAATACAGGTCCAAAACATATTGAAAATCGATATTTAGGCGCCCAAAAGTCGATATGTACATTCATCTTCTGTACCCATTTATATCTCAAATTCAGGCTCCAAACACCCGAAATTTCGATATTTTGGGGTCCCAGAAGCGGTCTGTACATGCCTACTCAGTGATAGAATGTTTTCCAAATATAGGCTCAAAACGTGCTAAAAATCTATATTTTAAGTGTCCAATGTCGATATGTGCATGCACCTTCTGTACCCGTTTATATCTCAAATTCAGGCTCAAAACACCCGAAAATTCGATATTTTTGCGTCCCAGAAGCGATCTGTACATTCCTACTCAGTGATAGAATGTTTTCCAAATATAGGCTCAAAACGTGCTAAAAATCGATATTTTAAGTTTCCAAAGTCAATTTGTGCATGCACCTTCTGTACCCGTTTATATCTCAAATTCAGCATCAATTCCCCCGAAAATTCGAAATTTTTGGGTCCTAGAAGCGATCTGTACATGCCTACTCTTAGGTAGAATGTTTTCAAGATACAGACCCAAAACATGCTCAAAATCGATATTTTAGGTGCCAAAAAGTCGATATGTGCATGCATGTTCAGTACCCGTTTATATCTCAAATTTAAGCTAAAAAAAAAAAAACGAAAATACGATATATTGGGGTCCCAGAAGCGATCTGTACATGCCTACTCCGTGTTAGAGTATTTTCAAAATACAAGCCCAAAACATATTGAGAATCGATCTTTTAGGTGCCCAAAAGTCTATATGTGCATGCATCTTCTGTACCCGTTTATATCTCAAATTCAGGCTCCAAACACCCAAAATTTCGATATTTTGGGGTCCCAGAAGCGATCTGTACATGCCTACTCCTAGTTAGAATGTTTACAAGATACAGACCCAAAACATGCAGAGAATCGATATTTTAGGTGCCCAAAGTCAATATGTGTATGCATCTTCTGTACCGGTTTATATCTCAAATTCAGGCTCAAAACACCGGAAAATTCGATATTTTGGGGTCCCAGAAGCGATCTGTACATGCCTACTCCGTGTTAGAGTATTTTCAAAATACAGGCCCAAAACATGCTGAAAGTCGATATTATAGTTGCCCAAAGACAATATGTGCATTCATCTTCTGTAACCGTTTATATCTCAAATTGAGGCTCAAAACACCCGAAAATTTGGAATTTTTGGTTCCTAAACGCGATCTGTACATGCCTACTCCAAGTTAGAATGTTTTCGTGATACAGACCAAAAACATGCTCAAAATCTATATTTTAGGTGCCCAAACTAGATATATGCATGCATCTTCTGTACCCGTTTATATCTCAAATTCAGGCTCCAAACACCCGAAAATTCGATATTTTGGGGTCCCAGAAGCGATCTGTACATGCCTCCTCAATGATATTATGTTTTCAAAAAATTGGCTCAAAACGTGCTAAAAATCGATATTTTAAGTGTCCAAACTCGATATGTGCATGCATCTTGTGTACCCGTTTATATCTCAAATTCAGGCTCAAAACACCCGAAAATTCGATATTTTGGGGTCCCAGAAGCGATCTGTACATGCCTACTCCCTGTTAAAGTATTTTCAAAATGTAGGCCCAAAACATGCTACAAAATCGATATTTTAGGTGCCCAAAGTCGATATCTCAAATTCAGAACCAAAACACCCGAAAATTCAATATTTTGGGGCCCAGAAGCGATCTGTACATGCCTACTCCGTGTTAGAGTATTTTCAAAATACAGGCCCACAACATACTGAAAATCGAATTTTTAGGTGCCCAAAAGTCGATATGTGCATGTATCTTCTGTACCCGTTTATATCTCAAATTCAGGCTCCAAACACCCTAAATTTCGAAATTTTACGGTCCCAGAAGCGATCTGTACATGCCTACTCCGTGTTAGAATTTTTTTAAAATACAGGCCCAAAACATGCTACAAAATCGATATTTTAAGTGCCTAAAGTCGATATCTCAAATTCAGACTCCAAACACCCGAAAATTCGATATTTTGGGGTCCCAGAAGCGATCGGTACATGCCTACTCCGTGTTAGAGTTTTTTCAAAATACAGGCCCAAAACATGCTGAAAATCGATATTTTAGGTGCCCAAAGTCAATATGTGCATGCATCTTCTGTACCCGTTTATATCTCCAATTCAACCTCAAAACACCCGAAAATTCGATATTTAGGGGTACCAGAAGCGATCTGTACATGCCTACTCAGTGATAGAATATTTTCAAAATATAGGCTCAAAACGTGCTAAAAATCTATATTTTAAGTGTCCAAAGTCGATATGTGCATGCATCTTCAGTACCCGTTTATATCTCAGATTCAAGCTCAAAAAACCCGAAAATTCGATATATTGGGGTCCCAGAAGTGATCTGTACATACCTACTTTGTGTTAGAGTATTTTCAAAATACAGGTCCAAAACATATTGAAAATCGATATTTAGGCGCCCAAAAGTCGATATGTACATTCATCTTCTGTACCCATTTATATCTCAAATTCAGGCTCCAAACACCAGAAATTTCGATATTTTGGGGTCCCAGAAGCGGTCTGTACATGCCTACTCCTAGTTAGAATGTTTTCAAGATACAGACCCAAAACATGCTCAAAATCGATATTTTTGGTGCTCAAAAGTCGTTATGTGCATGCATCTTCAGTTCCCGTTTATATCTCAAATTCAGGCTCAAACCACCCGAAAATTCGATATTTTTGGGTCCCAGAAGCGATCTATACATGCCTACTCAGTGATAGAATGTTTTCCAAATATAGGCTCAAAACGTGCTAAAAATCGATATTTTAAGTGTCCAATGTCGATTTGTGCATGCACCTTCTGTACCCGTTTATATCTCAAATTCAGCCTCAATTCACCCGAAAATTCGAAATTTTTGGGTCCTAGAAGCGATCTGTACATGCCTACTCTTAGGTAGAATGTTTTCAAGATACAGAACCAAAACATGCTCAAAATCGATATTTTAAGTGCCAAAAAGTCGATATGTGCATGCATGTTCAGTACCCGTTTATATCTCAAATTTAAGCTAAAAAAAAAAACGAAAATTCGATATATTGGGGTCCCAGAAGCGATCTGTACATGCCTACTCCGTGTTAGAGTATTTTCAAAATACAAGCCCAAAACATATTGAGAATCGATCTTTTAGGTGCCCAAGAGTCGATATGTGCATGCATCTTCTGTACCCGTTTATATCTCAAATTCAGGCTCCAAACACCCAAAATTTCGATATTTTGGGGTCCCAGAAGCGATCTGTACATGACTACTCCTAGTTAGAATGTTTTCAAGATACATACCCAAAACATGCTGAGAATCGATATTTTAGGTGCCCAAAGTCAATATGTGTATGCATCTTCTGTACCTGTTTATATCTCAAATTCAGGCTCAAAACACCGGAAAATTTGATATTTTGGGGTCCCAGAAGCGATCTGTACATGCCTACTCCGTATTAGAGTATTTTCAAAATACAGGCCCAAAACATGCTGAAAATCGATATTTTAGTTGCCCAAAGACAATATGTGCATGCATCTTCTGTAACCGTTTATATCTCAAATTCAGGCTCAAAACACCCGAAAATTCGGAATTTTTGGGTCCTAGACGCGATCTGTACATGCCTACTCCAAGTTAGAATGTTTTCGTGATACAGACCAAAAACATGCTCAAAATCTATATTTTAGGTGCCCAAACTCGATATGTGCATGCATCTTCTGTACCCGTTTATATCTCAAATTCAGGCTCCAAACACCCGAAAATTCGATATTTTGGGGTCCCAGAAGCGATCTGTACATGCCTACTCAATGATATTATGTTTTCAAAATATAGGCTCAAAACGTGCTAAAAATCGATATTTTAAGTGTCCAAACTCGATATGTGCATGCATCTTGTGTACCCGTTTATATCTCAAATTCAGGCTCGAAACACCCGAAAATTCGATATTTTGGGGTCCCAGAAGCGATCTGTACATGACTACTCCGTGTTAAAGTATTTTCAAAATATAGGCCAAAAACATGCTACAAAATCGATATTTTAGGTGCCCAAAGTCGATATCTCAAATTCAGAACCTAAACACCCGAAAATTCAATATTTTGGGGCCCAGAAGCGATCTGTACATGCTTACTCCGTGTTAGAGTATTTTCAAAATACAGGCCCACAACATACTGAAAATCGAATTTTTATGTGCCCAAAAGTCGATATGTGCATGTATCTTCTGTACCCGTTTATATCTCAAATTCAGGCTCCTAACACCCTAAATTTCGAAATTTTACGGTCCCAGAAGCGATCTGTACATGCCTACTCCGTGTTAGATTATTTTTAAAATACAGGCCCAAAACATGCTACAAAATCGATATTTTAAGTGCCCAAAGTCGATATCTCAAATTCAGGACACAAACACCCGAAAATTCAATGTTTTGGGGCCCAGAATCGATCTGTACATGCATACTCCGTGTTAGAGTATTTTCAAAATTCAGGCCCAAAACATGCTGAAAATCGATATTTTAGGTGCCCAAAGTCAATATGTTTATGCATCTTCTGCACCCGTTTATATCCCAAATTCAGGCTCAAAACACCCGAAAATTCGATATTTTCGGGTCCCAGAATCGATCTGTACGTGCATACTCCGTGTTAGAGTATTTTCAAAATACAGGCCCAAAACATGCTGAAAATCAATATTTTAGGTGCCCAAAGTCGATATGTGCATGCATCTTCTGTTTTTTATGTCTCAAATTCAGGCTCCAAACACCCGAAATTTCAATATTTTGGGGTCCCAGAAGCGGTCTGTACATGCCTACTCAGATATAGGCTTAAAGCATGCTAAAAATCGATATTTTAGGTGCCCAAAGTCAATATGTTTATGCATCTTCTGCACCCGTTTATATCCCAAATTCTACTCAAAACACCCGTAAATTCAATATTTTGGGGTCCCAGAAGCGATCTGTACATACCTACTCAGTGCTAGAATGTTTTCAAAATATAGGCCCAAAACATGCAAAAAATCGATATTTTAAGTGTTCAAAGTCGATATCACAAATTCAGGCCCAAAACACCCGAAAATTCGATATTTTGTGGTCCCAGAAACGTTCTGTACATGCCTACTCCGTTTTAGAGTATTTTCAAAATACAGGCACAAAACATATTGAAAATCGATCTTTTAGGTGCCCAAAAGTCGATATGTGCATGCATCTTCTGTACCCGTATATATCTCAAATTCAGGCTCAAAACACCCGAAAATTCTATATTTTGGGGTCCCAGAAGCGATCTGTACATGCCTACTCAGTGCTAGAATATTTTCAAAATATAGGCCCAAAACATGTTAAAAATCGATATTTTAGGTGACCAAAGTCGATATCTCAAATTCAGGCCCAAAACACCCGAAAATTCGATATTTTTAGGACCCAGAAGCGATCTGTACATGCCTATTCCGTGTTAGAGTATTTTCAAAATACAGGCCCAAAACATACAGAAAATCGATCTTTTAGGTGCCCAAAAGTCGATATATGCATGCATCTTCTGTGCCCGTTTATATCTCAAATCCAGGCTCCAAACACACGAAAATTCGATATTAATTTGGGGTCCCAGAAGCAATCTGTACATGCCTATTCAGATACAGGCCCAAAACATGCTAAAAAATCGATATTTTAGGTGCCCAAAGTCAATATGTGTATGCATATTCTGCACCCGCTCATATCCCAAATTCAACCTCAAAACACCCGAAAATTCGATATTTTTTGGTACTAGCAGCGATCTGTACATGCCTACTCCTAGTTAGAAAGTTTTCAAGATACAGTCCCAAAACATGCTCAAAATCGATATTTTAGGTGCCCAAAAGTCGATATGTGCATGCATCTTCAGTACCCGTTTATATCTCAAATTCAGACTCAAAACACCCGAAAAATCGATATTTTTGGGTCCCAGAAGCGATCTGTAAATGCCTACTCCGTGTTAGAGTATTTTTCAAAATACAGGCCCAAAACATGCTGAAAATCGATCTTTTAGGTGCCCAAAGTCAATATGTGCATGCATTTTCTGTACCCGTATATATCTCAAATTCAGGATCCAAACCCCCCAAAATTCGATATTTTGGGGTCCGAGAAGCAATTTGTACAGGCCTACTCCGTGTTAGAGAATTTTAAAAAAAGAGGCCCAAAACATGCTCAAAATCGATATTTTAGGTGCCCAAAAGTCGATATGTGCATGCATCCTCTGTACCCGTTTATATCTCAAATTCAGGCTCCAAACACTCGAAAATTCAATAATTTTGGGGCTCAGAAGCGATATGTTCATGCCTACTCTGATACAAGCCCAAAACATGCTGAAAATCGATATTTTAGGTGCCCAAAGTCAATATGTGTATGCATCTTCTGCACCCGTTTATATCCCAAATTCAACCTCAAAACACCAGAAAATTCGATATTTTTGAGTCCCAGAAGCAATCTGTACATGCCTACTCAGTGCTAGAATGTTTTCAAAATATAGGCTCAAAACATGCTAAAAATCGATATTTTAAGTTTCCAAAGTCGATACGTGCATGCGTCTTCTGTACCCGTTTATATCTCAAATTCAGGCTTAAAACACCTGAAAATTTGGTGTTTTGGGGTCCTAAAAGCGATCTGTACATGCCTACTCTGTGCTAGAATATTTTCAAAATACAGGCCCAAAACATACAGAAAATCGATCTTTTAGGTGCCCAAAAGTCGATATGTGCATGCATCTTCTGTACCCATTTATATCTCAAATTCAGGCTCCAAACACTCGAAAATTCGATATTTTGGGGTCCCAGAAGCGATCTGTACATGCCTACTCAGATACATGCCCAAAACATGCTAAAAAATCGATATTTTAGGTGCCCAAAGTCAGTATGTGTATGCATATTCTGCACCCGTTCATATCCCAAATTCAACCTCAAAACACCCGAAAATTCGATATTTTTTGGTACTTGAAGCGATCTGTACATGCCTACTCCTAGTTAGAATGTTTTCAAGATACAGACCCAAAACATGCTCAAAATCGATATTTTAGGTTCCCAAAACTCGATATGTGGATGCATCTTCAGTACCTGTTTATTTTTCAAATTCAGACTCAAAACACCCTAAAATTCGATATTTTGGGGTCCCAGAAGCGATCTGTACAAGCCTACTCCGTGTTAGAGTATTTTCAAAATACCGGCCCAAAACATGCTGAAAATCGATCTTTTAGGTGCCCAAAGTCAATATGTGCATGGATCTTCTGTACCCGTATATATCTCAAATTCAGGTTCCAAACACTCGAAAATTCGATATTTTGGGGTCCGAGAAGCGATCTGTCCAAGCCTACTCCGTGTTAGAGTATTTTCAAAATACAGTCCCAAAACATGCTGAAAATCGATCTTTTAGGTTCCCAAAGTCAATATGTGCATGCATCTTCAGTTCCCGTTTATATCTCAAATTCAGGCTCCAAACACCCGAAAATTCAATATTTTAGGGTCCCAGAAGCAATCTGTACATGCCTACTCCGTGTTAGTGTATTTTAAAAATACAGGCCCAAAACATACTGTAAATCGATCTTTTAGGTGCCCAAAGTCGATATCTCAAATTCCAGCCCAAATCACCCGAAAATTCGATATTTTGGGGTCCACGAAGCGAACCGTAGATGCCTACTCAGTGCTAGATTATTTTTAAAATATAGGCCCAAAACATGCTTAAAAATCGATATTTTAGGTGACCCAAGTCGATATCTCAAATTCAGGCCCAAAACACCAGCAAATTCGATATTTTTGGGTCCAAGAAGCGATCTGTACATGCTTACTCCGTGTTAGAGTATATTCAAGATACAGGCCCAAAACATGCTAAAAATCGATCTTTTAGGTGCCCAAAAGTCGATATGTGCATGCATCTTCTGTACCCGTTTATATCTCAAATTCAGGCACCAAACACCCGAAAATTCGATATTTTGGGGTCCCAGAAGCGATCTGAACATGACTACTCAGATAGAGGCCCAAAACATGCTAAAAATCGATATTTTAGGTACCCAAAGTCAATATGTGTATACATCTTATGCACCCTTTTATATCCGAAATTCAACCTCAAAACACCCGAAAATCGATATTTTTGGGTCCCAGAAGCGATCTGTACATGCCTACTCAGTGCTAGAATGTTTTCAAAATATAGCCTCAAAACATGCTAAAAATCGATATTTTAAGTGTCCAAAGTCGATGCGTGCATGTATCTTCTGTACCCGTTTATATCTCAAATTCAGGCTCAAATCATCCGAAAATTCGGTATTTTTGGGTCCTAGAAGCGATCTGTACATTCCTACTCGTAGTTAGAATATTTTCATGATACAGACCCAATACATGCTCAAAATCGATATTTTAGGTGCACAAAAGTCGATATGTGCATGCATCTTCAGTACCCGTTTATATCTCAAATTCAGGCTTAAAACACCCGAAAATTCGATATTTTGGGGTCCCAGAAGCAATCTGTACATGCCTACTCCGTGTTAGAGTATTTTCAAAATGCAGGCCCAAAACATACTGTAAATCGATCTTTTAAGTGCCCAAAAGTCGATATGTGCATGCATCTTCTGTACCCGTTTATATCTCAAATTCTGGCTCAAAACACCCGAAAATTCGATATTTTGGAGTTCCAAAAGCGATCTGTACATGCCTACTCAGTGCTAGAATATTTTCAAAATAAAGGTCCAAAACATGCTAAAAATCGATATTTTAGGTGACCCAAGTCGATATCTCAAATTCAGTCCCAAAACACCCTAAAATTCGATATTTTGGGGTCCCAGAAGCGATCTGTACATGCTTACTAAGTGTTAGAGTAATTTCAAGATACAGGCCCAAAACATACTGAAAATCGATTTTTTAGGTACTTTAAAAGTCAATATGTGCATACATCTTCTGTACCTGTTTATATCTCAAATTCAGGCTCCAACCCCCCGAAAATTCGATATTTTAGGGTCCAAGAAGCGATCTGTTTATGCCTACTCAGATACAGGCCCTAAACATGCTGAAAATCGATATTTTAGGAGCCCAAAGTCAATATGTGTATGCATCTTCTGGACCCGTTTATATCCCAAATTCAACCTCAAAACACCCGAATTTTTTTTCAAAATATTGGCTCCAACCATGCTAAAAATCGATTTTTTTAGTGTCCAAAGTGGATATGTGCATGCATCTTCTGTACCCGTTTTTATCTCAAATTCAGTCTCAAAACACCCGAAAATTCGATATTTTGGGGTCCTAGAAGCAATCTGTACATGCCTACTCAGTGCTAGAATTTCTTCAAATTATACGCCCAAAACATGCTAAAAATCGGTATTTTAGGTGCCCAAAGTCGATATCTCAAATTCAGGCTCAAAACACCCGGAAATTCGATATTTTGGGGTCCCAGAAGCAATCTGTACATGACTACTCCGTGTTTGAGTATTTTCATAATAAAGGCCCAAAATATGCTTAAAATCGATATTTTAGGTGCTCAAAAGTCGATATGTGCATGCATCTTCTGTACCCGTTTATATCTCAAATTCAGGCTCAAAACACCCGAAAATTCGATATTTTGGGGTCCCGGTAGCGATCTGTACATGCCTACTCAGTGCTAGAATATTTTCAAAATATAGGCCCAAAACATGCTAAAAATCGATATTTTAAGTGTCCAAAGTCAATATGTGTATGCATCTTCTGCACCCATTTATATCTCAAATTCAGGCTCAAAACTCCCGAAAATTTCCCTATTTTGGGGTCCCAGATGCGATCTGTATATGCCTACTCAGTGCTAGAATATTTTCAAAATATAGGCCCAAAACATGCTAAAAATCTATATTTTAGGTGCCCAAAGTCGATATCTCAAATTCAGGCCCAAAACACCCGAAAATTCGATATTTTTGGGTCCTAGAAGCGATCTGTACATGCCTACTTCTAGTTAGAATGTTTTCAATATACAGACCCAAAACATGCTGAAAATCGATATTTTAGGTGCCCAAAAGTCGATATGTGCATACATCTTCTGTTCCTGTTTATATCTCAAATTCAGGCTCCAAACCCCCGAAAATTCGATATTTTGGGGTCCCAGAAGCGATCTGTACATGCTTACTCCGTGTTAGAGTAATTTCAAGATACAGACCCAAAACATACTGAAAATCGATCTTTTAGGTACTCAAAAGTCGATATGTGCATACATCTTATGTTCCTGTTTATATCTCAAATTCACGCTCCAAACCCCCGAAAATTCGATATTTTGGGGTCCCAGAAGCGATCTGTACATGCCTACTCAGATACAGGCCCAAAATATGCTGAAAATCGATATTTTAGGTGCCCAAAGTCAATATGTGTATGCATCTTCTGCACCCGTTTATATCCCAAATTCAACCTCAAAAATCCCCGAAAATGTTTTCAAAATATAGGCTCAAACTGCTAAAAATCGATATTTTAAGTGTCCAAAGTGGATATGTGCATGCATCTTCTGTACCCGTTTATATCTTAAATTCAGGCTTAAAACATCCGAAAATTTGGCATTTTTGGGTCCTAGAAGCAATCTGTACATGCCTACTCCCAGTTACAATGTTTTCAAGATACAGACCCAAAATATGCTTAAAGTCGATATTTTAGGTGCTCAAAAGTCGATATGTGCATGCATTTTCAGTACCCGTTTATATGTCAAATTCAGGCTCAAACAACCCGAAAATTCGATATTTTGGGTTCCCAGAAGCGATCTGTACATGCCTACCTCGTGTTAGAATATTTTCAAAATCCAGGCCCAAAACATGCTGAAAATCGATATTTTAGGTGTCCAAAGTCGATATCTCAAATTCAGGCCCAAAACACCCGAGAATTCGATATGTTGGGGTCCCAGAAGTATCTTTTTAGGTGCCCAAAAGTTGATATGTGCATGCATCTTCTGTACCCGTTTATATCTCAAATTCAGGCTCCAAACACCCGAAAATTCGATATTTTGGGGTCCCAGAAACGATCTGTACATGCCTACTCAGATACAGGCCCAAAACATGCTGAAAATCGATATTTTAGGTGCCGAAATTCAATATGTGTATGCATCTTCTGTACCCGTTTATATCCCAAATTCAACCTCAAAACACCCGAACATTCGATATTTTTGGGTCCCATAAGCGATCTTTACATGCCTACTCAGTCCTAGAGTGTTTTCAAAATATAGGCTCAAAACATGCTAAAAATCGATATTTTAAGTGTCCAAAGTCGATATGTGTATGGATCTTCTGTACCCGTTTATATCTCAAATTCAGTTTCAAAACACCCAAAAATTCGATATTTTTGGGACCTAGAAGCGATCTGTACATGCCTACTCCTAGTTAGAATGTTTTCAAGATACAGACCCAAAACATGCTCAAATTCGATATTTTAGGTGCCCAAAGTCAATATGTGCATGCATCTTCTGTACCCGTTTATATATCAAATTCAGGCTCAAAACACCCGAAAATTTCCCTATTTTGGGGTCCCAGATGCGATCTGTACATGCCTACTCAGTGCTAGAATATTTTCAAAATATAGGCCCAAAACATGCTAAAAATCGATATTTTAGGTGCCCAAAGTCGATATCTTAAATTGAAGCCCAAAACACCCGAAAATTCGATATTTTTGGGTCCTAGAAGGGATCTGTACATGCCTACTCCTAGTTAGAATGTTTTCAAGATACAGACCCAAAACATGCTAAAAATCGATATTTTAGGTGCCCAAAAGTCGATATGTGCATGCATCATTAGTACCCGTTTATATCTCAAATTCAGGCTCAAGACACCCGAAAAGTTGATATTTTGGGGTCCCAGACGCGATCTTTACATGCCTACTTTGTGTTAGAGTATTTTCAAAATACAGGCCCAAAACATGCTGAAAATCGATATTTTAGGTGCCCAAAGTCAATATGTGCATGCATCTTCTGTAACCGTTTAAATCTCAAATTCAGTATCAAAACACCCGAAAATTCGATATTTTGGGGTCCCAGAAGCGATCTGTACATGCCCTACTCAGATACTGACCCAAAATATGCTCAAAGTCGATATTTTAGGTGCTCAAAAGTCGATATGTGAATGCATTTTCAGTACCCGTTTATATCTCAAATTCAGGCTGAAAAAATCCGAAAATTCGATATTTTGGGGTCCCAGAAGCGATCTGTACATGCCTACTCAGTGCTAGAATATTTTCAAAATATAGGCCCAAAACATGCTTAAAATCGATATTTTATGTGACCCAAGTCGATATCTCAAATTCAAGCCTAAAACACCCGAAAATTCGATATTTTTGGGTCTAAGAAGCGATATGTACATGCTTACTCCGTGTTAGTGTATTTTCAAGATACAGGCCCAAAACATACGGAAAATCGATCTTTTAGGTTCCCAAAAGTTGATATGTGCATGCCTCTTCTTTACCCGTTTATATCTCAAATTCAGGCTCCAAACACCCGAAAATTCGATATTTTGGGGTCCCAGAAGCGATCTGTACATGCCTACTCAGTGCTAGAATGTTTTCAAAATATAGGCTCAAAACATGCTAAAAATCGATATTTTAATTGTCCAAAGTGGATATGTGCATGCATCTTCTGTACCCGTTTATATCCCAAATTCAGGCTTAAAAAACCCGAAAATTCGATATTTTGGGGTCCCAGAAGCGATCTGTACATGCCTACTCCGTGATAGAGTATTTTCAAAATACAGGCCCAAAACATACTGAAAATCGATCTTTTAGGTGCCCAAAAGTCGATATGTGCATGCATTTTCTGTACCCGTTTACATCTAAAATTCAGGCTCCAAACACCCGAAAAATTTGATATTTTGGGGTCCCAGAAACAATCTGTACACGCCCAAAACATGCTGAAAATCGATATTTTGGGTGCCCAAAGTCAATATGTGTATGCATCTTCTGCACCCGTTTATATCCCAAATTCAACCTCAAAACACCCGAAAATGTTTTCAAAATATAGGCTCAAAACATGCTAAAAATCAATATTTTAAGTGTCCAAATTCGATATGTGCATGCAACTTCTATACCCGTTTATATCTAAAATTCAGGCTCCAACCCCCCGAAAATTCGATATTTTAGGGTCCCAGAAGCAATATGTTTATGCCTACTCAGATACAGGCCCAAAACATGCTGAAAATCGATATTTTAGGTGCCCAGAGTCATTATGTGTATGCATCTTCTGCACCCGTTTATATCCCAAATTCAACCTTAAAACACCCAAAAAATCGATATTTTGGGGTCCCAGAAGCGATCTGTACATGCCTACTCAGTGCTTGAATGTTTTCAAAATATAGGCTCAAAACATGCTGAAAATCGATATTTTGGGTGCTCAAAGTCGATATGTGCATGCATCTTCTGTACCCGTTTATATCTAAAATTCAGGCTCCAAACACCCGAAAATTCGATATTTTGGGGTCCAAAAAGCGATCTGTACATGCCTACTCAGAAACAGGCCCAAAACATGCTGAAAATCGATATTTTAGGTGCCCAGAGTCATTGTGTGTATGCATCTTCTGCACCCGTGTATATCCCAAATTCAACCTCAAAACACCCGAAAATGTTTTCAAAATATAGGCTCAAAACATGCTAAAAATCAATATTTTAAGTGTCCAAATTCGATATGTGCATGCAACTTCTATACCCGTTTATATCTCAAATTCAGGCTCAAAACACCCGAAAATTCGGTATTTTTGGGTAGTAGAAGCAATCTGTACATGCCTACTCCCAGTTAGAATGTTTTCAAGATACAGACCCAAAATATGCTCAAATCGATATTTTAGGTGCTCAAAAGTCGATATGTGCATGCATCTTCAGTACCCTTTTATATCTCAAATTCAGGCTAAAAAAAAAAAAAAAACGAAAATTCGATATTTTGGGGTCCCAGAAGCGATCTGTACATGCCTACTCCGTGTTAGAGTATTTTCAAATTACAGGCCCAAAACATGCTGAAAATCGATAATTTAGGTGCCCAAAGTCGATATCTCAAATTCAGGCCCAAAACAACCGAAAATTCGATATGTTGGGGTCCCAGAAGCGTTCTGTACATGGCTTCTCCATGTTAGAGTATTTTCAAAATACGGCCCAAAACATACTGAAAATCGATCTTTTAGGTGCCCAAAAGTCGATATGTGCATGCATCTTCTGAACCCGTTTATATCTCAAATTCAGGATCCAAACATCCGAAAATTCGATATTTTGGGGTCCCAGAAACGATCTGTACATGCCTACTCAGTGCTAGAATGTTTTTAAAATATAGGCTCAAAACATGCTAAAAATCTATATTTTAAGTGTCCAAAGTCGATATGTGCATGCATCTTATGTACCCGTATATCTCAAATTCAGGCTCAATACACTTGAAAATTCGGTATTTTTGGGTCCTAGAAGTGATCTGTACATGCGTACTCCTAGTTAGAATGTTTTCAAGATGCAGACCCAATACATGCTCAAAATCGATATTTTAGGTGCCCAAAAGTCGATATGTGCATTCATCTTCAGTACCCGTTTATATATCAAATTCAGGCTCAAAACACCCGAAAATTCAATATTTTGGGGTCCCAGAAGCGATCTGTACATGCCTACTCAGTGCTAGAATATTTTCAAAATATTGGACCAATACATGCTAAAAATCGATATTTTAGGTGCCCAAAGTCGATATCTCAAATAAAGGCCCAAAACACCCGAAATTTCGATATTTTGGGGTCCAAGAAGCGATTTGTACATGCCTACTCAGTGCTAGAATATTTTCAAAATAATGGACCAAAACATGCTAGAAATCGATATTTTAGGTGCACAAAAGTCGATATGTGCATGCATCTTCAGTACCCGTTTATATCTCAAATTCTGTCCCAAAATACCCGAAAATTCGATATTTTGGGGTCCCAGAAGCGATCTGTACATGCTTACTAAGTGTTAGAGTAATTTCAAGATACATGTCCAAAACATACTGAAAATCGATTTTTTAGGTACTCAAAAGTCGATATGTGCATCCATCTTCTGTACCTGTTTATATCTCAAATTCAGGCTCCAACCCCCCGAAAATTCGATATTTTAGGGTCCCAGAAGCAATCTGTTTATGCCTACTCAGATACAGGCCCAAAACATGCTGAAAATCGATATTTTAGGTGCCCAGAGTCATTATGTGTATGCATCTTCTGCACCCGTTTATATCCCAAATTCAACCTTAAAACACCCAAAAAATCGATATTTTGGGGTCCCAGAAGCGATCTGTACATGCCTACTCAGTGCTTGAATGTTTTCAAAATATAGGCTCAAAACATGCTGAAAATCGATATTTTGGGTGCCCAAAGTCGATATGTGCATGCATCTTTTTTACCCGTTTATATCTAAAATTCAGGCTCCAAACACCCGAAAATTCGATATTTTGGGGTCCAAAAAGCGATCTGTACATGCCTACTCAGGAACAGGCCCAAAACATGCTGAAAATCGATATTTTAGGTGCCCAGAGTCATTGTGTGTATGCATCTTCTGCACCCGTGTATATCCCAAATTCAACCTCAAAACACCCGAAAATGTTTTCAAAATATAGGCTCAAAACATGCTAAAAATCAATATTTTAAGTGTCCAAATTCGATATGTGCATGCAACTTCTATACCCGTTTATATCTCAAATTCAGGCTCAAAACACCCGAAAATTCGGTATTTTTGGGTAGTAGAAGCAATCTGTACATGCCTACTCCCAGTTAGAATGTTTTCAAGATACAGACCCAAAATATCCTCAAATCGATATTTTAGGTGCTCAAAAGTCGATATGTGCATGCATCTTCAGTACCCTTTTATATCTCAAATTCAGGCTAAAAAAAAAAAACGAAAATTCGATATTTTGGGGTCCCAGAAGCGATCTGTACATGCCTACTCCGTGTTAGAGTATTTTCAAAATACAGGCCCAAAACATGCTGAAAATCGATAATTTAGGTGCCCAAAGTCGATATCTCAAATTCAGGCCCAAAACAACCGAAAATTCGATATGTTGGGGTCCCAGAAGCGTTCTGTACATGCCTTCTCCATGTTAGAGTATTTTCAAAATACGGCCCAAAACATACTGAAAATCGATCTTTTAGGTGCCCAAAAGTCGATATGTGCATGCATCTTCTGTACAAGTTTATATCTCAAATTCAGGATCCAAACATCCGAAAATTCGATATTTTGGGGTCCGAGAAACGATCTGTACATGCCTACTCAGATACAGGCCCTAAACATGCTGAAAATCGATTTTTTTAGTGTCCAAAGTGGATATGTGTATGCATCTTCTGGACCCGTTTATATCTCAAATTCAGTCTCAAAACACCCGAAAATTCGATATTTTGGGGTCCTAGAAGCAATCTGTACATGCCTACTCAGTGCTAGAATTTCTTCAAATTATACGCCCAAAACATGCTAAAAACCGGTATTTTAGGTGCCCAAAGTCGATATCTCATATTCAGGCTCAAAACACCCGTAAATTCGATATTTTGGGGTCCTAGAAGCAATCTGTACATGACTACTCCGTGTTTGAGTATTTTCATAATAAAGGCCCAAAATATGCTCAAAATCGATATTTTAGGTGCTCAAAAGTCGATATGTGCATGCATCTTCTGTACCCGTTTATATCTCAAATTCAGGCTCAAAACACCCGAAAATTCGATATTTTGGGGTCCCGGTAGCGATCTGTACATGCCTACTCAGTGATAGAATATTTTCAAAATATAGGCCCAAAACATGCTAAAAATCGATATTTTAAGTGTCCAAAGTCAATATGTGTATGCATCTTCTGCACCCGTTTATATCTCAAATTCAGGCTCAAAACTCACGAAAATTTCCCTATTTTGGGGTCCCAGATGCGATCTGTATATGCCTACTCAGTGCTAGAATATTTTCAAAATATAGGCCCAAAACATGCTAAAAATCTATATTTTAGGTGCCCAAAGTCGATATCTCAAATTCAGGCCCAAAACACCCGAAAATTCGATATTTTTGGGTCCTAGAAAAGATCTGTACATGCCTACTTCTAGTTAGAATGTTTTCAATATACAGACTCAAAACATGCTGAAAATCGATATTTTAGGTGCCCAAAAGTCGATATGTGCATACATCTTCTGTTCCTGTTTATATCTCAAATTCAGGCTCCAAACCCCCGAAAATTCGATATTTTGGGGTCCCAGAAGCGATCTGTACATGCTTACTCCGTGTTAGAGTAATTTCAAGATACAGACCCAAAACATACTGAAAATCGATCTTTTAGGTACTCAAAAGTCGATATGTGCATACATCTTCTGTTCCTGTTTATATCTCAAATTCAGGCTCCAAACCCCCGAAAATTCTATATTTTGGGGTCCCAGAAGCGATCTGTACATGCCTACTCAGATACAGGCCCAAAATATGCTGAAAATCGATATTTTAGGTGCCCAAAGTCAATATGTGTATGCATCTTCTGCACCCGTTTATATCCCAAATTCAACCTCAAAAATCCCCGAAAATGTTTTCAAAATATAGGCTCAAACTGCTAAAAATCGATATTTTAAGTGTCCAAAGTGGATATGTGCATGCATCTTCTGTACCCGTTTATATCTTAAATTCAGGCTTAAAACATCCGAAAATTTGGCATTTTTGGGTCCTAGAAGCAATCTGTACATGCCTACTCCCAGTTAGAATGTTTTCAAGATACAGACCCAAAATATGCTTAAAGTCGATATTTTAGGTGCTGAAAAGTCGATATGTGCACGCATTTTCAGTACCCGTTTATATCTCAAATTCAGGCTCAAACAACCCGAAAATTCGATATTTTGGGTTCCCAGAAGCGATCTGTACATGCCTACCTCGTGTTAGAGTATTTTCAAAATCCAGGCCCAAAACATGCTGAAAATCGATATTTTAGGTGTCCAAAGTCGATATCTCAAATTCAGGCCCAAAACACCCGAAAATTCGATATGTTGGGGTCCCAGAAGTATCTTTTTAGGTGCCCAAAAGTCGATATGTGCATGCATCTTCTGTACCCGTTTATATCTCAAATTCAGGCTCCAAACACCCGAAAATTCGATATTTTGGGGTCCCAGAAACGATCTGTACATGCCTACTCAGATACAGGCCCAAAACATGCTGAAAATCGATATTTTAGGTGCCGAAATTCAATATGTGTATGCATCTTCTGTACCCGTTTATATCCCAAATTCAACCTCAAAACACCCGAACATTCGATATTTTTGGGTCCCATAAGCGATCTTTACATGCCTACTCAGTCCTAGAGTGTTTTCAAAATATAGGCTCAAAACATGCTAAAAATCGATATTTTAAGTGTTCAAAGTCGATATGTGTATGGATCTTCTGTACCCGTTTATATCTCAAATTCAGGTTCAAAACACCCTAAAATTCGATATTTTTGGGACCTAGAAGCGATCTGTACATGCCTACTCCTAGTTAGAATGTTTTCAAGATACAGACCCAAAACATACTCAAATTCGATATTTTAGGTGCCCAAAGTCAATATGTGCATGCATCTTCTGTACCCGTTTATATATCAAATTCAGGCTCAAAACACCCGAAAATTTCCCTATTTTGGGGTCCCAGATGCGATCTGTACATGCCTACTCAGTGCTAGAATATTTTCAAAATATAGGCCCAAAACATGCTAAAAATCGATATTTTAGGTGCCCAAAGTCGATATCTTAAATTGAAGCCCAAAACACCCGAAAATTCGATATTTTTGGGTCCTAGAAGGGATCTGTACATGCCTACTCCTAGTTAGAATGTTTTCAAGATACAGACCCAAAACATGCTAAAAATCGATATTTTAGGTGCCCAAAAGTCGATATGTGCATGCATCATTAGTACCCGTTTATATCTCAAATTCAGGCTCAAGACACCCGAAAAGTTGATATTTTGGGGTCCCAGACGCGATCTTTACATGCCTACTTTGTGTTAGAGTATTTTCAAAATACAGGCCCAAAACATGCTGAAAATCGATATTTTAGGTGCCCAAAGTCAATATGTGCATGCATCTTCTGTAACCGTTTAAATCTCAAATTCAGTATCAAAACACCCGAAAATTCGATATTTTGGGGTCCCAGAAGCGATCTGTACATGCCCTACTCAGATACTGACCCAAAATATGCTCAAAGTAGATATTTTAGGTGCTCAAAAGTCGATATGTGAATGCATTTTCAGTACCCGTTTATATCTCAAATTCAGGCTGAAAAAATCCGAAAATTCGATATTTTGGGGTCCCAGAAGCGATCTGTACATGCCTACTCAGTGCTAGAATATTTTCAAAATATAGGCCCAAAACATGCTTAAAAATCGATATTTTAGGTGACCCAAGTCGATATCTCAAATTCAAGCCTAAAACACCCGAAAATTCGATATTTTTGGGTCGAAGAAGCGATATGTACATGCTTACTCCGTGTTAGTGTATTTTCAAGATACAGGCCCAAAACATACTGAAAATCGATTTTTTAGGTTCCCAAAAGTTGATATGTGCATGCATCTTCTTTACCCGTTTATATCTCAAATTCAGGCTCCAAACACCCGAAAATTCGATATTTTGGGGTCCCAGAAGCGATCTGTACATGCCAACTCAGTGCTAGAATGTTTTCAAAATATAGGCTCAAAACATGCTAAAAATCGATATTTTAATTGTCCAAAGTCGATATGTGCATGCATCTTCTGTACCCGTTTATATCCCAAATTCAGGCTTAAAAAACCCGAAAATTCGATATTTTGGGGTCCCAGAAGCGATCTGTACATGCCTACTCCGTGATAGAGTATTTTCAAAATACAGGCCCAAAACATACTGAAAATCGATCTTTTAGGTGCCCAAAAGTCAATATGTGCATGCATTTTCTGTACCCGTTTACATCTAAAATTCAGGCTCCAAACACCCGAAAAATTTGATATTTTGGGGTCCCAGAAACAATCTGTACACGCCCAAAACATGCTGAAAATCGATATTTTGGGTGCCCAAAGTCAATATGTGTATGCATCTTCTGCACCCGTTTATATCCCAAATTCAACCTTAAAACACCCAAAAAATCGATATTTTGGGGTCCCAGAAGCGATCTGTACATGCCTACTCAGTGCTTGAATGTTTTCAAAATATAGGCTCAAAACATGCTGAAAATCGATATTTTGGGTGCCCAAAGTCGATATGTGCATGCATCTTCTGTACCCGTTTATATCTAAAATTCAGGCTCCAAACACCCGAAAATTCGATATTTTGGGGTCCAAAAAGCGATCTGTACATGCCTACTCAGAAACAGGCCCAAAACATGCTGAAAATCGATATTTTAGGTGCCCAGAGTCATTATGTGTATGCATCTTCTTCACCCGTGTATATCCCAAATTCAACCTCAAAACACCTGAATATATTTTCAAAATATAGGCTCAAAACATGCTAAAAATCAATATTTTAAGTGTCCAAATTCGATATGTGCATGCAACTTCTATACCCGTTTATATCTCAAATTCAGGCTCAAAATACCCGAAAATTCGGTATTTTTGGGTAGTAGAAGCAATCTGCACATCCCTACTCCCAGTTAGAATGTTTTCAAGATACAGACCCAAAATATGCTCAAATCGATATTTTAGGTGCTCAAAAGTCGATATGTGCATGCATCTTCAGTACCCTTTTATATCTCAAATTCAGGCTAAAAAAAAAAACGAAAATTCGATATTTTGGGGTCCCAGAAGCGATCTGTACATGCCTACTCCATGTTAGAGTATTTTCAAAATACAGGCCCAACACATGCTGAAAATCGATAATTTAGGTGCCCAAAGTCGATATCTCAAATTCAGGCCCAAAACAACCGAAAATTCGATATGTTGGGGTCCCAGAAGCGTTCTGTACATGCCTTCTCCATGTTAGAGTATTTTCAAAATACAGGCCCAAAACATAATGAAAATCGATCTTTTAGGTGCCCAAAAGTCGATATGTGCATGCATCTTCTGTACCCGTTTATATCTCAAATTCAGGATCCAAACATCCGAAAATTCGATATTTTGGGGTCCCAGAAACGATCTGTACATGCCTACTCAGTGCTAGAATGTTTTTAAAATATAGGCTCAAAACATGCTAAAAATCTATATTTTAAGTGTCCAAAGTCGATATGTGCATGCATCTTCTGTACCCGTATATCTCAAATTCAGGCTCAATACACTTGAAAATTCGGTATTTTTGGGTCCTAGAAGTGATCTGTACATGCGTACTCCTAGTTAGAATGTTTTCAAGATGCAGACCCAAAACATGCTCAAAATCGATATTTTAGGTGCCCAAAAGTCGATATGTGCATTCATCTTCAGTACCCGTTTATATATCTAATTCAGGCTCAAAACACCCGAAAATTCGATATTTTGGGGCCCCAGAAGCGATCTGTACATGCCTACTCAGTGCTAGAATATTTTCAAAATATTGGACCAATACATGCTAAAAATCGATATTTTTGGTGCCCAAAGTCGATATCTCAAATAAAGGCCCAAAACACCCGAAATTTCGATATTTTGGGGTCCAAGAAGCGATTTGTACATGCCTACTCAGTGCTAGAATATTTTCAAAATATTGGACCAAAACATGCTAGAAATCGATATTTTAGGTGACCCAAGTCGATATCTCAAATTCAGGCCCAAAACACCCGAAAATTCGATATTTTGGTGTCCAAGAAGCGATCTGTACATGCCTACTGTGTGTTAGAATATTTTCATGATACAGGCCCAAAACATGCTGAAAATCGATATTTTAGGTGCCCAAAGTCAATATCTCAAATTCAGGCCCAAAACACCCGAAAATTCGATATTATGGGGTCCCAGAAACGATCTGTACATGCCTACTCACATACAGGCCCAAAACATGCTGAAAATCGATATTTTAGGTGCCCAAAGTCAATATGTGCATGCATCTTCTGTACCCGTTTATATTTCAAATTCAGGCTCAAAACACCCGAAAATTCGATATTTTGGGGTCCCAGAAGCGATCTGTACATGCCTACTCAGTGCTAGAATATTTTCAAATTGTAGGCCCTAAACATGCTAAAAATCGATATTTTAGGTGCCCAAAGTCGATATCTCAAATTTAGGTCCGAAACACCCGAAAATTCGATATTTTGGGGTCCCAGAAGCGATCTGTACATGCCTACTCCGTGTTAAAGTATTTTCAAAATACAGGCCCAAAACATACTGAAAATCGATCTTTTAGGTGCCCAAAAGTCGATATGTGCATGCATCTTCTGTACCCGTTTATATTTCAAATTCAGGCTAAAAACACCCCAAAATTCGATATTTTGGGGTCCCAGAAGCGATCTGTACATGCCTACTCAGTGCTAGAATATTTTCAAATTGTAGGCCCAAAACATGCTAAAAATCGATATTTTAGGTGCCCAAAGTCGATATCTCAAATTTAGGCCCAAAACACCCGAAAATTCGATATTTTGGGGTCCCAGAAGCGATCTGTACATGCTTACTCCGTGTTAGAATATTTTCAAAATACAGTCACAAAACATATTAATAATCGATCTTTTAGGTGCCCAAAAGTCGATATGTGCATGCATCTTCTGTTTTTTATGTCTCAAATTCAGGCTCCAAACACCCGAAATTTCGATATTTTGGGTTCCCAGAAACGATCTGTACATGCCTACTCAGATACAGGCCCAAAACATGCTGAAAATCGATATTTTAGGTGCCCAAAGTCAATATGTTTATGCATCTTCTGCACCCGTTTATATCCCAAATTCTACTCATAACACCCGTAAATTCAATATTTTGGGGTCCCAGAAGCGATCTTTACATGCCTACTCAGTCCTAGAGTGTTTTCAAAATATAGGCTCAAAACATGCTAAAAATCGATATTTTAAGTGTTCAAAGTCGATATGTGTATGGATCTTCTGTACCCGTTTATATCTCAAATTCAGGTTCAAAACACCCTAAAATTCGATATTTTTGGGACCTAGAAGCGATCTGTACATGCCTACTCCTAGTTAGAATGTTTTCAAGATACAGACCCAAAACATACTCAAATTCGATATTTTAGGTGCCCAAAGTCAATATGTGCATGCATCTTCTGTACCCGTTTATATATCAAATTCAGGCTCAAAACACCCGAAAATTTCCCTATTTTGGGGTCCCAGATGCGATCTGTACATGCCTACTCAGTGCTAGAATATTTTCAAAATATAGGCCCAAAACATGCTAAAAATCGATATTTTAGGTGCCCAAAGTCGATATCTTAAATTGAAGCCCAAAACACCCGAAAATTCGATATTTTTGGGTCCTAGAAGGGATCTGTACATGCCTACTCCTAGTTAGAATGTTTTCAAGATACAGACCCAAAACATGCTAAAAATCGATATTTTAGGTGCCCAAAAGTCGATATGTGCATGCATCATTAGTACCCGTTTATATCTCAAATTCAGGCTCAAGACACCCGAAAAGTTGATATTTTGGGGTCCCAGACGCGATCTTTACATGCCTACTTTGTGTTAGAGTATTTTCAAAATACAGGCCCAAAACATGCTGAAAATCGATATTTTAGGTGCCCAAAGTCAATATGTGCATGCATCTTCTGTAACCGTTTAAATCTCAAATTCAGTATCAAAACACCCGAAAATTCGATATTTTGGGGTCCCAGAAGCGATCTGTACATGCCCTACTCAGATACTGACCCAAAATATGCTCAAAGTAGATATTTTAGGTGCTCAAAAGTCGATATGTGAATGCATTTTCAGTACCCGTTTATATCTCAAATTCAGGCTGAAAAAATCCGAAAATTCGATATTTTGGGGTCCCAGAAGCGATCTGTACATGCCTACTCAGTGCTAGAATATTTTCAAAATATAGGCCCAAAACATGCTTAAAAATCGATATTTTAGGTGACCCAAGTCGATATCTCAAATTCAAGCCTAAAACACCCGAAAATTCGATATTTTTGGGTCGAAGAAGCGATATGTACATGCTTACTCCGTGTTAGTGTATTTTCAAGATACAGGCCCAAAACATACTGAAAATCGATTTTTTAGGTTCCCAAAAGTTGATATGTGCATGCATCTTCTTTACCCGTTTATATCTCAAATTCAGGCTCCAAACACCCGAAAATTCGATATTTTGGGGTCCCAGAAGCGATCTGTACATGCCAACTCAGTGCTAGAATGTTTTCAAAATATAGGCTCAAAACATGCTAAAAATCGATATTTTAATTGTCCAAAGTCGATATGTGCATGCATCTTCTGTACCCGTTTATATCCCAAATTCAGGCTTAAAAAACCCGAAAATTCGATATTTTGGGGTCCCAGAAGCGATCTGTACATGCCTACTCCGTGATAGAGTATTTTCAAAATACAGGCCCAAAACATACTGAAAATCGATCTTTTAGGTGCCCAAAAGTCAATATGTGCATGCATTTTCTGTACCCGTTTACATCTAAAATTCAGGCTCCAAACACCCGAAAAATTTGATATTTTGGGGTCCCAGAAACAATCTGTACACGCCCAAAACATGCTGAAAATCGATATTTTGGGTGCCCAAAGTCAATATGTGTATGCATCTTCTGCACCCGTTTATATCCCAAATTCAACCTTAAAACACCCAAAAAATCGATATTTTGGGGTCCCAGAAGCGATCTGTACATGCCTACTCAGTGCTTGAATGTTTTCAAAATATAGGCTCAAAACATGCTGAAAATCGATATTTTGGGTGCCCAAAGTCGATATGTGCATGCATCTTCTGTACCCGTTTATATCTAAAATTCAGGCTCCAAACACCCGAAAATTCGATATTTTGGGGTCCAAAAAGCGATCTGTACATGCCTACTCAGAAACAGGCCCAAAACATGCTGAAAATCGATATTTTAGGTGCCCAGAGTCATTATGTGTATGCATCTTCTTCACCCGTGTATATCCCAAATTCAACCTCAAAACACCTGAATATATTTTCAAAATATAGGCTCAAAACATGCTAAAAATCAATATTTTAAGTGTCCAAATTCGATATGTGCATGCAACTTCTATACCCGTTTATATCTCAAATTCAGGCTCAAAATACCCGAAAATTCGGTATTTTTGGGTAGTAGAAGCAATCTGCACATCCCTACTCCCAGTTAGAATGTTTTCAAGATACAGACCCAAAATATGCTCAAATCGATATTTTAGGTGCTCAAAAGTCGATATGTGCATGCATCTTCAGTACCCTTTTATATCTCAAATTCAGGCTAAAAAAAAAAACGAAAATTCGATATTTTGGGGTCCCAGAAGCGATCTGTACATGCCTACTCCATGTTAGAGTATTTTCAAAATACATGCCCAACACATGCTGAAAATCGATAATTTAGGTGCCCAAAGTCGATATCTCAAATTCAGGCCCAAAACAACCGAAAATTCGATATGTTGGGGTCCCAGAAGCGTTCTGTACATGCCTTCTCCATGTTAGAGTATTTTCAAAATACAGGCCCAAAACATACTGAAAATCGATCTTTTAGGTGCCCAAAAGTCGATATGTGCATGCATCTTCTGTACCCGTTTATATCTCAAATTCAGGATCCAAACATCCGAAAATTCGATATTTTGGGGTCCCAGAAACGATCTGTACATGCCTACTCAGTGCTAGAATGTTTTTAAAATATAGGCTCAAAACATGCTAAAAATCTATATTTTAAGTGTCCAAAGTCGATATGTGCATGCATCTTCTGTACCCGTATATCTCAAATTCAGGCTCAATACACTTGAAAATTCGGTATTTTTGGGTCCTAGAAGTGATCTGTACATGCGTACTCCTAGTTAGAATGTTTTCAAGATGCAGACCCAAAACATGCTCAAAATCGATATTTTAGGTGCCCAAAAGTCGATATGTGCATTCATCTTCAGTACCCGTTTATATATCTAATTCAGGCTCAAAACACCCGAAAATTCGATATTTTGGGGCCCCAGAAGCGATCTGTACATGCCTACTCAGTGCTAGAATATTTTCAAAATATTGGACCAATACATGCTAAAAATCGATATTTTTGGTGCCCAAAGTCGATATCTCAAATAAAGGCCCAAAACACCCGAAATTTCGATATTTTGGGGTCCAAGAAGCGATTTGTACATGCCTACTCAGTGCTAGAATATTTTCAAAATATTGGACCAAAACATGCTAGAAATCGATATTTTAGGTGACCCAAGTCGATATCTCAAATTCAGGCCCAAAACACCCGAAAATTCGATATTTTGGTGTCCAAGAAGCGATCTGTACATGCCTACTGTGTGTTAGAATATTTTCATGATACAGGCCCAAAACATGCTGAAAATCGATATTTTAGGTGCCCAAAGTCAATATCTCAAATTCAGGCCCAAAACACCCGAAAATTCGATATTATGGGGTCCCAGAAACGATCTGTACATGCCTACTCACATACAGGCCCAAAACATGCTGAAAATCGATATTTTAGGTGCCCAAAGTCAATATGTGCATGCATCTTCTGTACCCGTTTATATTTCAAATTCAGGCTCAAAACACCCGAAAATTCGATATTTTGGGGTCCCAGAAGCGATCTGTACATGCCTACTCAGTGCTAGAATATTTTCAAATTGTAGGCCCTAAACATGCTAAAAATCGATATTTTAGGTGCCCAAAGTCGATATCTCAAATTTAGGTCCGAAACACCCGAAAATTCGATATTTTGGGGTCCCAGAAGCGATCTGTACATGCCTACTCCGTGTTAAAGTATTTTCAAAATACAGGCCCAAAACATACTGAAAATCGATCTTTTAGGTGCCCAAAAGTCGATATGTGCATGCATCTTCTGTACCCGTTTATATTTCAAATTCAGGCTAAAAACACCCCAAAATTCGATATTTTGGGGTCCCAGAAGCGATCTGTACATGCCTACTCAGTGCTAGAATATTTTCAAATTGTAGGCCCAAAACATGCTAAAAATCGATATTTTAGGTGCCCAAAGTCGATATCTCAAATTTAGGCCCAAAACACCCGAAAATTCGATATTTTGGGGTCCCAGAAGCGATCTGTACATGCTTACTCCGTGTTAGAATATTTTCAAAATACAGTCACAAAACATATTAATAATCGATCTTTTAGGTGCCCAAAAGTCGATATGTGCATGCATCTTCTGTTTTTTATGTCTCAAATTCAGGCTCCAAACACCCGAAATTTCGATATTTTGGGTTCCCAGAAGCGGTCTGTACATGCCTACACAGATACAGGCTTAAAGCATGCTGAAAATCGATATTTTAGGTGCCCAAAGTCAATATGTTTATGCATCTTCTGCACCCGTTTATATCCCAAATTCTACTCAAAACACCCGTAAATTCAATATTTTGGGGTCCCAGAAGCGATCTGTACATGCCTACTCAGTGCTAGAATGTTTTCAAAATATATGCTCAAAACATGCAAAAAATCGATATTTTAAGTGTTCAAAGTCGATATGTGCATGCATCTTCTGTACCCGATTATATCTCAAATTCAGGCTCAAAACATCCGAAAATTCGGTATTTTTGGGTCCTAGAAGCGATCTGGACATGCCTACTCCTCGTTAGAATGTTTTCAAGATACAGGCCCAAAACATGCTCAAAATCGATATTTTAGGTGCCCAAAAGTCGATATGTGCATGCATCTTCTGTACCCGTTTATATCTCAAATTCAGGCTGAAAACCCCTTGAAAAATCGATATTTTGTGGTCCCAGAAACGTTCTGTACATGCCTACTCCGTGTTAGAGTATTTTCAAAATACAGGCCCAAAACATATTGAAAATCGATCTTTTAGGTGCCCAAAAGTCGATATGTGCATGCATCTTCTGTACCCGTTTATATCTTAAATTCAGGCTCCAAACACCCGAAATTTCGAAGTTTTTGGGTCCCATAAGCGATCTGTACATGCCTACTCAATGATATTATGTTTTCAAAATATAGGCTCAAAACGTGCTAAAAATCGATATTTTAAGTGTCCAAAGTCGATATGTGCATGCATCTTGTGTACCCGTTTATATCTCAAATTCAGGCTCAAAACACCCGAAAATTCGATATTTTGGGGTACCAGAAGCGATCTGTACATGCCTACTCCGTGTTAAAGTATTTTCAATATACAGGCCCAAAACATGCTTAAATCGATATTTTTGGTGTCCAAAGAAAATATGTGTATGCATCTTCTGTACACGTTTATATCTCAAATTCAGGCTCAAAACACCCGAAAATTCGATATTTTGGGGTCCCAGAAGCGATCTGTACATGCCTACTCCGTGTTAAAGTATTTTCAAAATACAGGCCCAAAACATACTGAAAATCGATCTTTTAGGTGCCCAAAAGTCGATATGTGCATGCATCTTCTGTACCCGTTTATATTTCAAATTCAGGCTAAAAACACCCCAAAATTCGATATTTTGGGGTCCCAGAAGCGATCTGTACATGCCTACTCAGTGCTAGAATATTTTCAAATTGTAGGCCCAAAACATGCTAAAAATCGATATTTTAGGTGCCCAAAGTCGATATCTCAAATTTAGGCCCAAAACACCCGAAAATTCGATATTTTGGGGTCCCAGAAGCGATCTGTACATGCTTACTCCGTGTTAGAATATTTTCAAAATACAGTCACAAAACATATTAATAATCGATCTTTTAGGTGCCCAAAAGTCGATATGTGCATTCATCTTCTGTTTTTTATGTCTCAAATTCAGGCTCCAAACACCCGAAATTTCGATATTTTGGGTTCCCAGAAACGATCTGTACATGCCTACTCAGATACAGGCCCAAAACATGCTGAAAATCGATATTTTAGGTGCCCAAAGTCAATATGTTTATGCATCTTCTGCACCCGTTTATATCCCATATTCTACTCAAAACACCCGTAAATTCAATATTTTGGGGTCCCAGAAGCGATCTTTACATGCCTACTCAGTCCTAGAGTGTTTTCAAAATATAGGCTCAAAACATGCTAAAAATCGATATTTTAAGTGTTCAAAGTCGATATGTGTATGGATCTTCTGTACCCGTTTATATCTCAAATTCAGGTTCAAAACACCCTAAAATTCGATATTTTTGGGACCTAGAAGCGATCTGTACATGCCTACTCCTAGTTAGAATGTTTTCAAGATACAGACCCAAAACATACTCAAATTCGATATTTTAGGTGCCCAAAGTCAATATGTGCATGCATCTTCTGTACCCGTTTATATATCAAATTCAGGCTCAAAACACCCGAAAATTTCCCTATTTTGGGGTCCCAGATGCGATCTGTACATGCCTACTCAGTGCTAGAATATTTTCAAAATATAGGCCCAAAACATGCTAAAAATCGATATTTTAGGTGCCCAAAGTCGATATCTTAAATTGAAGCCCAAAACACCCGAAAATTCGATATTTTTGGGTCCTAGAAGGGATCTGTACATGCCTACTCCTAGTTAGAATGTTTTCAAGATACAGACCCAAAACATGCTAAAAATCGATATTTTAGGTGCCCAAAAGTCGATATGTGCATGCATCATTAGTACCCGTTTATATCTCAAATTCAGGCTCAAGACACCCGAAAAGTTGATATTTTGGGGTCCCAGACGCGATCTTTACATGCCTACTTTGTGTTAGAGTATTTTCAAAATACAGGCCCAAAACATGCTGAAAATCGATATTTTAGGTGCCCAAAGTCAATATGTGCATGCATCTTCTGTAACCGTTTAAATCTCAAATTCAGTATCAAAACACCCGAAAATTCGATATTTTGGGGTCCCAGAAGCGATCTGTACATGCCCTACTCAGATACTGACCCAAAATATGCTCAAAGTCGATATTTTAGGTGCTCAAAAGTCGATATGTGAATGCATTTTCAGTACCCGTTTATATCTCAAATTCAGGCTGAAAAAATCCGAAAATTCGATATTTTGGGGTCCCAGAAGCGATCTGTACATGCCTACTCAGTGCTAGAATATTTTCAAAATATAGGCCCAAAACATGCTTAAAAATCGATATTTTAGGTGACCCAAGTCGATATCTCAAATTCAAGCCTAAAACACCCGAAAATTCGATATTTTTGGGTCGAAGAAGCGATATGTACATGCTTACTCCGTGTTAGTGTATTTTCAAGATACAGGCCCAAAACATACTGAAAATCGATTTTTTAGGTTCCCAAAAGTTGATATGTGCATGCATCTTCTTTACCCGTTTATATCTCAAATTCAGGCTCCAAACACCCGAAAATTCGATATTTTGGGGTCCCAGAAGCGATCTGTACATGCCAACTCAGTGCTAGAATGTTTTCAAAATATAGGCTCAAAACATGCTAAAAATCGATATTTTAATTGTCCAAAGTCGATATGTGCATGCATCTTCTGTACCCGTTTATATCCCAAATTCAGGCTTAAAAAACCCGAAAATTCGATATTTTGGGGTCCCAGAAGCGATCTGTACATGCCTACTCCGTGATAGAGTATTTTCAAAATACAGGCCCAAAACATACTGAAAATCGATCTTTTAGGTGCCCAAAAGTCAATATGTGCATGCATTTTCTGTACCCGTTTACATCTAAAATTCAGGCTCCAAACACCCGAAAAATTTGATATTTTGGGGTCCCAGAAACAATCTGTACACGCCCAAAACATGCTGAAAATCGATATTTTGGGTGCCCAAAGTCAATATGTGTATGCATCTTCTGCACCCGTTTATATCCCAAATTCAACCTTAAAACACCCAAAAAATCGATATTTTGGGGTCCCAGAAGCGATCTGTACATGCCTACTCAGTGCTTGAATGTTTTCAAAATATAGGCTCAAAACATGCTGAAAATCGATATTTTGGGTGCCCAAAGTCGATATGTGCATGCATCTTCTGTACCCGTTTATATCTAAAATTCAGGCTCCAAACACCCGAAAATTCGATATTTTGGGGTCCAAAAAGCGATCTGTACATGCCTACTCAGAAACAGGCCCAAAACATGCTGAAAATCGATATTTTAGGTGCCCAGAGTCATTATGTGTATGCATCTTCTTCACCCGTGTATATCCCAAATTCAACCTCAAAACACCTGAATATATTTTCAAAATATAGGCTCAAAACATGCTAAAAATCAATATTTTAAGTGTCCAAATTCGATATGTGCATGCAACTTCTATACCCGTTTATATCTCAAATTCAGGCTCAAAATACCCGAAAATTCGGTATTTTTGGGTAGTAGAAGCAATCTGCACATCCCTACTCCCAGTTAGAATGTTTTCAAGATACAGACCCAAAATATGCTCAAATCGATATTTTAGGTGCTCAAAAGTCGATATGTGCATGCATCTTCAGTACCCTTTTATATCTCAAATTCAGGCTAAAAAAAAAAACGAAAATTCGATATTTTGGGGTCCCAGAAGCGATCTGTACATGCCTACTCCATGTTAGAGTATTTTCAAAATACAGGCCCAACACATGCTGAAAATCGATAATTTAGGTGCCCAAAGTCGATATCTCAAATTCAGGCCCAAAACAACCGAAAATTCGATATGTTGGGGTCCCAGAAGCGTTCTGTACATGCCTTCTCCATGTTAGAGTATTTTCAAAATACAGGCCCAAAACATACTGAAAATCGATCTTTTAGGTGCCCAAAAGTCGATATGTGCATGCATCTTCTGTACCCGTTTATATCTCAAATTCAGGATCCAAACATCCGAAAATTCGATATTTTGGGGTCCCAGAAACGATCTGTACATGCCTACTCAGTGCTAGAATGTTTTTAAAATATAGGCTCAAAACATGCTAAAAATCTATATTTTAAGTGTCCAAAGTCGATATGTGCATGCATCTTCTGTACCCGTATATCTCAAATTCAGGCTCAATACACTTGAAAATTCGGTATTTTTGGGTCCTAGAAGTGATCTGTACATGCGTACTCCTAGTTAGAATGTTTTCAAGATGCAGACCCAAAACATGCTCAAAATCGATATTTTAGGTGCCCAAAAGTCGATATGTGCATTCATCTTCAGTACCCGTTTATATATCTAATTCAGGCTCAAAACACCCGAAAATTCGATATTTTGGGGCCCCAGAAGCGATCTGTACATGCCTACTCAGTGCTAGAATATTTTCAAAATATTGGACCAATACATGCTAAAAATCGATATTTTTGGTGCCCAAAGTCGATATCTCAAATAAAGGCCCAAAACACCCGAAATTTCGATATTTTGGGGTCCAAGAAGCGATTTGTACATGCCTACTCAGTGCTAGAATATTTTCAAAATATTGGACCAAAACATGCTAGAAATCGATATTTTAGGTGACCCAAGTCGATATCTCAAATTCAGGCCCAAAACACCCGAAAATTCGATATTTTGGTGTCCAAGAAGCGATCTGTACATGCCTACTGTGTGTTAGAATATTTTCATGATACAGGCCCAAAACATGCTGAAAATCGATATTTTAGGTGCCCAAAGTCAATATCTCAAATTCAGGCCCAAAACACCCGAAAATTCGATATTATGGGGTCCCAGAAACGATCTGTACATGCCTACTCACATACAGGCCCAAAACATGCTGAAAATCGATATTTTAGGTGCCCAAAGTCAATATGTGCATGCATCTTCTGTACCCGTTTATATTTCAAATTCAGGCTCAAAACACCCGAAAATTCGATATTTTGGGGTCCCAGAAGCGATCTGTACATGCCTACTCAGTGCTAGAATATTTTCAAATTGTAGGCCCTAAACATGCTAAAAATCGATATTTTAGGTGCCCAAAGTCGATATCTCAAATTTAGGTCCGAAACACCCGAAAATTCGATATTTTGGGGTCCCAGAAGCGATCTGTACATGCCTACTCCGTGTTAAAGTATTTTCAAAATGCAGGCCCAAAACATACGGAAAATCGATCTTTTAGGTGCCCAAAAGTCGATATGTGCATGCATCTTCTGTACCCGTTTATATTTCAAATTCAGGCTAAAAACACCCCAAAATTCGATATTTTGGGGTCCCAGAAGCGATCTGTACATGCCTACTCAGTGCTAGAATATTTTCAAATTGTAGGCCCAAAACATGCTAAAAATCGATATTTTAGGTGCCCAAAGTCGATATCTCAAATTTAGGCCCAAAACACCCGAAAATTCGATATTTTGGGGTCCCAGAAGCGATCTGTACATGCTTACTCCGTGTTAGAATATTTTCAAAATACAGTCACAAAACATATTAATAATCGATCTTTTAGGTGCCCAAAAGTCGATATGTGCATGCATCTTCTGTTTTTTATGTCTCAAATTCAGGCTCCAAACACCCGAAATTTCGATATTTTGGGTTCCCAGAAGCGGTCTGTACATGCCTACACAGATACAGGCTTAAAGCATGCTGAAAATCGATATTTTAGGTGCCCAAAGTCAATATGTTTATGCATCTTCTGCACCCGTTTATATCCCAAATTCTACTCAAAACACCCGTAAATTCAATATTTTGGGGTCCCAGAAGCGATCTGTACATGCCTACTCAGTGCTAGAATGTTTTCAAAATATATGCTCAAAACATGCAAAAAATCGATATTTTAAGTGTTCAAAGTCGATATGTGCATGCATCTTCTGTACCCGATTATATCTCAAATTCAGGCTCAAAACATCCGAAAATTCGGTATTTTTGGGTCCTAGAAGCGATCTGGACATGCCTACTCCTCGTTAGAATGTTTTCAAGATACAGGCCCAAAACATGCTCAAAATCGATATTTTAGGTGCCCAAAAGTCGATATGTGCATGCATCTTCTGTACCCGTTTATATCTCAAATTCAGGCTGAAAACCCCTTGAAAAATCGATATTTTGTGGTCCCAGAAACGTTCTGTACATGCCTACTCCGTGTTAGAGTATTTTCAAAATACAGGCCCAAAACATATTGAAAATCGATCTTTTAGGTGCCCAAAAGTCGATATGTGCATGCATCTTCTGTACCCGTTTATATCTTAAATTCAGGCTCCAAACACCCGAAATTTCGAAGTTTTTGGGTCCCATAAGCGATCTGTACATGCCTACTCAATGATATTATGTTTTCAAAATATAGGCTCAAAACGTGCTAAAAATCGATATTTTAAGTGTCCAAAGTCGATATGTGCATGCATCTTGTGTACCCGTTTATATCTCAAATTCAGGCTCAAAACACCCGAAAATTCGATATTTTGGGGTACCAGAAGCGATCTGTACATGCCTACTCCGTGTTAAAGTATTTTCAATATACAGGCCCAAAACATGCTTAAATCGATATTTTTGGTGTCCAAAGAAAATATGTGTATGCATCTTCTGTACACGTTTATATCTCAAATTCAGGCTCAAAACACCCGAAAATTCGATATTTTGGGGTCCCAGAAGCGATCTGTACATGCCTACTCAATGCTAGAATATTTTCAAAATATAGGCTCAAAACATGCTAAAAATCGATATTTTAGGTGCCCAAAGTCGATATCTCAAATTTAGGCCCAAAACACCCGAAAATTTGATATTTTGGGGTTCCAGAAGCGATCTGTACATGCATACTCCGTGTTAAAGTATTTTCAAAATACAGGCCCAAAACAATCTGAAAATCGATCGTTTAGGAGCCCAAAAGTTGATATGTGCATGCATCTTCTGTACCCGTTTATATCTCAAATTCAGGCTCAAAATACCTGAAAATTCGGTATTTTTGGGTCCTAGAAGCGATCTGTACATGCCTATTCCTAGTTAGAATGTTTTCAAGATACAGACCCAAAACATGCTCAAAATCGATATTTTAAGTGCCCAAAAGTCGATATGTGCATGCATCTTCAGTACCCGTTTATATCTCAAATTCAGGCTCAAAACACCCTAAAATTCGATATTTTGGGGTCCCAGAAGCGATCTGTACATGCCTACTCCGTGTTAGAGTATTTTCAAAATACAGGCCCAAAACATGCTGATAATCGACATTTTAGGTGCCTAAAGTCAATATGTGTATGCATCTTCTGCACCCGTTTATTTCCCAAATTCAACCTCAAAACACTTGAAAATTCGATATTTTTGGGTCCCACAAGCGATCTGTACATGCCAACTAAGTGCTAGAATGTTTTCAAAATATAGGCTCAAAACATGCTAAACATCGATATTTTAAGTCTCCAAAGTCAATATGTGCATGCATCTTCTGTACCCGATTATATCTCAAATTTAGGCTCAAAACACCCGAAAATTCGGTATTTTTGGGTCCCAGAAGCGATCTGTACATGCCTACTCCGTGTTAGAGTATTTTTCAAAATACAGGCCCAAAATATGCTGAAAATCGATCTTTTAGGTGCCCAAAGTCAATATGTGCATGCAGTTTCTGAACCCATATATATCTCAAATTCAGGATACAAACCCCCCAAAATTCGATATTTTGGGGTCCGAGAAGCAATCTGTACAGGCCTACTCCGTGTTAGAGTATTTTCAAAATAGAGCCCCAAAACATGCTCAAAATAGTGCATTTGTCGCGGCTTCTAGCCGCTTAAATTGTATATATTGGTTGTGAAACCAGCACAGCTGGATTGCTATAGAATACGCCCCTTCACAAGCCCAGGCCCCGTATAGGCATAATCTGGGTTGGAAGGGTCAATTCCGTGACGTTCATCAGAAGTAAATAAAATTCAAATCTGGCGCTGTACTGATAGTGGAGCGGTGAGGTATTAAGCTCCTTCTCCGCTGAATACCGCTCGATCACTCCAATGAGAAAGAAGTGAATGCCTGCCGCATCGGGAGGTGGGTGGGACAGTCAAAGCTGTGCTGGTTTCACAACCAATAATTACAATTTAAGCGGCTAGAAGCCGCGACAAATGCACTATTATTGGTATAGTGAAACCAGCACAGCTGGATTGCTATGCATGCGATGAGATAGGTGGGAGGTGAGGTGGAGGCAATCACGTGCTAGTTAAGAGTGGTTGAGAGCGGAGGGCAGGAAAGGTAACCGAGCCCGGTGAGGCAGAAGCTAACGCCCCTCCCGACACTGGCTAGGTGAGTAGCCGTGGTGGGGTAGTAGTAACTTATACCATATACTTGTAGACCATTATGTTATAGACCAGAATTGTCTTTATAGGCAGACTCGAGGGTTCGGGTCTAAGAGAGGAGGGGGGAGGTGACCATGGCAACCCCACCCCCCCCTTTATTCAAGTCCTCTGAGTTAGGGCTATGGCCCTCGCTCAGGTAATGTGATCCCGAGGGGATGAAGGAGGACACTAGGATCCAGATATCCTGTGTAATAATATATCATGTCACTCATCATAGTAAAGTAATTGTTTGGAAAATGAATACACAAGAATTCCGTAACAATGTAATTTATTTTTGTTTTTCCCTCACCATATGTACACGTAAAGAATGGGGATGAGCATGAAGCTGTACAAGATGTGGATGAGGTATGGGATGATAGTGACGGGACTTAAGTCACCCGACCTTTTCTCTTCGGGCGGCCCCTCCCCCCCATGTGTCTCCCGCGGGGACCCTGGGGAATAGAAGGTGGAGTACCCATAGCCACACAGGGGGTAGGGGAGAGCGAGTGGAACAGGTACCTCGTCCTGAAGGAGGAAGTGGAAGCCCAGCCCCCCAAATCCCTGACCCTCTCCACCGAGTGAGTCCTGAGGGAGGCGAGGGAGACGGCCACGCCCCTAACGCTGTGAGCCCTCAGGGCGTGTCCGGGATCCCCGTTCTCTATCACTCGGCAGAGAAGGCGAGCGATTGACCTAGGGAAGAGAGGGTTACCGGACCTAGAGTTGTAGAAGAGGTGGTCCGGAGAAGCCCCTCTCGTCGCCTCCACGTATGCTACAAAGGCGTGGACTGGGCAGAGGGGGTGGAAATTTCCATCCCTCAGGAACGAGGGTACTGCGAGAGGGCCAATTCTGTTGTCAGCCTGCTCGTTCTTAGCTAGAAAAGCAGGAGAGGAGGAGATGGTTAAGGAAGTAAGGTTAGGGGTTACGGAAGAAAAGGCTGTGTGACGGGTCAGGGCTGCCAACTGAGATGCCCTGTAACCTGTAGCTAAGGCGAGCAGGAAGAGAGCTTTCTGGAGGAGGTGACAAACCTCCAGAGGGACCCCCTCGAAGGTCAGGTAGGAAAGGACGCGGTGAAGGGACCAGGAGGGCGTCTGGGCCCGGTGAGGTGCGGTCCCCGCCCGAATCCCCATCCTCAGGAGAGAGAGAGGCCTCTCCGAAACCTTAATGTTAAAACCCAGGAGGAGGGGATCAGACAGGGCTGCGTGATGCGCAAGCACCGTCGCCGGGGCCCTGTTGGTGGAATCGGCGAGCCACGTGAGGAATTCCAGGACTGTGTCCTCCGAGATGACCCTGGAAGAGTGTCTTCGCAAGAAGTCCTGGAATCTTTTCCAGCACGATTCGTATTGTCGCACCGACGACTGACGATGAGCCCTCAACATCTTATCCACTGTCTCCTTAGTGAACCTTTTGCTGAGGACTCCCCGTAGAAACTCCAAGCGTGTAGTTTCAGTGACGCTTGGAGTGGTGCAGACAGGGTGCTGGAGAGGCACGCCGATCCCAACTGAAGGGGATGAGGGCACCACCAGGACAACTCTCCGAACCACGGCTGTGCTGGCCAGAGGGGGGCTATGAGGAGAACCCTCCCCCTGAACGTGCGCAGCTTGAGGATCGCCTTCAGGAGGACTGAAGTGGCTGGGGGTGGGAAGAGGTAGTTCCAGTCCTCTGTGAAGGCGTCCGGGCCTCCCGCCTCTGTTCTGGATGAGAATGTCAGGAACAGAGGGAGTAGGGCCGTGGATGGGGAGGCGAATAGGTCCACCTCTGGTGTCCCGTAGCGAAGGCAGAGAGACTCAAACACAAGGGGACGCAGTTGCCACTCGACTGACGTCCCCCTGAACCTGGATAGGGCGTCCGCCCAATCGTTCTCCCGCCCTGGCACGTAGCGGGCCGAGAGGTGAATGTCCCTCTTGGCCGCTATTGCGAAAATCTGTTCTGACAGGGACAGGAGAATTTCCGACCGTGCGGTGCCCTGTTTCTGTAGGCACTGCACGGCCGCAACGTTGTCCATATCGAAGCGGACGCCTATCCTGGCAAACTGAGGGTGTCTGTTGAGCCATTCCTTCGCTACCATCAACTCCCGGGCGTTGATGTGCAGTAGCCTTTCCCCTTCCTTCCATCCTCCGCAACGTTGATGTCCCAGGCAAGACTGGTATCCCCAGCCTACGTCCGATGCGTCTGTCGCCACCGTGATCCCCGGGGGAGGGAACACCCAGGGGACCCGCTGACGCAGGGCACCGGGACGTAGCCAGGGGCGAAGGAGGCGGTGGAGAGAGGGGGACACTTGCCTGGGAAGGTCCCTGTGTGCGGGGGACAGGTGGAGGTTTACCTCCCGCGTCAGCCTCCTGTGTTTCAATCGTCCCAAGGGCATTGCGGGGGCCGCGAAATTTAGGGACCCGAGCAATGATTCCCACTGGCGGCGAGAGAAAATACGGGAAAAATGCGCCTGGCGGACGTGGCGGAGGGTCCGGCGGGCGTTGTCTGGAGCGAGAGAGAGGGTGGCCGAAAGAGAGTCCCACTCTATTCCTAGCCAACACAGCTTGCGAGTGGGGGTGAGAGAGGACTTGGGGATGTTCAACAGGAACCCCATTTCCTCTAGCACTCCCCTCGCTACCCGGACGTTGTTTGCTACCTGCTCCTTGGAAGGGGCGTGAAGCAACCAATCGTCCAGGTACATGAGGGTGGGAACGCCCGCCTCTGCCAGACGGGATGCCACCACCCTCACGAGCTTTGTGAAGACTCGCGGAGCTAGAGAAAGACCGAAAGGGAGCCTGGTAAACTGGAACGTCTCGGTCCCCACCTGGAAGGCCAGAAAACGGCGAAACCTGGGGTGGATCAGGACGTGCCAGTACGCATCCTTGAGATCCAGGGATGCTAACCAGTCTCCCTTCCTCAGAACTGTGCGGACCTGAGCAACCGAAACCATCCTGAAATGTAATGTTTTCACGAATTTGTTTAGCTTGCTCAGGTCCATCACCAATCTCGTTTTTCCCTGGTCCTTTTTGGGGACCGTGAATAAACAAGAAAGAAAGACCCTTCCCGTCGCCCGCTCCACTACCCCTTTTTCCCGCATTTCTAACACATGCGGGACGACCGAAAGTGACACTTTGGTTGAGGCAGGAGGTAGACGTAGTGGCTGTAACGGGAAGAGACAGGTGTCAGTGAGAGTACCGTTAATCCTAATCCCCCGGGGCCCGAGGGACCCGGGGTGGTTGGAGGGTAAATGACGGGAGAGGCAGAGATTTTGACCGCAAGGGAAAATCTGATTTTGACCTAACGGTAACCCAAGGACGGGATTAGGCATAATTCATATGTCAGAATAGGAAAGATGACAGTTACTCACCGGAACAGTAATCCAGGGCCATGACAGGCCCTGGCGAATTATCCTTGCTGCCCAGCCGTGGGCGGGCCAGGCTGCTGACCACCCTGTGAGACAGCCCAGAGTGGGACCCTCAAGTGGAGCGGTCCTTCTGGGAGGGGTGGTTGAAGGAGGACTTGGGCTTGGAGTAGGACTTGGAGCCCTGTCCCCTTCCCCGAAACGGCTGCTGGCCCCTCTGGGAGGGCCTGTTGTGTGCCTTCGGGGGAGTGGGATAGGAGGGCCTTGGTAGCCTGGAGGGCTGGGAGGGCCTCCGGGGCTGGTAGGCTGGTCTGGATGGCTGTGGGGCACGTGGCCTACGGACAAACAGAATGATTAGGAACCAAAGTAGACCCGAAAATCCTTCCATTTCACCCCCGTGAAAACTCGGGTAAGACGAACACGAGAGGTACTTACTTGGAGGTGGAGGGTTTTGGTAAATTGATTACCGCTGGGAGGGAGGCGAAGATTGTGTCTGTCGCCGGTTGATCAAAGAGGGCAGGGGACAGGGGGGCAGCTCGCACCACTCCCCTCTGTGCCATCTCCGGCGCAGATTTAGCCGCCGCCTGGCGGGCTGCCAGTCTCGCCTCGGCGAAAGCCTTCGCCTCCTCCCGCATGAAGTGTGTCGCCATCGCCGCCACGCCCTCCATCAAGGTGGCCATGGAAGAGAGGGTGTCACTGTAAGGGGTAAACAAGGAAAAACCCGAGCGAACCCGGGGATAAGTACCCGGGAGTAACAGAGAGACCCTCTACCCAGTATCCCTAATAAACATGACACACGAGTAAGGTACTCACGCTAGCTGTACACCCGACATCTCGTGGTAGGAGTTGGTAAGGGCGTTGAGACAGTCCCTGATCAAAGAGGCGGCTGCCCCCGTGGAGATGGTGGTAGCAGACTCCGCCTGTCGCAACTTGCCATCGGGCTCCTTCAGCTGATAGGGGACCGGGGGCTCCTTCTCCGTCTTCCACAGGCACTCCCTCAAGCCCGGGGGGGCCCGGGAATGAGGGAGGATGACGGGGAAAGACGGAGGAGGGGGCTTCCTGGGCGCGTTGTTTCTCTGGTGGTCCAGGGACTTAAGGAGAAGGGCTGGAATGTCCAGGTCCCCTTCGCCCTTATCCCCCGGGAAGTACGCGTCCGGGGAAAGGAGGAGCGCCGTGTTACCGTGGGAGCGGTCAATCCTCCAAGCCCCGGACAAGTGCACATGGCTGTACTCCACCAGAAAACCCATCGCGTCCAGGGTCGCCGCAGAGGACACCCTCGATGAAGTGGGTAAGGGCGCTGAGATAGGACGGACCTTGTAGAAGGGAATAGCGTCGCCCTTCTCATCCGCCCCCCACTTCACCAGGACGTCATCCCTCCGGTTCCATACGTCTGGTTGAGCCGTGTCCGGAGACCAAGCCACCAGTCTGCCTTCCTCTGAAGAGTGGGTCCAGGTAGGAGGGAGAAGAGACCAAGAGTAGGGAAGGTATCCGTCTCCCGAAGGAGGGGGTGACGGGGAAGGAGGTGCGGAGGTAACCAACTCCTCAGCTACGTCCCCCGACGGAGACTCGAGTCCCGGGGAAACGGGAGGAACGAAAAGAACTCCCCCATCCCCGGGAGGACTCGCGCCCTCGACGGGAGCAGCAGCGGGAGGCGGTGGAAAAAGAGCGGGTTCCGGAGCGACAGCCGGAGGCTGCGCGATGGACGCCCCAGGAAAAGCGTGAGGAGTAAGGGTGTGGAAGATCTTGACTATCTTCCTCAACGAGGGGCTGTCCCCCCCCCGCTTACCCTTGCGGGATTTGCGGGCGGGCGAAGGAGAGCTCCCCGACGACGAAGAAGAGGAAGAGGACGACGAAGAAGAGGAGGAAGGAGAACGGCGACGAGCACGGGACTTCCTGGAGTGGCGGGACCTTTTAGCTGAACGCTTGCATCCTCTAGAGAGGCCTGAGGAGCCAGCTCTAGCAGGAGGCGAAGCTGGGGGTTCCCTGCTGGGCCCTTGTACCGGTGAGGTAGTCGGGGGAACCAGCGCGACAGACTCGCTCGTTTCCCGGGGGGCTAAGCACCGAGAAGGAGTCGTAGTACCGTCTAGGGAAGGAGGCTCAATCTCTCGGGCCTCAGGAGGTTCTAGCCCCTGAGACTCCGAGAGACAGGAAGAAGGGTAACGGGTCCTGAATAAACCCAGGTCCGCTCCCAAAATCGGGTCCACCCACGCCAAAGAAGAACCGTCTCGTTTGTGGGCCATTCTCCTAGCCCTCGTCCACGCCATACGAAGAGAAGCAAGGGCGGGGAGCTTGGAGCGGGCAGAAGGGGAGGTAACCCGACACAACTCAGCCCAGGGGCGGCACACACCACACGCCAAAGGGTCGTAACCCAAGGGAGTGAAGCAGGGTGCGTGAGGCGAACAGTGCAGGTGTCCGTCAGGCGAGACCCGCACGGTACACCCCGAAGCAGCACAAAGGGCACGAGTAGGCTGAGGAAGAAAAGAATACACAAACATGGGTTAACACGTGCAAACACTGGAACACAGAAGACACGGAAACCCATCCTCCCCGAAGGAAAGTAGCGCGGGACACGCCCGCTGTACCCGGGGACCAGGACACGACCCCCCAAACTTGCGCACCCGACCAGGGAAAAACCCCGTAAAACCAAAACAGCCCGCCACATGGAGCGGGTAAAAGAGGGCCCCCCGGACAGAAGGATCCAGAAGGAGGGGGAGGAGGGGACCCGGTAGCCTGAGAAGAAACACTCCAGGCTAAAAATATTGGAAAAACACCAAAAATTACATAAAAAACCCCCGCCCGGGAGAGGAAGAGAGAACCAGGGCACAATTCTCACTCCCCTTTACCGAGAGGGGACACAAAATAATCGGGGAAGGCAAGAGGAAGGGCTGCAAAGACCCCATGTGCTCACCACGTGGGGAGGTGAAGTCCCACGTGGCGCCACTAACCTCGCTAAAAAAACCCAGAAACCCCGATAAAATACACACGAAGAATGTACTAGTGGCAGGAGGAAAGGTGAAAGGGGGGAAAGACGGAGAAAAACTCCGAACAAAGGGGCTGAAAAGCCCCCCTTCGCTAAGGAAAAGAGAACTCAGTCCTAAAGAAGAAAACCCCCCAAAAACACCTAAAACCCTCCTAGAATACACACACGATACATCTGCAAAGCAGGCTAGCCACTAGAACACAAAAGAAACAATAGCAGGAACAAGTGACACAATACCATAGGGTAGCAGCGAGGAGCGTGGATGTTGATTGAGACGTGTTCCGCGACAGAGTGATCGAGCGGTATTCAGCAGAGGAGGAGCTTAATACCTCACCGCGCCACCACCAGGTGGCTCCACTATCAGTACAGCGCCAGATTTGAATTTTATTTACTTCTGATGAACGTCACGGAATTGACCCTTCCAACCCAGATTATGCCTATACGGGGCCTGGGCTTGTGAAGGGGCATATTCTATAGCAATCCAGCTGTGCTGGTTTCACTATACCAATAATCGATATTTTAGGTGCCCAAAAGTCGATATGTGCATGCATCTTCAGTACCCGTTTATATCTCAAATTCAGGCTCAAAACACCCGAAAATTCGATATTTTGGGGTCCCAGAAGCGATCTGTACATGCCTACTCCGTGTTAGAGTATTTCCAAAGTACAGGCCCAAAACATGTTAAAAATCGATCTTTTAGGTGCCCAAAAGTCGATATGTGCATGCATCTTCTGTACCCGTTTATATCTCAAATTCAGGCTCCAAACACACGAAAATTCAATATTTTGGGGTCCCAGAAGCGATCTGTACATGCCTACTCAGATACAGGCCCAAAACATGCTGAAAATCGATGTTTTAGGTGCCCAAAAATCAATATGTGTATCCATATTCTGCACCCGTTCATATCCCAAATTCAACCACAAAACACCCGAAAATTCGAAATTTTTTGGTACTAGAAGCGATCTGTACATGCCTACTCCTAGTTAGAATGTTTTCAAGATACAGACCCAAAACATGCTCAAAATCGATCTTTTAGGTGCTCAAAAGTCGATATGTGCATGCATCTTCAGTACACGTTTATATCTCAAATTCAGGCTCAAAACACCCGAAAATTCGATATTTTGGGGTCCCAGAAGCGATCTGTACATGCCTATTCCGTGTTAGAGTATTTTCAAAATACAGGCCCAAAACATACTGAAAATCGATCTTTTAGGTGCCCAAAAGTCGATATGTGCATGCATCTTCTGTACCCATTTATATCTCAAATTCAGGCTTCAAACACTCGAAAATTCGATATTTTGGGGTCCCAGAAGCGATCTGTACATGCCTACTCAGATATATGCCCAAAACATGCTAAAAAATCGATATTTTAGGTGCCCAAAGTCAGTATGTGTATGCATATTCTGCACCCGTTCATATCCCAAATTCAACCTCAAAACACCCGAAAATTCGATATTTTTTGGTACTAAAAGCGATCTGTACATGCCTACTCCTAGTTAGAATGTTTTCAAGATATAGACCCAAAACATGCTCAAAATCGATATTTTAGATGCCCAAAAGTCGATATGTGCATGCATCTTCAGTACCCGTTTATATCTCAAATTTAAGCTCAAAACACCCGAAAATTCGATATTTTGGGGTCCCAGAAGCGATCTGTACATGCCTACTCCGTGTTAGAGTATTTTTCAAAATACAGGCCCAAAACATGCTGAAAATCGATCTTTTAGGTGCCCAAAGTTAATATGTGCATGCATCTTCTGTACCCGTATATATCTCAAATTCAGGATCCAAACACCCAAAAATTCGATATTTTGGGGTCTGAGAAGCGATCTGTACAGGCCTACTCCGTGTTAGAGTATTTTCCAAATACAGGCCCAAAACATGCTCAAAATCGATATTTTAGGTGCCCAAAAGTCGATATGTGCATGCATCTTCAGTACCCGTTTATATCTCAAATTCAGGTTCAAAACACCCGAAAATTCGATATTTTGGGGTCCCAGAAGCGATCTGTATATGCCTACTCAGTGCTAGAATATTTTCAATATATAGGCCCAAAACATGCAAAAATTGATATTTTTGGTGCCCAAAGTCGATATCTCAAATTCAGGGCCAAAATACCCGAAAATTCGATATTTTGGGGTCCCGGAAGCGATCTGTACATGCCTACTCCGTGTTAGAGTATTTTCAAAATACAGGCCCAAAACATACTGAAAATCGATATTTAAGGTGCCCATACTCAATATGTGCATGCATCTTCTGTACCCGTTTATATCTCAAATTAAGGCTCCAAAAACACGAAAAATCGATATTTTGGGGTCCCAGATGCGATCTGTACATGCCTACTCAGATACAGGCCCAAAACAGGCTAAAAAATCTATATTTCAGGTGCCCAAAGTCAATATGTGCATGCATATTCTGCACCCGTTCATATCCCAAATTCAACCTCAAAACAACCGAAAATTCGATATTTTTTGGTACTAGAAGTGATCTGTACATGCCTACTCCTAGTTAGAATGTTTTCAAGATACAGACCCAAAACATGCTCAAAATCAATTTTTTAGGTGCCCAAAAGTCGATATGTGCATTCATCTTCAGTACCCGTTTATTTCTCAAATTCAGACTCAAAACACCCGAAAATTCGATATTTTTGGGTCCCAGAAGCGATCTGTACAAGCCTACTCCGTGTTAGAGTATTTTCAAAATACAGGCCCAAAACATGCTGAAAATCGATCTTTTAGGTACCCAAAGTCAATATGTGCATGCATCTTCTGTACCAGTACATATCTCAAATTCAGGCTCCAAACACCCGAAAATTCGATATTTTGGGGTCCCAGAAGCGATCTGTACATGCCTATTCCGTGTTAGAGTATTTTTAAAATACAGGCCCAAAACATGCTGAAAATCGATATTTAAGGTGCCCATACTCAATGTGTGCATGCATCTTCTGTACCCGTGTATATCTCAAATTCAGGCTCCAAAAACACGAAAAATCGATATTTTGGGGTCCCAGAAGCGATCTGTACATGCTTACTCAGATACAGGCCCAAAACAGGCTAAAAAATCTATATTTTAGGTGCCCAAAGTCAATATGTGTATGCATATTCTGCACCCGTTCATATCCCAAATTCAACCTCAAAACACCCGAAAATTCGGTATTTTGGGGTCCTATAAGCGATCTGTACATTCCTTCTCATAGTTAGAATTTATCCAAGATACAGACCCAAAACATGCTCAAAATCGATATTTTAGGTGACCAAAGTTGATATCTCAAATTCAGGCCCAAAACACCCGAAAATTCGATATTTTGGGGTCCCAGAAGCGATCTGTACATGCCTATTCCGTGTTAGAGTATTTTCAAAATACAGGCCCAAAACATGCTGAAAATCGATATTTTAGGTACCCAAAGTCAATATGTGCATGCATCTTCTGTACTAGTACATATCTCAAATTCAGGCTCCAAATACCCGAAAATTCGATATTTTGGGGTCCCAGAAGCGATCTGTACATGCCTATTCCGTGTTAGAGTATTTTCAAAATACAGGCCCAAAACATACTGAAAATCGATCTTTTAGGTGCCCAAAAGTCGATATGTGCATGCATCTTCTGTACCCGTTTATATCTCAAATTCAGGCTCAAAACATCCGAAAATTCGGTATTTTTGGGTCCTAGAAGCGAACTGTACATTCCTACTCGTAGTTAGAATGTTTTCAAGATACAGACCGAAAAACATGCTCAAAATCGATATTTTAAGTGCCCGAAAGTCGATATGTGCATGCATCTTCAGTACCCGTTTATATCTCAAATTCAGGCTCAAAACACCCGAAAATTCGATATTTTGGGGTCCCAGAAGCAATCTGTACATGCCTACTCTGTGTTAGAGTATTTTCAAAATACAGTCCCAAAACATACTGTAAATCGATCTTTTAGGTGCCCAAAAGTCGATATGTTCATGCATCTTCTGTACCCGTTTATATCTCAAATTCAGCCTCAAAACACCCGAAAATTCGATATTTTGGGGTCCCAGAAGCGATCTGTACATGCCTACTCAGTGCTAGAATATTTTCAAAATACAGGTCCAAAACATGCTAAAAATCGATATTTTAAGTGTCCAAAGTCGATATGTGCATGCATCTTCTGTACCCGTTTATATCTCAAATTCAGGCTCCAAACACACGAAAAATCGATATTTTGGGGTCCCAGAAGCGATCTGTACATGCCTACTCAGATACAGGCCCAAAACAGGCTAAAAAGTCGATATTTTAGGTGCCCAAAGTCAATATGTGTATGCATATGCTGCACCCGTTCATATCCCAAATTCAACCTCAAAACACCCGAAAATTAGATATTTTTTGGTAATAGAAGTGATCTGTACATGCCTACTCCTAGTTAGAATGTTTTCAAGATACAGACCCAAAACATGCTCAAAATCGATATTTTAGGTGCCCAAAAGTCGATATGTGGATGCATCTTCAGTACCCGTTTATTTTTCAAATTCAGACTCAAAACACCCGAAAATTCGATATTTTTGGGTCCCAGAAGCGATCTGTACAAGCCTACTCCGTGTTAGAGTATTTTCAAAATACAGGCCCAAAACATGCTGAAAATCGATCTTTTAGGTGCCCAAAGTCAATATGTGCATGGATCTTCTGTACCCGTATATATCTCAAATTCAGGTTCCAAACACCCAAAAACTCGATATTTTGGGATCCGAGAAGCGATCTGTCCAAGCCTACTCTGTGTTAGAGTATTTTCAGAATACAGGCCCAAAACATGCTGAAAATCGATATTTTAGGTGCCCAAAGTCAATATGTGCAAGCATCTTCTGTAACCGTTTATATCTCAAATTCAGGCTCAAAACACCCGAAAATTCGATATTTTGGGGTCCCAAAAGCGATCTGTTCATGTCTACTCAGATACAGACCCAAAATATGCTCAAAATCGATATTTTAGGTGCTCAAATGTCGATATGTGCATGCATCTTCAGTACCCGTTCATATCTAAAATTCAGGCTCAAAACACCCGAAAATTCGATATTTTGGGGTCCCAGAAGCGATCTGTACATGACTACTCAGATACAGGCCCAAAACATGCTGAAAATCGATATTTTAGGTGCCCAAAGTTAATATGTGTATACATTTTATGCACCCTTTTATATCCCAAATTCAAACTCAAAACATCCTAAAATTCGATATTTTTGAGTCCCAGAAGCGATCTGTACATGCCTACTCAGTGCTAGAATTTTTTCAAAATATAGCCTCAAAACATGCTACAAATCGATATTTTAAGTGTCCAAAGTCGATATGTGCATGCATCTTCTGTACCCTTTTATATCTCAAATTCAGGCTCAAAACATCCGAAAATTCGGTATTTTTGGGTTCTAGAAGCGATCTGTACATGCCTACTCAGTGCTAGAATATTTTCAAAATATAGTTCCAAAACATGCTATAAATCGATATTTTAGGTGACCCAAGTCGATATCTCAAATTCAGTCCCAAAACACCCGAAAATTCGATATTTTGGGGTCCCAGAAGCGATCTGTACATGCTTACTCCGTGTTAGAGTAATTTCAAGATACAGGCCCAAAACATACTGAAAATCGATCTTTTAGGTACTCAAAAGTCGATATGTGCATACATCTTCTGTTCCTGTTTTTATCTCAAATTCATGCTCCAAACCCCCGAAAATTCGATATTTTTGGGTCCCAGAAGCGATCTGTACAAGCCTACTCCGTGTTAGAGTATTTTCAAAATACAGGCCCAAAACATGCTGAAAATCGATCTTTTAGGTGCCCAAAGTCAATATGTGCATGGATCTTCTGTACCCGTATATATCTCAAATTCAGGTTCCAAACACCCGAAAATTCGATATTTTGGGATCCGAGAAGCGATCTGTCCAAGCCTACTCTGTGTTAGAGTATTTTCAGAATACAGGCCCAAAACATGCTGAAAATCGATATTTTAGGTGCCCAAAGTCAATATGTGCAAGCATCTTCTGTAACCGTTTATATCTCAAATTCAGGCTCAAAACACCCGAAAATTCGATATTTTGGGGTCCCAAAAGCGATCTGTACATGTCTACTCAGATACAGACCCAAAATATGCTCAAAATCGATATTTTAGGTGCTCAAATGTCGATATGTGCATGCATCTTCAGTACCCGTTCATATCTCAAATTCAGGCTCAAAACACCCGAAAATTCGATATTTTGGGGTCCCAGAAGCGATCTGTACATGACTACTCAGATACAGGCCCAAAACATGCTGAAAATCGATATTTTAGGTGCCCAAAGTTAATATGTGTATACATTTTATGCACCCTTTTATATACCAAATTCAAACTCAAAACATCCTAAAATTCGATATTTTTGAGTCCCAGAAGCGATCTGTACATGCCTACTCAGTGCTAGAATTTTTTCAAAATATAGCCTCAAAACATGCTACAAATCGATATTTTAAGTGTCCAAAGTCGATATGTGCATGCATCTTCTGTACCCTTTTATATCTCAAATTCAGGCTCAAAACATCCGAAAATTCGGTATTTTTGGGTCCTAGAAGCGATCTGTACATGCCTACTCAGTGCTAGAATATTTTCAAAATATAGTTCCAAAACATGCTATAAATCGATATTTTAGGTGACCCAAGTCGATATCTCAAATTCAGTCCCAAAACTCCCGAAAATTCGATATTTTGGGGTCCCAGAAGCGATCTGTACATGCTTACTCCGTGTTAGAGTAATTTCAAGATACAGGCCCAAAACATACTGAAAATCGATCTTTTAGGTACTCAAAAGTCGATATGTGCATACATCTTCTGTTCCTGTTTTTATCTCAAATTCATGCTCCAAACCCCCGAAAATTCGATATTTTGGGGTCCCAGAAGCGATCTGTACATGCCTATTCAGACACAGGCCCAAAACATGCTGAAAATCGATATTTTAGGTGCCCAAAGTCAATATGTGTATGCATCTTCTGCACCCATTTATATCCCAAATTCAACCTCAAAACACCCGAAAATGTTTTCAAAATATAGGCTCAAACTGCCAAAATTCGATATTTTAAATGTCCAAAGTGGATATGTGCATGCATCTTCTGTACCCGTTTATATCTTAAATTCAGGCTTAAAACCTCCGAAAATTTGGCATTTTTGGGTCATAGAAGCAATCTGTACATGCCTACTCCCAGTTAGAATGTTTTCAAGATACAGACCCAAAATATGCTCAAAATCGATATTTTAGGTGCTCAAAAGTCGATATGTGCATGCATCTTCAGTACCCGTTTATATCTCAAATTCAGGCTCAAACAACCCGAAAATTCGATTTTTTGGGGTCCCAGAAGCGATCTGTACATGCCTACCTCGTGTTAGAGTATTTTCAAAATCCCTGCTAGGTCCTTGCCAGCTAGGCTCCTACCACAGCCTAGGGTACTACCCATGCACAACCTAGTACCAAGAGCAGGACCCTTTCAGCCAAGGACCCGGTAGGGTACTAACTGATAAACCTGCTAGGACCTGGCCAGCTAGGGGGCTACTCAGGCACAACCTAGTGCCAAGAGCAGGACCCTTTCAGCCAAGGACACGGTGGGGTACTAACTGGCAAACCTGCTAGGACCTAGCCAGCTACGCTCCTACCACAGCCTAGGGTGCTACCCATGCACAACCTAGTGCCAACAGCAGGACCCGCTCAGCCAAGGACCCGGTAGGGTACCGACTGATAAACCTGCTAGGACCTGGCCAGCTAGGGTGCTACCCATGCACAACCTAGGGCCGAGACCAGGACCCGCTCAGCCAAGGACTCGGTAGGGTACTGACTGACAAACCTGCGAGGACCTTGCCAGCCAGGCTCTGCCACTGACTAGGTGCTGCCTATGCACAACCTAGCACCAATAGCAGGACCTGCTCAACCAAGAACCCGGAAGGGTACTGACTGAGAAGCCTGCTGGGCCTAGCCAGCTAGGCTTCGATCACAGCCAAGGCGCTACCTATGCACAACCTAGGTGCTACCCGGGGCTCAGCCTAGTTGCTAGATGGGCCTCAACCTAGTGGCTACCTGGACCTGAACCTAGTGGCTACCTGGACCTGAACCTAGTGGCTAGCTGGACCTGAACCTAGTGGCTACCTGGGGCTCGGCCTAGGGGATACCTGGGACTCAGCCTACGGCAGCTAGTTCATGAGAATTTATAACACACGGCCTCCTTGCCACGTGAGGGAAATAAGTGAGCGAATGCGATAATGTTTCAAAACGTTTTCAGAGCTGTAACAACACTCAAACTCGGGGTTTTCCAGTCGCTGGTCTCCCTGACATTGACGTTGTTACGTCCCTCTTTTCTCGTTGTGACTCTCAGGTGGTCACCATAGGTCTCCGAAACGTCAGTCATTCTTTACCAAGAACAAGACAGAGGTTCCCTACCCTGTACTGACATAGAGTTTCAATTGAGGTATGTCTTTCAGTGGTGAGGCAACTGTTGGTTTCCCATTAATTTTCACAAAATTTGGTTTATTCGTAATTGGGCATAGCCTCCCCAGACATAATTATCAGGTAACTGCTTGACCCACCAGTCTTCTTTACTGCTTGGCTCGGAAATTTTCGAAGTAGTTTTTCACCTTCACGGTGGTCCATACCAAATTCAAACAAACCAATGATAAACTATACGGCTCCGGGTGTTACCTACCGTCCTACCAAGCTGCACATGTCACCCTTGGTGTCATGTCCAAGCTCTCAGGGATGATATTACAGCTACCCTAGTCCTCACCTCGGATCACCTGTTGTGTATTCCTATAACAGAGAGACATGGGGCAGCAAGATCTGTGTCTTGTACACCATACTCATTCAATTGGGAGTTTTTAACTACGTCTTTAACCTTTCATCGCACGCATCCCACTTAGGGGATGCGGGCGAAGGGATATTGGGGCTTCGGCTTACCCTGTTCGATGACTTGTATTAAGGCTCAGGACAGTCCTGGCGTTACACTCACGCCACTGTCTCAGGCAGCCTCGTGAGATTTAAAGTTCGCCTCCTTCCCCAGTGGGGGAGCTGGCCAATTATTTGCCACCCCACAGCCCCACTCTTGCAAAGGTACCCATTCCTGAACCCGCCCTTCCTCTCACCTCCCCTGCCGCATCGCCGGTCGGGGACTCGAGTCCACCTGGGGATGTTGGAGCCGTTCCCGTTCCTCCAATCTCTCCGGGTCTCGAGTCCCCGAGCAGCACCCTGGCGGAGGAGCTGGCTACCTCTTCTCCTCCTTCCCCGTCGCCTCCTCCTGTGGACGACGGGTATCTTCCCTACTCTGGGGCCTTTCTTCCTCCTTCCTGGACTCACTCTTCAGAGGAGGGCAGACTGGCGGCGTGGTCTCTCGATCCTTCTCAACCAGATGTTTGGGTGAGGAGGGACGACGGGCTAGTGAAGTGCGGAGCGGACGAAGTGGGTGACGCAGTACCCTTCTACAAGGTGCTCCCTATCTCTGCCCCTGTATCCGCCTCTTCTAAGGTCTCCTCTGCGGCTACCTTGGACGCGATGGGCTTCTCGGTGGAGCACAGTCATTTACAGCTGTCCCAGGCCTGGAAGATTGACCGGTCCTCCGAGAACACGGCAATCTTCCTCTCCTCGGATGCTTGCTTCCCAGGGGATAAGGACGATTGGGACTCTGACATTCCAACCCTTCTCCTTAAGTCCCGGGGACCACCAGAAGTCCACCGCTCCCAGGAAACCACCTCCTCCGTCTTTCCCCGTCATCCCCCCTCCTTCCCGCGCTCCGCCGGATTCGAGGGAGTGCCAGTGGAAGAGGGAGAAGGAGCCGCCGGTCCCCTACCAGCTATGGGAGCCCGACGGGAAGCTGAGACAGGCGGAAACAGCTGCCCGGTTGGAGCTGTCCCATATCATCTCCACCGTTGCAGCTGTTTCCCTCCTACGAGATTGCATCAAATCCCTCAACAGCACCTTCCATGAGATGTCAGGCCTATAGCTGTCGTGAATACCGTTTTGTCGCCTTGTTGTTAGTTTTGTGGGATACAGGGTACGGTTACTCTTGACTAACCTCTCGAGTCTCTAACCTCGGGTTCTCTCGGTGTTTCCTGTTATTCCCCTACAGAGACACGCTCATGTCCATGGCTACCGTTTTGGAAGGTATCGGGGCCATGAAGACTCACAACCTTCGGGAGGCGGCGAAGACCGTCTCCGAGGCCAGGCTGGCGACCCCCCAGGCGGCCGCCAAATCCGTTCCTGAAATGGCGCAGCAGGGTGTGGTGCGTGCTGCTCCACTATCTCCTGCACTGTTCGACCAGGCAGCGATGGACGTGGTATTCTCCTCCCTCCGGGCGGTGATTAATCTCCGAAAACCTTCCACATCCAAGCCACGTGCCCTTCCCCGTCTACTGTGGTGGTGGCGGCGGGACCCGTTCCTGGACCTGCTCTCCCTCTTCCTCTCCCTGCTGCATCGCCGGGCCGAGGCCCCGGGTTCACCCGGGGAGTTTGGGGGCGTTCCCGTACCTCCACTCTCCCCGAGTCCCCGGCTGGTGCCCTGGCGGAGGAGCTGGCTACCTTCTCCTCTCCTCCTTCTACCTCCCCTACTTTTGGACCTTCCTTCCCCCTTCCTGGACTCACTCATCAGAGAGGGGCAGACTGGTTGCGTGGTCTCCTGACACTGCTCAACCAGACGTGTGGGTGAGGAGAGAATGGGGATCCCGGACACGCTCCCAAGGCACACAGCGTTCGGGGCGTGGCTGCCTCCCTCGCTTTTCTCAGGACTCACTCGGTAGAGCGGGTGCGAGATCTGGGGGGGGGCTGGACATCCACCACATCCTTCAGGACGAGGTATCTGTTCCACTCGCTCTCCCCCACCCCCTGTGTTGCGATGGGGACTCCGCCCACCTTACCACAGGTTCCCCGTGGGAGACACAAAAAGGGGAGGGGGCGCCCGAAGGAAAAATGTCGGGGGACTTAACTCCCGTCACCAGTCATCTCATACGCCATCCCCATTCTGTACAGTTTCACACTCATCCCCATGTCATTCATGTTGTACACATGGTGCTGGTGGCAATAAATTACATTGTTATGGAATTTTTGAGTATTTATTTTCCGAAATATACACGATTATTAATACTATGATGGGTCACTGGATATAATAAACACATGATTACACCATCTTGGTGTTTTCTTTCATCCTCTCGGGATATTATTACCCGAACTTGGGCCATAGCCTGGGTTCGGAGGACTTTAACAAACAGGGGGAGGGGGGGGGCGCCTTACCGGCACCCCCCTCCTCTACCTGACCCCTCGAGTCTGACTATAAAGACTTTCGACTGGTAACACTTTCTGGTTTATAACAGAACAGTTTACGGTATATAATGATAATAAATTATTTTTTCCGAGAAGCGATCCGTGCATGCCTACTCAGTGCTAGATTATTTTTAAAATATAGGCCCAAAACATGCTTAAAAATCGATATTTTAGGTGACCCAAGTCGATATCTCAAATTCAGGCCCAAAACACCCGCAAATTCGATATTTTTGGGTATAAGAAGCGATCTGTACATGCTTACTCCGTGTTAGAGTATTTTCAAGATACAGGCCCAAAACATGCTAAAAATCGATCTTTTAGGTGCCCAAAAGTCGATATGTGCATGCATCTTCTGTACCCGTTTATATCTCAAATTCAGGCACCAAACACCCGAAAATTCGATATTTTGGGGTCCCAGAAGCGATCTGAACATGACTACTCAGATAGAGGCCCAAAACATGCTAAAAATCGATATTTTAGGTACCCAAAGTCAATATGTGTATACATCTTCTGGACCCGTTTATATCCCAAATTCAACCTCAAAACATCCGAATTTTTTTTCAAAATATAGGCTCAAACCATGCTAAAAATCTATATTTTAAGTGTCCAAAGTCGATATGTGCATGCTTCTTCTGTACCCGTTTTTATCTCAAATTCAGTCTCAAAACACCCGTAAATTCGATATTTTGGGGTCCTAGAAGCGATCTGTACATGCCTACTCAGTGCTAGAATTTTTTCAAAATATACGCCCAAAACATTCTAAAAATCGGTATTTTAGGTGCCCAAAGTCAATATCTCAAATTCAGGCTCAAAACACCCGAAAATTCGATATTTTGGGGTCCTAGAAGCATTCTGTACATGACTACTCCGTGTTTGAGTATTTTCATAATAAAGGCCCAAAATATGCTCAAAATCGATATTTTAGGTGCTCAAAAGTCGATATGTGCATGCATTTTCAGTACCCGTTTATATCTCAAATTCAGGCTCAAAACACCCGAAAATTCGATATTTTGGGGTCCCGGTAGCGATCTGTACATGCCTACTCAGTGCTAGAATATTTTCAAAATATAGGCCCAAAACATGCTAAAAATCGATATTTTAAGTGTCCAAAGTCGATATCTCAAATTCAGGCCCAAAACACCCGAAAATTCGATATTTTTAGGTCCTAGAAGCGATCTGTACATGCCTACTTCTAGTTAGAATGTTTTCAATATACAGACCCAAAACATGCTGAAAATCGATATTTTAGGTGCCCAAAAGTCGATATGTGCATTCATCATTAGTACCCGTTTATATCTCAAATTCAGGCTCAAGACACCCGAAAAGTCGATATTTTGGGGTCCCAGACGTGATCTTTACATGCCTACTCTGTGTTAGAGTATTTTCAGAATACAGGCCCAAAACATGCTGAAAATCGATATTTTAGGTGCCCAAAGTCAATATGTGCAAGCATCTTCTGTAACCGTTTATATCTCAAATTCAGGCTCAAAACACCCGAAAATTCGATATTTTGGGGTCCCAAAAGCGATCTGTACATGTCTACTCAGATACAGACCCAAAATATGCTCAAAATCGATATTTTAGGTGCTCAAATGTCGATATGTGCATGCATCTTCATTACCCGTTTATATCCGAAATTCAACCTCAAAACACCCGAAAATTCGATATATTTGGGTCCCAGAAGCGATCTGTACATGCCTACTCAGTGCTAGAATGTTTTCAAGATACAGACCCAAAACATGCTCAAAATCGATCTTTTAGGTGCCCAAAAGTCGATATGTGCATGCATCTTCTGTACCCGTTTATATCTCAAATTCAGGCTCAAAACACCCGAAAATTCGATATTTTGGAGTCCCAAAAGCGATCTGTACATGCCTACTCAGTGCTAGAATATTTTCAAAATATAGTTCCAAAACATGCTAAAAATCGATATTTTAGGTGACCCAAGTCGATATCTCAAATTCAGTCCCAAAACACCCGAAAATTCGATATTTTGGGGTCCCAGAAGCGATCTGTACATGCTTACTAAGTGTTAGAGTAATTTCAAGATACAGGCCCAAAACATACTGAAAATTGATTTTTTAGGTACTCAAAAGTCGATATGTGCATACATCTTCTGTACCTGTTTATATCTCAAATTTAGGCTCCAACCCCCCGAAAATTCGATATTTTAGGGTCCCAGAAGCGATCTGTTCATGCCTACTCAGATACAGGTCTTAAACATGCTGAAAATCGATATTTTAGGTGCCCAAAGTCAATATGTGTATGCATCTTCTGGACCCGTTTATATCCCAAATTCAACCTCAAAACACCCGAATTTTTTTTTCAAAATATAGGCTCAAACCATGCTAAAAATCGATATTTTAAGTGTCCAAAGACGATATGTGCATGCATCTTCTGTACCCGTTTTTATCTCAAATTCAGTCTCAAAACACCCGAAAATTCGATATTTTGGGGTCCTAGAAGCGATCTGTACATGCCTACTCAGTGCTAGAATTTTTTCAAAATATACGCCCAAAACATTCTAAAAATCGGTATTTTAAGTGCCCAAAGTCGATATCTCAAATTCAGGCTCAAAACACCCGAAAATTCGATATTTTGGGGTCCTAGAAGCAATCTGTACATGACTACTCCGTGTTTGAGTATTTTCATAATAAAGGCCCAAAATATGCTCAAAATCGATATTTTAGGTGCTCAAAAGTCGATATGTGCATGCATCTTCTGTACCCGTTTATATCTCAAATTCAGGCTCAAAACACCCGAAAATTCGATATTTTGGGGTCCCAGATGCGATCTGTATATGCCTACTCAGTGCTAGAATATTTTCAAAATACAGACCCAAAACGTGCTAAAAATCTATATTTTAGGTGCCCAAAGTCGATATCTCAAATTCAGGCCCAAAACACCCGAAAATTCGATATTTTTGGGTCCTAGAAGCGATCTGTACATGCCTACTTCTAGTTTGAATGTTTTCAATATACAGACCCAAAACATGCTGAAAATCGATATTTTAGGTGCCCTAAAGTCGATATGTGCATTCATCATTAGTACCCGTTTATATCTCAAATTCAGGCTCAAGACACCCGAAAAGTCGATATTTTGGGGTCCCAGACGTGATCTTTACATGCCTACTCCTAGTTAGAATGTTTTCAAGATACAGACCCAAAACATGCTCAAAATCAATATTTTCGGTGCCCAAAAGTCGATATGTGCATTCATCTTCAGTACCCGTTTATTTCTCAAATTCAGACTCAAAACACCCGAAAATTCGATATTTTGGGGTCCCAGAAGCGATCTGTACAAGCCTACTCAGTGTTAGAGTATTTTCAAAATACAGGCCCAAAACATGCTGAAAATCGATATTTTAGGTACCCAAAGTCAATATGTGCATGCATCTTCTGTACTAGTACATATCTCAAATTCAGGCTCCAAACACCCGAAAATTCGATATTTTGGGGTCCCAGAAGCGATCTGTACATGCCTATTCCGTGTTAGAGTATTTTCAAAATACAGGCCCAAAACATACTGAAAATCGATCTTTTAGGTGCCCAAAAGTCGATATGTGCATGCATCTTCTGTACCCGTTTATATCTCAAATTCAGGCTCAAAACATCCGAAAATTCGGTATTTTGGGGTCCTAGAAGCGAACTGTACATTCCTACTCGTAGTTAGAATGTTTTCAAGATACAGACCGAAAAACATGCTCAAAATCGATATTTTAAGTGCCCAAAAGTCGATATGTGCATGCATCTTCAGTACCCGTTTATATCTCAAATTCAGGCTCAAAACACCCGAAAATTCGATATTTTGGGGTCCCAGAAGCGATCTGTACATGCCTACTCAGTGCTAGAATATTTTCAAAATACAGGTCCAAAACATGCTAAAAATCGATATTTTAAGTGTCCAAAGTCGATATGTGCATGCATCTTCTGAGATGACCCAAGTCGATATCTCAAATTCAGTCCCAAAACACACGAAAATTCGATATTTTGGGGTCCCAGAAGCGATCTGTACATGCTTACACCGTGTTAGAGTAATTTCAAAATACAGGCCCAAAACATACTGAAAATCGATCTTTTAGGTACTCAAAAGTCGATATGTGCATACATCTTCTGTGCCTGTTTATATCTCAAATTCAGGCTCCAAACCCCCGAAAATTCGATATTTTAGGGTCCCAGAAGCGATCTGTTCATGCCTACTCAGATACAGACCCAAAACATGCTGAAAATCGATATTTTAGGTGCCCAAAGTCAATATGTGTATGCATCTTCTGCACCCGTTTATATCCCAAATTCAACTTTAAAACACCAGAAATTTTTTTCAAAATATAGGCCCAAAACATGCTGAAAATCGATATTTTAGGTGCCCAAAGTCAATATGTGTATGCATCTTCTGCACGCGTTTATATCCCAAATTCATCCTCAAAACACCCGAAAATTCGATATTTTGGGGTCCCAGAAGCGATCTGTACATGCCTACTCAGTGCTAGAATGTTTTTAAAATATAGGCTGAAAACATGCTAAAAATCGATATTTTAAGTGTCCAAAGTCGATATGTGCATTCATCTTCTGTACCCGTTTAAATCTCAAATTCAGGTTAAAAACACCCGAAAATTCGGTATTTTTGGGTCCTAGAAGCGATCTGTACATGCCGAGTCCAAGTTAGAATGTTTTTGAGATACAGACCCAAAACATGCTAAAAATCGATATATTTTAGGTGCCCAAAGTCAATATGTGCATGCATCTTCTGTACCCGTTTATATCTCAAATTCTGGCTCAAAACACCCGAAAATTCGATATTTTGGGGTCCCAGAAGCGATCTGTACATGCCTACTCAGTGCTAAAATATTTTCAAAATATAGGTTAAAAACATGCTAAAAATCGATATTTTAGGTGACCCAAGTCGATATCTCAAATTCAGTCCCAAAACACACTAAATTTCGATATTTTGGGGTCCCAGAAGCGATCTGTACATGCTTACTCCGTGTTAGAGTATTTTTAAGATACAGGCCAAAAACATACTGAAAATCGATCTTTTAGGTGCCCAAACGTCGATATGTGCATGCATCTTCTGTACCCGTTTATATCTCAAATTCAGGCTCCAAACACCCGAAAATTCTATATTTTGGGGTCCCAGAAGCGATCTGTACATGCCTACTCAGATACAGGCCCAAAACAGGCTAAAAAATCGATATTTTAGGTACCCAAAGTCAATATGTGTATGCATATTCTGCACCCGTTCATATCCCAAATTCAACCTCAAAACACCCGAAAATTCGATATTTGTTGGTACTAGAAGTGATCTGTACATGCCTACTCCTAGTTAGAATGTTTTCAAGATACAGACCCAATACATGCTCAAAATCAATATTTTAGGTGCCCAAAAGTCGATATGTGCATTCATCTTCAGTACCCGTTTATTTCTCAAATTCAGACTCAAAACACCCGAAAATTCGATATTTTGGGGTCCCAGAAGCGATCTGTACAAGCCTACTCCGTGTTAGAGTATTTTCAAAATACAGGCCCAAAACATGCTGAAAATCGATATTTTAGGTACCCAAAGTCAATATGTGCATGCATCTTCTGTACTAGTACATATCTCAAATTCAGGCTCCAAATACCCGAAAATTCGATATTTTGGGGTCCCAGAAGCGATCTGTACATGCCTATTCCGTGTTAGAGTATTTTCAAAATACAGGCCCAAAACATACTGAAAATCGATCTTTTAGGTGCCCAAAAGTCGATATGTGCATGCATCTTCTGTACCCGTTTATATCTCAAATTCAGGCTCAAAACATCCGAAAATTCGGTATTTTGGGGTCCTAGAAGCGAACTGTACATTCCTACTCGTAGTTAGAATGTTTTCAAGATACAGACCGAAAAACATGCTCAAAATCGATATTTTAAGTGCCCAAAAGTCGATATGTGCATGCATCTTCAGTACCCGTTTATATCTCAAATTCAGGCTCAAAACACCCGAAAATTCGATATTTTGGGGTCCCAGAAGCAATCGGTACATGCCTACTCCGTGTTAGAGTATTTTCAAAATACAGGCCCAAAACATACTGTAAATCGATCTTTTAGGTGCCCAAAAGTCGATATGTGCATGCATCTTCTGTACCCGTTTATATCTCAAATTCAGCCTCAAAACACCCGAAAATTCGATATTTTGGGGTCCCAGAAGCGATCTGTACATGCCTACTCAGTGCTAGAATATTTTCAAAATACAGGTCCAAAACATGCTAAAAATCGATATTTTAAGTGTCCAAAGTCGATATGTGCATGCATCTTCTGAGATGACCCAAGTCGATATCTCAAATTCAGTCCCAAAACACACGAAAATTCGATATTTTGGGGTCCCAGAAGCGATCTGTACATGCTTACTCCGTGTTAGAGTAATTTCAAAATACAGGCCCAAAACATACTGAAAATCGATCTTTTAGGTACTCAAAAGTCGATATGTGCATACATCTTCTGTGCCTGTTTATATCTCAAATTCAGACTCCAAACCTCCGAAAATTCGATATTTTAGGGTCCCTGAAGCGATCTGTTCATGTCTACTCAGATACAGACCCAAAACATGCTGAAAATCGATATTTTAGGTGCCCAAAGTCAATATGTGTATGCATCTTCTGCACCCGTTTATATCCCAAATTCAACTTTAAAATACCCGAAATTTTTTTCAAAATATAGGCTCAAACCATGCTAAAAATCGATATTTTAAGTGTCCAAAGTCGATATGTACATGCATCTTCTGTACCCGTTTATATCTCAAATTCAGGCTCCAAATACCCGAAAATTCGATATTTTGGGGTCCCAGAAACGATCTGTACATGTCTACTCAGTTTCAGGCCCAAAACATGCTGAAAATCGATATTTTAGGTGCCCAAAGTCAATATGTGTATGCATCTTCTGCACGCGTTTATATCCCAAATTCATCCTCAAAACACCCGAAAATTCGATATTTTTGGGTCCCAGAAGCGATCTCTACATGCCTACTCAGTGCTAGAATGTTTTTAAAATATAGGCTGAAAACATGCTAAAAATCGATATTTTAAGTGTCCAAAGTCGATATGTGCATTCATCTTCTGTACCCGTTTAAATTAACAAATTCAGGTTAAAAACACCCGAAAATTCGGTATTTTTGGGTCCTAGAAGCGATCTGTACATGCCGAGTCCAAGTTAGAATGTTTTTGAGATACAGACCCAAAACATGCTAAAAATCGATATATTTTAGGTGCCCAAAGTCAATATGTGCATGCATCTTCTGTACCCGTTTATATCTCAAATTCAGGCTCAAAACACCCGAAAATTCGATATTTTTGGGTCCCAGAAGCGATCTGTACATGCCTACTCAGTGCTAGAATATTTTCAAAATATAGGTTAAAAACATGCTAAAAATCGATATTTTAAGTGACCCAAGTCGATATCTCAAATTCAGTCCCAAAACACACGAAAATTCGATATTTTGGGGTCCCAGAAGCGATCTGTACATGCTTACTCCGTGTTAGAGTAATTTCAAAATACAGGCCCAAAACATACTGAAAATCGATCTTTTAGGTACTCAAAAGTCGATATGTGCATACATCTTCTGTGCCTGTTTATATCTCAAATTCAGGCTCCAAACCCCCGAAAATTCGATATTTCAGGGTCCCAGAAGCGATCTGTTCATGCCTACTCAGATACAGACCCAAAACATGCTGAAAATCGATATTTTAGGTGCCCAAAGTCAATATGTGTATGCATCTTCTGCACCCGTTTATATCCCAAATTCAACTTTAAAACACCCGAAATTTTTTTCAAAATATAGGCTCAAACCATGCTAAAAATCGATATTTTAAGTGTCCAAAGTCGATATGTACATGCATCTTCTGTACCCGTTTATATCTCAAATTCAGGCTCCAAATACCCGAAAATTCGATATTTTGGGGTCCCAGAAACGATCTGTACATGTCTACTCAGTTTCAGGCCCAAAACATGCTGAAAATCGATATTTTAGGTGCCCAAAGTCAATATGTGTATGCATCTTCTGCACGCGTTTATATCCCAAATTCATCCTCAAAACACCCGAAAATTCGATATTTTTGGGTCCCAGAAGCGATCTCTACATGCCTACTCAGTGCTAGAATGTTTTTAAAATATAGGCTGAAAACATGCTAAAAATCGATATTTTAAGTGTCCAAAGTCGATATGTACATTCATCTTCTGTACCCGTTTAAATTAACAAATTCAGGTTAAAAACACCCGAAAATTCGGTATTTTTGGGTCCTAGAAGCGATCTGTACATGCCGAGTCCAAGTTAGAATGTTTTTGAGATACAGACCCAAAACATGCTAAAAATCGATATATTTTAGGTGCCCAAAGTCAATATGTGCATGCATCTTCTGTACCCGTTTATATCTCAAATTCAGGCTCAAAACACCCGAAAATTCGATATTTTGGTGTCCCAGAAGCGATCTGTACATGCCTACTCAGTGCTAGAATATTTTCAAAATATAGGTTAAAAACATGCTAAAAATCGATATTTTAGGTGACCCAAGTCGATATCTCAAATTCAGTCCCAAAACACACGAAAATTCGATATTTTGGGGTCCCAGAAGCGATCTGTTCATGCTTACTCCGTGTTAGAGTAATTTCAAAATACAGGCCCAAAACATACTGAAAATCGATCTTTTAGGTACTCAAAAGTCGATATGTGCATACATCTTCTGTGCCTGTTTATATCTCAAATTCAGGCTCCAAACCCCCGAAAATTCGATATTTCAGGGTCCCAGAAGCGATCTGTTCATGCCTACTCAGATACAGACCCAAAACATGCTGAAAATCGATATTTTAGGTGCCCAAAGTCAATATGTGTATGCATCTTCTGCACCCGTTTATATCCCAAATTCAACTTTAAAACACCCGAAATTTTTTTCAAAATATAGGCTCAAACCATGATAAAAATCGATATTTTAAGTGTCGAAAGTCGATATGTGCATGCATCTTCTGTACCCGTTTATATCTCAAAATCAGGCACCAAACACCCGAAAATTCGATATTTTGGGGTCCCAGAAGCGATCTGTACATGCTTACTAAGTGTTAGAGTAATTTCAAGATACAGGCCCAAAACATACTGAAAATTGATTTTTTAGGTACTCAAAAGTCGATATGTGCATGCATATTCTATACCCGTTTTTATCTCAAATTCAGTCTCAAAACACCCGAAAATTCGATATTTTGGGGTCCTAGAAGCGATCTGTACATGCCTACTCAGTGCTAGAATTTTTTCAAAATATACGCCCAAAACATTCTAAAAATCGGTATTTTAGGTGCCCAACGTCGATATCTCAAATTCAGGCTCAAAACACCCGAAAATTCGATATTTTGGGGTCCTAGAAGCAATCTGTACATGACTACTCCGTGTTTGAGTATTTTCATAATAAAGGCCCAAAATATGCTCAAAATCGATATTTTAGGTGCTCAAAATTCGATATGTGCATGCATCTTCTGTACCCGTTTATATCTCAAATTCAGGCTCGAAACACCCGAAAATTCGATATTTTGGGGTCCCGGTAGCGATCTGTACATGCCTACTCAGTGCAAGAATATTTTCAAAATATAGGCCCAAAACATGCTAAAAATCGATATTTTAAGTGTCCAAAGTCAATATGTGTATGCATCTTCTGCTCCCGTTTATATCTCAAATTCAGGCTCAAAACACCCGAAAATTTCCCTATTTTGGGGTCCCAGATGCAATCTGTATATGCCTACTCAGTGCTAGAATATTTTCAAAATACAGACCCAAAACGTGCTAAAAATCTATATTTTAGGTGCCCAAAGTCGATATCTCAAATTCAGGCCCAAAACACCCGAAAATTCGATATTTTTAGGCCCTAGAAGCGATCTGTACATGCCTACTTCTAGTTAGAATGTTTTAAATATACAGACCCAAAACATGCTGAAAATCGATATTTTAGGTGCCCAAAAGTCGATATGTGCATTCATCATTAGTACCCGTTTATATCTAAAATTCAGGCTCAAGACACCCGAAAAGTCGATATTTTGGGGTCCCAGACGTGATCTTTACATGCCTACTCCTAGTTAGAATGTTTTCAAGATACAGACCCAAAACATGCTCAAAATCAATATTTTAGGTGCCCTAAAATCGATATGTGCATTCATCTTCAGTACCCGTTTATTTCACAAATTCAGACTCAAAACACCCGAAAATTCGATATTTTGGGGTCCCAGAAGCGATCTGTACAAGTCTACTCCGTGTTAGAGTATTTTCAAAATACAGGCCCAAAACATGCTGAAAATCGATATTTTAGGTACCCAAAGTCAATATGTGCATGCATCTTCTGTACTAGTACATATCTCAAATTCAGGCTCCAAACACCCGAAAATTCGATATTTTGGGGTCCCAGAAGCGATCTGTACATGCCTATTCCGTGTTAGAGTATTTTCAAAATACAGGCCCAAAACATACTGAAAATCGATCTTTTAGGTGCCCAAAAGTCGATATGTGCATGCATCTTCTGTACCCGTTTATATCTCAAATTCAGGCTCAAAACATCCGAAAATTCGGTATTTTGGGGTCCTAGAAGCGAACTGTACATTCCTACTCGTAGTTAGAATGTTTTCAAGATACAGACCGAAAAACATGCTCAAAATCGATATTTTAAGTGCCCAAAAGTCGATATGTGCATGCATCTTCAGTACCCGTTTATATCTCAAATTCAGGCTCAAAACACCCGAAAATTCGATATTTTGGGGTCCCAGAAGCAATCTGTACATGCCTACTCCGTGTTAGAGTATTTTCAAAATACAGGCCCAAAACATACTGTAAATCGATCTTTTAGGTGCCCAAAAGTCGATATGTGCATGCATCTTCTGTACCCGTTTATATCTCAAATTCAGCCTCAAAAAACCCGAAAATTCGATATTTTGGGGTCCCAGAAGCGATCTGTACATGCCTACTCAGTGCTAGAATATTTTCAAAATACAGGTCCAAAACATGCTAAAAATCGATATTTTAAGTGTCCAAAGTCGATATGTGCGTGCATCTTCTGTACCCGTTTATATCTCAAATTCAGTCCCAAAACACACGAAAACTCGATATTTTGGGGTCCCAGAAGCGATCTGTACATGCTTACTCCGTGTTAGAGTAATTTCAAAATACAGGCCCAAAACATACTGAAAATCGATCTTTTAGGTACTCAAAAGTCGATATGTGCATACATCTTCTGTGCCTGTTTATATCTCAAATTCAGACTCCAAACCCCCGAAAATTCGATATTTTAGGGTCCCAGAAGCGATCTGTTCATGCCTACTCAGATACAGACCCAAAACATGCTGAAAATCGATATTTTAGGTGCCCATAGTCAATATGTGTATGCATCTTCTGCACCCGGTTATATCCCAAATTCAACTTTAAAACACCCGAATTTTTTTTCAAAATATAGGCTCAAACCATGCTAAAAATCGATATTTTAAGTGTCCAAAGTCGATATGTGCATGCATCTTCTGTACCCGTTTATATCTCAAATTCAGGCTCCAAACACCCGAAAATTCGATATTTTGGGGTCCCAGAAACGATCTGTACATGTCTACTTAGTTTCAGGCCCAAAACATGCTGAAAATCGATATTTTAGGTGCCCAAAGTCAATATGTGTATGCATCTTCTGCACGCGTTTATATCCCAAATTCATCCTCAAAACACCCGAAAATTCGATATTTTTGGGTCCCAGAAGCGATCTGTACATGCCTACTCAGTGCTAGAATGTTTTTAAAATATAGGCTGAAAACATGCTAAAAATCGATATTTTAAGTGTCCAAAGTTGATATGTGCATTCATCTTCTGTACCCGTTTAAATCTCAAATTCAGGTTAAAAACACCCGAAAATTCGGTATTTTTGGGTCCTAGAAGCAATCTGTACATGCCGAGTCCAAGTTAGAATGTTTTTGAGATACAGACCCAAAACATGCTAAAAATCGATATATTTTAGGTGCCCAAAGTCAATATGTGCATGCATCTTCTGTACCCGTTTATATCTCAAATTCAGGCTCAAAACACCCGAAAATTCGATATTTTGGGGTCCCAGAAGCGATCTGTACATGCCTACTCAGTGCTAGAATATTTTCAAAATATAGGTTAAAAACATGCTAAAAATCGATATTTTAGGTGACCCAAGTCGATATCTCAAATTCAGTCCCAAAACACCCGAAAATTCGATATTTTGGGGTCCCAGAAGCGATCTGTACATGCTTACTCCGTGTTAGAGTAATTTCAAAATACAGCCCCAAAACATACTGAAAATCGATCTTTTAGGTACTCAAAAGTCGATATGTGCATACATCTTCTGTGCCTGTTTATATCTCAAATTCAGGCTCCAAACCCCTGAAAATTCGTTATTTCAGGGTCCCAGAAGCGATCTGTTCATGCCTACTCAGATACAGACCCAAAACATGCTGAAAATCGATATTTTAGGTGCCCAAAGTCAATATGTGTATGCATCTTCTGCACCCGTTTATATCCCAAATTTAACTTTAAAACACCCGAAATTTTTTTCAAAATATAGGCTCAAACCATGCTAAAAATCGATATTTTAAGTGTCCAAAGTGGATATGTGCATGCATCTTCTGTACCCGTTTATATCTCAAATTCAGGCTCCAAACACCCGAAAATTCGATATTTTGGGGTCCCAGAAACGATCTGTACATGTCTACTCAGTTTCAGGCCCAAAACATGCTGAAAATCGATATTTTAGGTGCCCAAAGTCAATATGTGTATGCATCTTCTGCACGCGTTTATATCCCAAATTCATCCTCAAAACACCCGAAAATTCGATATTTTTGGGTCCCAGAAGCGATCTGTACATGCCTACTCCTAGTTAGAATGTTTTCAAGATACAGACCCAAAACATGCTCAAAATCGATATTTTAGGTGCCCAAAGTCAATATGTGCATGCATCTTCTGTACCCGTATATATCTCAAATTCAGGCTCCAAACACCCGAAAATTCTATATTTTGGGGTCCCAGAAGCGATCTGTACATGCCTACTCAGATACAGGCCCAAAACATGCTGAAAATCGATATTTTAGGTGCCCAAATTCAATATGTGTATGCATCTTCTGCACCCGTTTATATCCCAAATTCAACCTAAAAACATTCGAGAATTCGATATTTTTGGGTCCCATAAGCGATCTGTACATGCCTACTCAGTCCTAGAATGTTTTCAAAATATAGGCTCAAAATATGCCAAAAATCGATATTTTAAGTGTCCAAAGTCGATATGTGTATGGATCTTCTGTACCCGTTTATATCTCAAATTCAGGTTCAAAACACCCGAAAATTCGGTATTTTTGGGTCCTAGAAGCGATCTGTACATGCCTACTCCTAGTTAGAATGTTTTCAAGATACAGACCCAAAACATGCTCAAAATCGATATTTTAGGTGCCCAAAGTCAATATGTGCATGCATCTTCTGTACCCGTATATATCTCAAATTCAGGCTCAAAACACCCGAAAATTTCCCTATTTTGGGGTCCCAGATGCGATCTGTACATGCCTACTCAGTGCTAGAATATTTTCAAAATATAGGCCCAAAACATGCTAAAAATCTATATTTTAGGTGCCCAAAGTCGATATCTCAAATTCAAGCCCAAAACACCTGAAAATTTAATATTTTTGAATCCTAGAAGCGATCTGTACATGCCTACTCCTAGTTAGAATGTTTTCATTATACAGACCCAAAACATGCTCAAAATCGATATTTTAGGTGCCCAAAAGTCGATATGTGCATGCATCATTAGTACCCGTTTATATCTCAAATTCAGGCTGAAGACACCCGAAAAGTCGATATTTTGGGATCCCAGACATGATCTTTACATGCCTATTCTGTGTTAGAGTATTTTCAAAATACAGGTCCAAAACATGCTGAAAATCGATATTTTAGGTGCCCAAAGTCAATATGTGCATGCATCTTCTGTAACCGTTTATATCTCAAATTCAGTGTCAAAATACCCGAAAATTCGATATTTTTGGGTCCCAGAAGCGATCTATACATGCCTACTCAGATACAGACCCAAAATATGCTCAAAATCGATATTTTTGCTGCTCAAAAGTCGATATGTGCATGCATCTTCAGTACCCGTTTATATCTCAAATTCAGGCTCAAAACACCCGAAAATTCGATATTTTGGGGACCCAGAAGCTATCTGTACATGCCTACTCCGTGTTAGAGTATTTTAAAAATACAGGCCCAAAACATACTGTAAATCGATCTTTTAGGTGCCCAAAGTCGATATCTCAAATTCCAGCCCAAAACACCCGAAAATTCGATATTTTGGGGTCCGAGAAGCGATCCGTACATGCCTACTCAGTGCTAGATTATTTTTAAAATATAGGCCCAAAACATGCTTAAAAATCGATATTTTAGGTGACCCAAGTCGATATCTCAAATTCAGGCCCAAAACACCCGCAAATTCGATATTTTTGGGTATATGAAGCGATCTGTACATGCTTACTCCGTGTTAGAGTATTTTCAAGATACAGGCCCAAAACATGCTAAAAATCGATCTTTTAGGTGCCCAAAAGTCGATATGTGCATGCATCTTCTGTACCCGTTTATATCTCAAATTCAGGCACCAAACACCCGAAAATTCGATATTTTGGGGTCCCAGAAGCGATCTGAACATGACTACTCAGATAGAGGCCCAAAACATGCTAAAAATCGATATTTTAGGTACCCAAAGTCAATATTGTGTATAGATCTTATGCACCCTTTTATATCCGAAATTCAACCTCAAAACACCCGAAAATTCGATATTTTTGGGTCCCAGAAGCGATCTGTACATGCCTACTCAGTGCTAGAATGTTTTCAAGATACAGACCCAAAACATGCTCAAAATCGATCTTTTTGGTGCCCAAAAGTCGATATGTGCATGCATCTTCTGTACCCGTTTATATCTCAAATTCAGGCTCAAAACACCCGAAAATTCGATATTTTGGAGTCCCAAAAGCGATCTGTACATGCCTACTCAGTGCTAGAATATTTTCAAAATATAGTTCCAAAACATGCTAAAAATCGATATTTTAGGTGACCCAAGTCGATATCTCAAATTCAGTCCCAAAACACCCGAAAATTCGATATTTTGGGGTCCCAGAAGCGATCTGTACATGCTTACTAAGTGTTAGAGTAATTTCAAGATACAGGCCCAAAACATACTGAAAATTGATTTTTTAGGTACTCAAAAGTCGATATGTGCATACATCTTCTGTACCTGTTTATATCTCAAATTCAGGCTCCAACCCCCCGAAAATTCGATATTTTAGGGTCCCAGAAGCGATCTGTTCATGCCTACTCAGATACAGGCCCTAAACATGCTGAAAATCGATATTTTAGGTGCCCAAAGTCAATATGTGTATGCATCTTCTGGACCCGTTTATATCCCAAATTCAACCTCAAAACACCCGAATTTTTTTTCAAAATATAGGCTCAAACCATGCTAAAAATCGATATTTTAAGTGTCCAAAGTCGATATGTGCATGCTTCTTCTGTACCCGTTTTTATCTCAAATTCAGTCTCAAAACACCCGAAAATTCGATATTTTGGGGTCCTAGAAGCGATCTGTACATGCCTACTCAGTGCTAGAATTTTTTCAAAATATACCCCCAAAACATTCTAAAAATCGGTATTTTAGGTGCCCAAAGTCGATATCTCAAATTCAGGCTCAAAACACCCGAAAATTCGATATTTTGGGGTCCTAGAAGCATTCTGTACATGACTACTCCGTGTTTGAGTATTTTCATAATAAAGGCCCAAAATATGTTCAAAATCGATATTTTAGGTGCTCAAAAGTCGATATGTGCATGCATCTTCTGTACCCGTTTATATCTCAAATTCAGGCTCAAAACACCCGAAAATTCGATATTTTGGGGTCCCGGTAGCGATCTGTACATGCCTACTCAGTGCTAGAATATTTTCAAAATATAGGCCCAAAACATGCTAAAAATCGATATTTTAAGTGTCCAAAGTCAATATGTGTATGCATCTTCTGCACCCGTTTATATCTCAAATTCAGGCTCAAAACACCCGAAAATTTCCCTATTTTGGGGTCCCAGATGCGATCTGTATATGCCTACTCAGTGCTAGAATATTTTCAAAATACAGACCCAAAACGTGCTAAAAATCTATATTTTAGGTGCCCAAAGTCGATATCTCAAATTCAGGCCCAAAACACCCGAAAATTCGATATTTTTAGGTCCTAGAAGCGATCTGTACATGCCTACTTCTAGTTGGAATGTTTTCAATATACAGACCCAAAACATGCTGAAAATCGATATTTTAGGTGCCCAAAAGTCGATATGTGCATTCATCATTAGTACCCGTTTATATCTCAAATTCAGGCTCAAGACACCCGAAAAGTCGATATTTTGGGGTCCCAGACGTGATCTTTACATGCCTACTCTGTGTTAGAGTATTTTCAGAATACAGGCCCAAAACATGCTGAAAATAGATATTTTAGGTGCCCAAAGTCAATATGTGCAAGCATCTTCTGTAACCGTTTATATCTCAAATTCAGGCTCAAAACACCCGAAAATTCGATATCTTGGGGTCCCAAAAGCGATCTGTACATGTCTACTCAGATACAGACCCAAAATATGCTCAAAATCGATATTTTAGGTGCTCAAATGTCGATATGTGCATGCATCTTCAGTACCCGTTTATATCCGAAATTCAACCTCAAAACACCCGAAAATTCGATATTTTTGGGTCCCAGAAGCGATCTGTACATGCCTACTCAGTGCTAGAATGTTTTCAAGATACAGACCCAAAACATGCTCAAAATCGATCTTTTAGGTGCCCAAAAGTCGATATGTGCATGCATCTTCTGTACCCGTTTATATCTCAAATTCAGGCTCAAAACACCAGAAAATTCGATATTTTGGAGTCCCAAAAGCGATCTGTACATGCCTACTCAGTGCTAGAATATTTTCAAAATATAGTTCCAAAACATGCTAAAAATCGATATTTTAGGTGACCCAAGTCGATATCTCAAATTCAGTCCCAAAACACCCGAAAATTCGATATTTTGGGGTCCCAGAAGCGATCTGTACATGCTTACTAAGTGTTAGAGTAATTTCAAGATACAGGCCCAAAATATACTGAAAATTGATTTTTTAGGTACTCAAAAGTCGATATGTGCATACATCTTCTGTACCTGTTTATATCTCAAATTTAGGCTCCAACCCCCCGAAAATTCGATATTTTAGGGTCCCAGAAGCGATCTGTTCATGCCTACTCAGATACAGGCCTTAAACATGCTGAAAATCGATATTTTAGGTGCCCAAAGTCAATATGTGTATGCATCTTCTGGACCCGTTTATATCCCAAATTCAACCTTAAAACACCCGAATTTTTTATCAAAATATAGGCTCAAACCATGCTAAAAATCGATATTTTAAGTGTCCAAAGTCGATATGTGCATGCATCTTCTGTACCCGTTTTTATCTCAAATTCAGTCTCAAAACACCCGAAAATTCGATATTTTGGGGTCCTAGAAGCGATCTGTACATGCCTACTCAGTGCTAGAATTTTTTCAAAATATGCGCCCAAAACATTCTAAAAATCGGTATTTTAGGTGCCCAAAGTCGATATCTCAAATTCAGGCTCAAAACACCCGAAAATTCGATATTTTGGGGTCCTAGAAGCAATCTGTACATGACTACTCCGTGTTTGAGTATTTTCATAATAAAGGCCCAAAATATGCTCAAAATCGATATTTTAGGTGCTCAAAAGTCGATATGTGCATGCATCTTCTGTACCCGTTTATATCACAAATTCAGGCTCAAAACACCCGAAAATTCGATATTTTGGGGTCCCGGTAGCGATCTGTACATGCCTACTCAGTGCAAGAATATTTTCAAAATATAGGCCCAAAACATGCTAAAAATAGATATTTTAAGTGTCCAAAGTCAATATGTGTATGCATCTTCTGCTCCCGTTTATATCTCAAATTCAGGCTCAAAACACCCGAAAATTTCCCTATTTTGGGGTCCCAGATGCGATCTGTATATGCCTACTCAGTGCTAGAATATTTTCAAAATACAGACCCAAAACGTGCTAAAAATCTATATTTTAGGTGCCCAAAGTCGATATCTCAAATTCAGGCCCAAACCACCCGAAAATTCGATATTTTTGGGTCCTAGAAGCGATCTGTACATGCCTACTTCTAGTTAGAATGTTTTCAATATACAGACCCAAAACATGCTGAAAATCGATATTTTAGGTGCCCAAAAGTCGATATGTGCATTCATCATTAGTACCCGTTTATATCTCAAATTCAGGCTCAAGACACCCGAAAAGTCGATATTTTGGGGTCCCAGACGTGATCTTTACATGCCTACTCTGTGTTAGAGTATTTTTAGAATACAGGCCCAAAACATGCTGAAAATCGATATTTTAGGTGCCCAAAGTCAATATGTGCAAGCATCTTCTGTAACCGTTTATATCTCAAATTCAGGCTCAAAACACCCGAAAATTCGATATTTTGGGGTCCCAAAAGCGCTCTGTACATGTCTACTCAGATACAGACCCAAAATATGCTCAAAATCGATATTTTAGGTGCTCAAATGTCGATATGTGCATGCATCTGCAGTACCCGTTTATATCTCAAATTCAGGCTCAAAACACCCGAAAATTCGATATTTTGGTTTCCCAGAAGCGATCTGTACATGACTACTCAGATACAGGCCCAAAACATGTTGAAAAGCGATATTTTAGGTGCCCAAAGTTAATATGTGTATACATTTTATGCACCCTTTTATATCCCAAATTCAAACTCAAAACATCCTAAAATTCGATATTTTTGAGTCCCAGAAGCGATCTGTACATGCCTACTCAATGCTAGAATTGTTTCAAAATATAGCCTCAAAACATGCTACAAATCGATATTTTAAGTGTCCAAAGTCGATATGTGCATGCATCTTCTGTACCCTTTTATATCTCAAATTCAGGCTCAAAACATCCGAAAATTTGGTATTTTTGGGTCCTAGAAGCGATCTGTACATGCCTACTCAGTGCTAGAATATTTTCAAAATATAGTTCCAAAACATGCTATAAATCGATATTTTAGGTGACCCAAGTCGATATCTCAAATTCAGTCCCAAAACACCCGAAAATTCGATATTTTGGGGTCCCAGAAGCGATCTGTACATGCTTACTCCGTGTTAGAGTAATTTCAAGATACAGGCCCAAAACATACTGAAAATCGATCTTTTAGGTACTCAAAAGTCGATATGTGCATACATCTTCTGTTCCTGTTTTTATCTCAAATTCATGCTCCAAACCCACGAAAATTCGATATTTTGGGGTCCCAGAAGCGATCTGTACATGCCTATTCAGATACAGGCCCAAAACATGCTGAAAATCGATATTTTAGGTGCCCAAAGTCAATATGTGTATGCATCTTCTGCACCCATTTATATCCCAAATTCAACCTCAAAACACCCGAAAATGTTTTCAAAATATAGGCTCAAACTGCTAAAAATCGATATTTTAAGTGTCCAAAGTGGATATGTGCATGCATCTTCTGTACCCGTTTATATCTTAAATTCAGGCTTAAAACATCCGAAAATTTGGCGTTTTTGGGTCATAGAAGCAATCTGTACATGCCTACTCCCAGTTAGAATGTTTTCAAGATACAGACCCAAAATATGCTCAAAATCGATATTTTAGGTGCTCAAAAGTCGATATGTGCATGCATCTTCAGTACCCGTTTATATCTCAAATTCAGGCTCAAACAACCCGAAAATTCGATATTTTGGGGTCCCAGAAGCGATCTGTACATGCCTACCTCGTGTTAGAGTATTTTCAAAATCCAGGCCCAAAACATGCTGAAAATCGATATTTTAGGTGTCCAAAGTCGATATCTCTAATTCAGGCCCAAGACACCCGAAAATTCGATATTATGGGGTCCCAGAAGTATCTTTTATGTGCCAAAAAGTCGATATGTGCATGCATCTTCTGTACCCGTTTATATCTCAAATTCAGGCTCAAAACACCCGAAAATTCGATATTTTGGGGTCCCGGTAGCGATCTGTACATGCCTACTCAGTGTTAGAATATTTTCAAAATATAGGCCAAAAACATGCTAAAAATCGATATTTTAAGTGTCCAAAGTCAATATGTGTATGCATCTTCTGCACCCGTTTATATCTCAAATTCAGGCTCAAAACACCCGAAAAATTCCCTATTTTGGGGTCCCAGATGCGATCTGTATATGCCTACTCAGTGCTAGAATATTTTCAAATTATAGGCCCAAAACATGCTAAAAATCTATATTTTAGGTGCCCAAAGTCGATATCTCAAATTCAAGCCCAAAACACCCGAAAATTCGATATTTTTGGGTCCTAGAAGCGATCTGTACATGCCTACTTCTAGTTAGAATGTTTTCAATATACAGACAATAAACATGCATAAAATCGATATTTTAGGTGCCCAAAAGTCGATATGTGCATGCATCATTAGTACCCGTTTATATCTCAAATTCAGGCTCAAGACACCCGAAACGTCGATATTTTGGGGTCCCAGACGTGATCTTTACATGCCTACTCTGTGTTAGAGTATTTTCAGAATACAGGCCCAAAACATGCTGAAAATCGATATTTTAGGTGCCCAAAGTCAATATGTGTATACATTTTATGCACCCTTTTATATCCCAAATTCAACCTCAAAACACCCGAAAATTCGATATTTTTGAGTCCCAGAAGCGATCTGTACATGCCTACTCAGTGCTAGAATTTTTTCAAAATATAGCCTCAAAACATGCTAAAAATCGATATTTTAAGTGTTCAAAGTCGATGCGTGCATGCATCTTCTGTACCCTTTTATATCTCAAATTCAGGCTCAAAACATTCGAAAATTCGGTATTTTTGGGTCCTAGAAGCGATCTGTTCATTCCTACTTGTAGTTAGAATGTTTTCAAGTTACAGACCCAAAACATGCTCAAAATCGATATTTTAGGTGCCCAAAAGTCGATATGTGCATGCATCTTCAGTACCCGTTTATATCTCAAATTCAGGCTCAAAACACCCGAAAATTCGATATTTTGGGGTCCCTGAAGTAATCTGTACATGCCTACTCAGTGCTAGAATATTTTCAAAATATAGGTCCAAAACATGCTAAAAATCGATATTTTAGGTGACCCAAGTCGATATCTCAAATTCAGTCCCAAAACACACGAAAATTCGATATTTTGGGGTCCCAGAAGCGATCTGTACATGCTTACTCCGTGTTAGAGTAATTTCAAGATACAGGCCCAAAACATACTGAAAATCGATCTTTTAGGTACTCAAAAGTCGATATGTGCATACATCTTCTGTACCTGTTTATAACTCAAATTCATGCTCCAAACCCCCGAAAATTCGATATTTTGGGGTCCCAGAAGCGATCTGTACATGCCTACTCAGATACAGGCCCAAAACATGCTGAAAATCGATATTTTAGGTGCCCAAAGTCAATATGTGTATGCATCTTCTGCACCCGTTTATATCCCAAATTCAACCTCAAAACACCCGAAAATGTTTTCAAAATATAGGCTAAAAATGCTAAAAATCGATATTTTAAATGTCCAAAGTGGATATGTGCATGCATCTTCTGTACCCGTTTATATCTCAAATTCAGGCTTAAAACATCAGAAAATTCGGCATTTTTGGGTCCTAGAAGCAATCTGTACATGCCTACTCCCAGTTAGAATGTTTTCAAGATACAGACCCAAAATATGCTCAAAATCGATATTTTAGGTGCTCAAAAGTCGATATGTGCATGCATCTTCAGTACCCGTTTATATCTCAAATTCAGGCTCAAACAACCCGAAAATTCGATATTTTGGGGTCCCAGAAGCGATCTGTACATGCCTACTCCGTGTTAGAGTATTTTCAAAATCCAGGCCCAAAACATGCTGAAAATCGATATTTTAGGTGTCCAAAGTCGATATCTCAAATTCAGGCCCAAAACACCCGAAAATTCGATATGTTGGGGTCCCAGAAGTATCTTTTAGGTGACCAAAAGTCGATATGTGCATGCATCTTCTGTACCCGTCTATATATCATTTTCAGGCTCCAAACACTCGAAAATTCGATATTTTGGGGTCCCAGAAACGATCTGTACATGCCTACTCAGATACAGGCCCAAAACATGCTGAAAATCGATATTTTAGGTGCCGAAATTCAATATGTGTATGCATCTTCTGTACCCGTTTATATCCCAAATTCAACCTCAAAACACCCGAACATTCGATATTTTTGGGTCCCATAAGCGATCTTTACATGCCTACTCAGTCCTAGAATGTTTTCAAAATATAGGCTCAAAACATGCTAAGAATCGATATTTTAAGTGTCCAAAGTCGATATGTGTATGGATCTTCTGTACCCGTTTATATCTCAAATTCAGGTTCAAAACACCCTAAAATTCGGTATTTTTGGGACCTAGAAGCGATTTGTACATGCCTACTCCTAGTTAGAATGTTTTCAAGATACAGACCCAAAACATGCTCAAATTCGATATTTTAGGTGCCCAATGTCAATATGTGCATGCATCTTCTGTACCCGTTTATATATCAAATTCAGGCTCAAAACACCCGAAAATTTCCCTATTTTGGGGTCCCAGATGCGATCTGTACATGCCTACTCAGTGCTAGAATATTTTCAAAATATAGGCCCAAAACATGCTAAAAATCTATATTTTAGGTGCCCAAAGTCGATATCTCAAATTCAAGCCCAAAACACCCGAAAATTCGATATTTTTGGGTCCTAGAAGGGATCTGTTCATTCCTACTTGTAGTTAGAATGTTTCCAAGATACAGACCCAAAACATGCTCAAAATCGATATTTTAGGTGCCCAAAAGTCGATATGTGCATGCATCTTCAGTACCCGTTTATATCTCAAATTCAGGCTCAAAACACCCGAAAATTCGATATTTTGGGGTCCCAGAAGTAATCTGTACATGCCTACTCAGTGCTAGAATATTTTCAAAATATAGGTCCAAAACATGCTAAAAATCGATATTTTAGGTGACCCAAGTCGATATCTCAAATTCAGTCCCAAAACACCCGAAAATTCGATATTTTGGGGTCCCAGAAGCGATCTGTACATGCTTACTCCGTGTTAGAGTAATTTCAAGATACAGGCCCAAAACATACTGAAAATCGATCTTTTAGGTACTCAAAAGTCGATATGTGCATACATCTTCTGTACCTGTTTATATCTCAAATTCATGCTCCAAACCCCCGAAAATTCGATATTTTGGGGTCCCAGAAGAGATCTGTACATGCCTACTCAGATACAGGCCCAAAACATGCTGAAAATCGATATTTTAGGTGCCCAAAGTCAATATGTGTATGCATCTTCTGCACCCGTTTATATCCCAAATTCAACCTCAAAACACCCGAAAATGTTTTCAAAATATAGGCTAAAAATGCTAAAAATCGATATTTTAAGTGTCCAAAGTGGATATGTGCATGCATCTTCTGTACCCGTTTATATCTCAAATTCAGGCTTAAAACATCAGAAAATTCGGCATTTATGGGTCCTAGAAGCAATCTGTACATGCCTACTCCCAGTTAGAATGTTTTCAAGATACAGACCCAAAATATGCTCAAAATCGATATTTTAGGTGCTCAAAAGTCGATATGTGCATGCATCTTCAATACCCGATTATATCTCAAATTCAGGCTCAAACAACCCGAAAATTCGATATTTTGGGGTCCCAGAAGCGATCTGTACATGCCTACTCCGTGTTAGAGTATTTTCAAAATCCAGGCCCAAAACATGCTGAAAATCGATATTTTAGGTGTCCAAAGTCGATATCTCAAATTCAGGCCCAAAACACCCGAAAATTCGATATGTTGGGGTCCCAGAAGTATCTTTTAGGTGCCCAAAAGTCGATATGTGCATGCATCTTCTGTACCCGTTTATATCTCAAATTCAGGCTCCAAACACCCGAAAATTCGATATTTTGGGGTCCCAGAAACGATCTGTACATGCCTACTCAGATACAGGCCCAAAACATGCTGAAAATCGATATTTTAGGTGCCGAAATTCAATATGTGTATGCATCTTCTGTACCCGTTTATATCCCAAATTCAACCTCAAAAAACCCGAACATTCGATATTTTTGGGTCCCATAAGCGATCTTTACATGCCTACTCAGTCCTAGAATGTTTTCAAAATATAGGCTCAAAACATGCTAAAAATCGATATTTTAAGTGTCCAAAGTCGATATGTGTATGGATCTTCTGTACCCGTTTATATCTCAAATTCAGGTTCAAAACACCCTAAAATTCGGTATTTTTGGGACCTAACACGATTTGTACATGCCTACTCCTAGTTAGAATGTTTTCAAGATACAGACCCAAAACATGCTCAAATTCGATGTTTTAGGTGCCCAATGTCAATATGTGCATGCATCTTCTGTACCCGTTTATATATCAAATTCAGGCTCAAAACACCCGAAAATTTCCCTATTTTGGGGTCCCAGATGCGATCTGTACATGCCTACTCAGTGCTAGAATATTTTCAAAATATATGCCCAAAACATGCTAAAAATCTATATTTTAGGTGCCCAAAGTCGATATCTCAAATTCTAGCCCAAAACACCCGAAAATTCGATATTTTTGGGTTCTAGAAGGGATCTGTACATGCTAACTCCTAGTTAGAATGTTTTCAAGATACAGACCCAAAACATTCTAAAAATCGATATTTTAGGTGCCCAAAAGTCGATATGTGCATGCATCATTAGTACCCGTTTATATCTCAAATTCAGGCTCAAGACACCCGAAAAGTCGATATTTTGGGGTCCCAGACGCGATCTTTACATGCCTACTTTGTGTTAGAGTATTTTCAAAATACAGGCCCAAAACATGCTGAAAATCGATATTTTAGGTGCCCAAAGTCAATATGTGCATGCATCTTCTGTAACCGTTTAAATCTCAAATTCAGTCTCAAAACACCCGAAAATTCGATATTTTGGGGTCCCAGAAGCGATCTGTACATGCCCTACTCAGATACAGACCCAAAATATGCTCAAAGTCGATATTTTAGGTGCTCAAAAGTCGATATGTGCATGCATTTTCAGTGCCCGTATATATCTAAAATTCAGGCTCAAAACACTCGAAAATTCGATATTTTGGGGTCCCAGAAGCGATCTGTACATGACTACTCAGATACAGGCCCAAAACATGCTGAAAATCGATATTTTAGGTGCCTAAAGTCAATATGTGTATACATTTTATGTACACTTTTATATCCCAAATTCAACCTCAAAAAACCCGAAAATTCGATATTTTTGAGTCCCTGAAGCGATCTGTACATGCCTACTCAGTGCTAGAATTTTTTCAAAATATAGCCTCAAAACATGCTAAAAATCGATATTTTAAGTGTTCAAACTCGATGCGTGCATGCATCTTCTGTACCCTTTTATATCTCAAATTCAGGCTCAAAACATTCGAAAATTCGGTATTTTTGGGTCCTAGAAGCGATCTGTTCATTCCTACTTGTAGTTAGAATGTTTTCAAGATACAGACCCAAAACATGCTCAAAATCGATATTTTAGGTGCCCAAAAGTCGATATGTGCATGCATCTTCAGTACCCGTTTATATCTAAAATTCAGGCTCAAAACACCCGAAAATTCGATATTTTGGGGTCCCAGAAGTAATCTGTACATGCCTACTCAGTGCTAGAATATTTTCAAAATATAGGTCTAAAACATGCTAAAAATCGATATTTTAGGTGACCCAAGTCGATATCTCAAATTCAGTCCCAAAACACCCGAAAATTCGATATTTTGGGGTCCCAGAAGCGATCTGTACATGCCTACTCCGTGTTAAAGTATTTTCAAAATACAGGCCCAAAACATACTGAAAATCGGTCTTTTAGGTGCCCAAAAGTCGATATGTGCATAAATCTTCTGTACCTGTTTATATTTCAAATTCATGCTCCAAACCCCCGAAAATTCGATATTTTAGGGTCCCTGAAGCGATCTGTACATGCCTACTCAGATACAGGCCCAAAACATGCTGAAAATAGTGCATTTGTCGCGGCTTTTAGCCGCTTAAATTGTATTTATTGGTTGTGGAACCAGCAGAGCTGGATTGCTATGCATGCGATGCGGTAGGTGGGAGGTGAGGAGGAGGCATTCACGGGCCTAATTAAGAGCGGTCAAGAGCGGGGACTCGTATAAAGTCTAAAAACCGAGGTGAAGCCGACGTAAAAACGGCTTACCACGAGCTAGGGTGATAGCTTTGGTGGAAGTGTTTTTACTTATATATAATTTATTATCATTATATACCGTAGACTGTTCTGTATAAAGTATAAAAACCGAGGTGAAGCCGGAGTAAAAACGGCTTCCCACGAGCTAGGGTGATAGCTGTGGTGGAAGTGTTTTTACTTATATATAATTTATTATCATTATATACCGTAAACTGTTCTGTTATAAACCAGAAAGTGTTACCAGTCGAAAGTCTTTATAGTCAGACTCGAGGGGTCAGGTAGAGGAGGGGGGTGCCGGTAAGGCGCCCCCCCCTCCCCCTGTTTGTTAAAGTCCTCCGAACCCAGGCTATGGCCCAAGTTCGGGTAATAATATCCCGAGAGGATGAAAGAAAACACCAAGATGGTGTAATCATGTGTTTATTATATCCAGTGACCCATCATAGTATTAATAATCGTGTATATTTCGGAAAATAAATACTCAAAAATTCCATAACAATGTAATTTATTGCCACCAGCACCATGTGTACAACATGAATGACATGGGGATGAGTGTGAAACTGTACAGAATGGGGATGGCGTATGAGATGACTGGTGACGGGAGTTAAGTCCCCCGACCTTTTTCCTTCGGGCGCCCCCTCCCCTTTTTGTGTCTCCCACGGGGAACCTGTGGTAAGGTGGGCGGAGTCCCCATCGCAACACAGGGGGTGGGGGAGAGCGAGTGGAACAGATACCTCGTCCTGAAGGATGTGGTGGATGTCCAGCCCCCCCCCAGATCTCGCACCCGCTCTACCGAGTGAGTCCTGAGAAAAGCGAGGGAGGCAGCCACGCCCCGAACGCTGTGTGCCTTGGGAGCGTGTCCGGGATCCCCATTCTCTCCTCACCCACACGTCTGGTTGAGCAGTGTCAGGAGACCACGCAACCAGTCTGCCCCTCTCTGATGAGTGAGTCCAGGAAGGGGGAAGGAAGGTCCAAAAGTAGGGGAGGTAGAAGGAGGAGAGGAGAAGGTAGCCAGCTCCTCCGCCAGGGCACCAGCCAGGGACTCGGGGAGAGTGGAGGTACGGGAACGCCCCCAAACTCCCCGGGTGAACCCGGGGCCTCGGCCCGGCGATGCAGCAGGGAGAGGAAGAGGGAGAGCAGGTCCAGGAACGGGTCCCGCCGCCACCACCACAGTAGGCGGGGAAGGGCACGTGGCTTGGATGTGGAAGGTTTTCGGAGATTAATCACCGCCCGGAGGGAGGAGAATACCACGTCCATCGCTGCCTGGTCGAACAGTGCAGGAGATAGTGGAGCAGCACGCACCACACCCTGCTGCGCCATTTCAGGAACGGATTTGGCGGCCGCCTGGGGGGTCGCCAGCCTGGCCTCGGAGACGGTCTTCGCCGCCTCCCGAAGGTTGTGAGTCTTCATGGCCCCGATACCTTCCAAAACGGTAGCCATGGACATGAGCGTGTCTCTGTAGGGGAATAACAGGAAACACCGAGAGAACCCGAGGTTAGAGACTCGAGAGGTTAGTCAAGAGTAACCGTACCCTGTATCCCACAAAACTAACAACAAGGCGACAAAACGGTATTCACGACAGCTATAGGCCTGACATCTCATGGAAGGTGCTGTTGAGGGATTTGATGCAATCTCGTAGGAGGGAAACAGCTGCAACGGTGGAGATGATATGGGACAGCTCCAACCGGGCAGCTGTTTCCGCCTGTCTCAGCTTCCCGTCGGGCTCCCATAGCTGGTAGGGGACCGGCGGCTCCTTCTCCCTCTTCCACTGGCACTCCCTCGAATCCGGCGGAGCGCGGGAAGGAGGGGGGATGACGGGGAAAGACGGAGGAGGTGGTTTCCTGGGAGCGGTGGACTTCTGGTGGTCCCCGGGACTTAAGGAGAAGGGTTGGAATGTCAGAGTCCCAATCGTCCTTATCCCCTGGGAAGCAAGCATCCGAGGAGAGGAAGATTGCCGTGTTCTCGGAGGACCGGTCAATCTTCCAGCCTGGGACAGCTGTAAATGACTGTGCTCTACCGAGAAGCCCATCGCGTCCAAGGTAGCCGCAGAGGAGACCTTAGAAGAGGCGGATACAGGGGCAGAGATAGGGAGCACCTTGTAGAAGGGTACTGCGTCACCCACTTCGTCCGCTCCGCACTTCACTAGCCCGTCGTCCCTCCTCACCCAAACATCTGGTTGAGAAGGATCGGGAGACCACGCCACCAGTCTGCCCTCCTCTGAAGAGTGAGTCCAGGAAGGAGGAAGAAAGGCCCAAGAGTAGGGAAGATACCCGTCGTCCACAGGAGGAGGCGACGGGGAAGGAGGAGAAGAGGTAGCCAGCTCCTCCGCCAGGGTGCTGCTCGGGGACTCGAGACCCGGAGAGATTGGAGGAACGGGAACGGCTCCAACATCCCCAGGTGGACTCGAGTCCCCGACCGGCGATGCGGCAGGGGAGGTGAGAGGAAGGGCGGGTTCAGGAATGGGTACCCTTGCAAGAGTGGGGCTGTGGGGTGGCAAATAATTGGCCAGCTCCCCCACTGGGGAAGGAGGCGAACTTTAAATCTCACGAGGCTGCCTGAGACAGTGGCGTGAGTGTAACGCCAGGACTGTCCTGAGCCTTAATACAAGTCATCGAACAGGGTAAGCCGAAGCCCCAATATCCCTTCGCCCGCATCCCCTAAGTGGGATGCGTGCGATGAAAGGTTAAAGACGTAGTTAAAAACTCCCAATTGAATGAGTATGGTGTACAAGACACAGATCTTGCTGCCCCATGTCTCTCTGTTATGGGAATACACAACAGGTGATCCGAGGTGAGGACTAGGGTAGCTGTAATATCATCCCTGAGAGCTTGGACATGACACCAAGGGTGACATGTGCAGCTTGGTAGGACGGTAGGTAACACCCGGAGCCGTATAGTTTATCATTGGTTTGTTTGAATTTGGTATGGACCACCGTGAAGGTGAAAAACTACTTCGAAAATTTCCGAGCCAAGCAGTAAAGAAGACTGGTGGGTCAAGCAGTTACCTGATAATTATGTCTGGGGAGGCTATGCCCAATTAAGAATAAACCAAATTTTGTGAAAATTAATGAGAAACCAACAGTTGCCTCACCACTGGAAGACTTACCTCAATTGAAACTCTATGTCAGTACAGGGTAGGGAACCTCTGTCTTGTTCTTGGTAAAGAATGACTGACGTTTCGGAGACCTATGGTGACCACCTGAGAGTCACAACGAGAAAAGAGGGACGTAACAACGTCAATGTCAGGGAGACCAGCGACTGGAAAACCCCGAGTTTGAGTGTTGTTACAGCTCTGAAAACGTTTTGAAACATTATCGCATTCGCTCACTTATTTCCCTCACGTGGCAAGGAGGCCGTGTGTTATAAATTCTCATGAACTAGCTGCCGTAGGCTGAGTCCCAGGTATCCCCTAGGCCGAGCCCCAGGTAGCCACTAGGTTCAGGTCCAGCTAGCCACTAGGTTCAGGTCCAGGTAGCCACTAGGTTCAGGTCCAGGTAGCCACTAGGTTGAGGCCCATCTAGCAACTAGGCTGAGCCCCGGGTAGCACCTAGGTTGTGCATAGGTAGCGCCTTGGCTGTGGTCGAAGCCTAGCTGGCTAGGCCCAGCAGGCTTCTCAGTCAGTACCCTTCCGGGTTCTTGGTTGAGCAGGTCCTGCTATTGGTGCTAGGTTGTGCATAGGCAGCACCTAGTCAGTGGCAGAGCCTGGCTGGCAAGGTCCTCGCAGGTTTGTCAGTCAGTACCCTACCGAGTCCTTGGCTGAGCGGGTCCTGGTCTCGGCCCTAGGTTGTGCATGGGTAGCACCCTAGCTGGCCAGGTCCTAGCAGGTTTATCAGTCGGTACCCTACCGGGTCCTTGGCTGAGCGGGTCCTGCTGTTGGCACTAGGTTGTGCATGGGTAGCACCCTAGGCTGTGGTAGGAGCCTAGTTGGCTAGGTCCTAGCAGGTTTGCCAGTTAGTACCCCACCGGGTCCTTGGCTGAAAGGGTCCTGCTCTTGGCACTAGGTTGTGCCTGGGTAGCCCCCTAGCTGGCCAGGTCCTAGCAGGTTTATCAGTTAGTACCCTACCGGGTCCTTGGCTGAGAGGGTCCTGCTCTTGGTACTAGGTTGTGCATGGGTAGTACCCTAGGCTGTGGTAGGAGCCTAGCTGGCAAGGACCTAGCAGGTTCGTCAGTCAGTACCCTACCGGGTCCTTAGCTGAGGGGGTCCTGCATTTGGTGCTACACTTGCTCCCTCGGGAGCGGCTCTTGGAGCGCGTCCGCGGGGGAGAAGGAGCCTTTCCTTGCTGGGCCCTGGTACCTGGGAGGTGACCGGGGTGCAGCACAACGGTCTGACCCCCCCCTGCTGAGGTGGGAACCTCGGAAGGGGTTATCAGAGCCGACTAAGGAAGGAGAGGGGGCCTCTTGGGGTGCTAGGGACTCGAACCCCTGTGACACCGAGGGCGAGACCTTCTCCTGGACTCGTGCTTGCACCCCCGCGAGCGGCTCGAGGAGCTGGCCCTTGGGGGAGACGAAGCAGCTTCCCTGCTGGGTCCTGGTACTGGTAAGGTAGCCAGGTGGTAGTGGTCTGGCTCGCTTCCGGGGATGGTGGGGAACCCCGGAAGGGAGGCACAGAACCGTCTAGGGATGGCGACGGGGATTCCCGGGGTGCTAGGAGCTTGATCCCCTGTGACCCCGAGAGGCACGCAGCAGGATCGTAACCCCTGGGAGTGCAGAAGCATGTGTGGGGTGAACGGTGGTGATGCGCGTCGGGGAACACCCTCACGGTGCAGCCAGTAGAAGCACACAAGGCACGAGTGGACTGCGGGAGAAAAAAGGGGTTAACACGTGAACCCACGTGTACACACATGGAAAAACACATAACACCACAAGGGAGGAAAACCCTAACTCCCAAGGAAAAACACTAACCCACACGTACTCACACCCACACTGCCGGGGAAAAAACCCCGCAAAAACGGCCCCCAAAAGCCGAGAGTAGACCCTCGGAAACCCAAGGAGGGAGAGAGTATTAATGGAAGAACATGTTCCTCTACCAGAAAGTAATGGTTAAGTTTCTCTTACCCCCAATATAAAATCAAGCACAAAGTAAGAGTTTATGTTGTAAGAAGATAGATAGTCTTACTACACTACAGCATAATGTTATAAAAATTATAAAAACTGTACTGTATTGTAAAAACAGTGATGGTACTGAATGTTGAAAATACAGTACTGCAAGATGAAGAATGCTACAACGCAGACTAAAAACAGTACAGTAGTAGCAACTCGGAGGGAGCTCAAGCAATGCCTCAAAACATGGAATAAAAGATTAGCAAGAACTAGTAATTTAGGCATCAAAGAAAAGGTAGCAGAAGAAACCAGCACCTGTTGGAAGAAGTAATGCAGGTGTAGTGAGTAAATCCTTGCTAGGTAAGGCAGCTACAGAAAGTGTAAGCAACATTATCAGAATAATATCCTAAGGACACTAAAAGAGCTGACAAGAAAAACACCAAAAAAGGTGCAGAGGCCCCAAGACACAGGGGAGAGGGGACACGTGTAAACAAACCACCTAACTCCCCACAGGACTAAAAACGGGGAGAAAACCCCCCAAAAAATACTCACCGCACACGGTGGGACACAGTCACAACGTGAGCGCACACAGAAACCAACACACACACGGGGAAAAAACCCACACAAGGCGCTAAACACACACACGGGTGTGCACCACGTGCAGAGAAAAACACAACATACAGTTTTTCCCAACGTGAAAATTCCCGGGGAAAACAACCCCCTAAACACCCCCCAATGCCCCGAGTAGACCCCCGTCGACTGGGGCCACCAAAGGAGGGATGTGGAGCCTCCCATTCCCCACGGAAGGAAGGAAAAAACCCCACGGGGTGGTCCAACACGCCGCCAACCCACGGGTACGGCGGGGTGAAAACCCCAATAACACCCCCACACGCACAACCCGGGGAAAAAACCCTGCAAACCAACCCCCCACGGAACGAAACACCGATCCGTAGCCCCCACAGGAGGGGCACAGTCAGCCTGAGGGGCATACCCCAGGGAAAACAAACACACTGGGGAGAAAAAAATCCAAAAACACTGAAAGGTAGGAGCAAGGACAACGCACGAACCTTGCAGCCTGTAACACTAAAAAACACTTGGGGAAGAAGCACTATGGGGCCCTGCAGGGACCCTCGAGGTGCACCACGTGGGGCTGCAAGGTCCCCACGTGGGGAAGAATACTCACGCAGAAGGCAAAACAGCCCCGAAAAACCCAACCGTAGAGAACTAGTGGCAGGGCAAAGGGGAAAGGGAAGGCAGGAAGGGGGAGAAACCCAAAAAAGGGGCCCCAAAACTTAGCCCCAGGGAAGGAAGGAAAAAACAGACCCCAGCCCGAGGGAAAAGAAAGAAAACTGCCCCCACAATAACAAACCCCGACGCACACAACGCAACGCGCTCACACATCTGCAAAGCAGGCAAGCAACTAGACACAACACAGAAGAAAACATTAGCAGGAATACGTATAACACATCACGAAAGCGAAGCAGAGAGGAGCGTTGATGTTGACCAATACGTATTCCGCGTCAGAGTGGACGAGCGGCCGCTGCTCCAGAGCGGGGTCAGTACCTCTACAGGCCACCACCAGGTGGCTCCCATATCAGTACAGTGCCAGATTTGAATTTTTATTTACTTCTGATGATCGTCACGAAATAGACCCTTCTAGCCCAGAATATGCCTATACAGGGCCTGGGCTGGAGAAGGGGAGTACTCTATAGCAATCCAGCTGTGCTGGTTACACTATACCAATAATCGATATTTTAGGTGCCCAAAGTCAATATGTGTATGCATCTTCTGCACCCGTTTATATCCCAAATTCAACTTCAAAACACCCGAAAACGTTTTCAAAATATAGGCTTAAAACATGCTAACAATCGATATTTTAAGTGTCGAAAGTCGATATGTGCATGCATCTTCTGTACGCGTTTATATCTCAAATTCTGGCTCAAAACACCCGAAAATTCGGTATTTTTGGGTCCTAGAAGCAATCTGTACATGCCTACTCCCAGTAAGAATGTTTTCAAGATACAGACCCAAAACACGCTCAAAATCGATATTTTAGGTGCCCAAAAGTAGATATATGCATGCATCGTCAGTACCCGTTTATATCTCAAATTCAGGTTAAAAACACACGAAAATCCGATATTTTGGGGTCCCAGAAGCGATCTATACATGCCTACTGTGTGTTAGAGTATTTTCAAAATACAGGCCCAAAACATGCTGAAAATCGATATTTTAGGTGCCCAAAGTCAATATGTGCATGCATTTTCTGTACCCGTTTATATCTCAAATTCAGGCTCCAAACACCCGAAAATTCGATATTTTGGGGTCCCAGAAGTGATCTGTACATGACTACTTAGTGCTAGAATATTTTCAAAATGTAGGCCCAAAAAATGCTAAGAATCGATATTTTAGGTGCCCAAAGTCAATATCTCAAATTCAGGCCCAAAACACCCGAAAACTCGAAATCTTGGGGTCCCAGAAACGATCTGTACATGTCTACTCCGTGTATGAGTATTTTCAAAATACAGGCCCAAATCATGCTGAAAATCGATCTTTTAGGTGCCCAAAGTCAATATGTGCATGCATCTTCTGTACCCGTTTATATCTCAAATTCAGGCTCAAAACCCGTAAAATTCAATATTTTGGGGTCCCAGAAGCGATCTGTACAAGGCTACTCAGTGCTAGAATATTTTCAAAATATAGGCCCAAAACATGCTAAAAATCGATATTTTAGGTGCCCAAAGTCGATATAGTTCAAATTTAGGCCCAAAACACCAGAAAATTCGATATTTTGGGGTCTCAGAAGCGATCTTTACATGCCTACTCAGTGCTAGAAGGTTTTCAAACTATAAGCTCAAAACATGCTAAAATCGATATTTTAAGTGTCCAAAGTCGATATGTGCATGCACCCGTTTATATCCCAAATTCAACCTCAAAACACCCGAAAATTCGATATTTTTGGGTCCCAGAAGTGGTCTGTACATGCCTACTCAGTGCTAGAATGTTTTCAAAATATAGGCACAAAACATGCAAAAAATCAATATTTTAAGTATCCAAAGTCGATATGTGCATGCATCTTCTGTTCACGTTTATATCTCAAATTCAGGCTCAAAACACCCGAAAATTCGGTATTTTTGGGTCCTAGAAGCAATTTGTACATGCCTACTCCTAGGTAGAATGTTTTCAAGACACACCCCCAAAACATGCTCAAAATCGATATTTTAGGTGCCCAAAAGTCGATATGTGCATGCATCTTCAGTACCCGTTTATATCTCAAATTCACGCTCAAAACACCCGAAAATTCGGTATTTTTGGGTCCTAGATGCGATCTGTACATGCCTACTCCTAGTTAGAATGTTTTCAAGATACAGACCCAAAACATGCTCAAAATCGATATTTTAGGTGCCCAAAAGTAGATATGTGCATGCATCGTCAGTACCCGTTTATATCTCAAATTCAGGTTAAAAACAGACGAAAATTCGATATTTTGGGGTCCCATAAGCGATCTATACATGCCTACTGTGTGTTAGAGTATTTTCAAAATACAGGCCCAAAACATGCTGAAAATCGATATTTTAGTTGCCCAAAGTCAATATGTGCATGCATCTTCTGTACCCATTTATATATCAAATTCAAGCTCAAAACACGTAAAATTCGATATTTTTGGGTCACAGAAGCGATCTGTACATGCCTACTCAGTGCTAGAATATTTTCAAAATATAGGCCCAAAACATGCTTAAAATCGATATTTTAGGTGCCCAAAGTCGATATCTCAAATACAGGTCAAAAACACCAGAAAATTCGATATTTTGGGGTCTCAGAAGCGATCTTTACATGCCTACTCAGTGCTAGAAGATTTTCAAACTATAAGCTCAAAACATGCTAAAAATCGATATTTTAAGTGTCCAAAGTCGATATGTGCATGCATTTTCTGTACCCGTATATATCTCAAATTCATGCTCAAAACACCCAAAAAATCGGTATTTTTGGGTCCAAGAAGCGATCTGTACATGCCTACTCCTAGTTAGAATGTTTTCAAGATACAGACCCAAAACATGCTCAAAATCGATATTTTAGGTGCCCAAAAGTAGATATGTGCATGCATCTTCAGTACCCGTTTATATATCAAATTCAGGTTAAAAACACACAAAAAGTTCGATATTTTGGGGTCCCAGAAGCGATCTATACATGCCTACTGTGTATTAGAGTATTTTCAAAATCCAGGCCCAAAACATGCTGAAAATCGATATTTTAGGTGCCCAAAGTCAATATGTGCATGCATCTTCTGTTCCCGTTTATATCCCAAATTCAGGCTCAAAACACCCGAAAATTCGGTATCTTTGGGTCCTAGAAGCAATCTGTACATGCCTACTCCTAGTTAGAATGTTTTAAAGATATAGGCCCAGAACATGCTAAAAATTGATATTTTAGGTGCCCAAAGTCAATATCTCAGATTCAGGCCAAAAACACCCGAAAATTCGATATTTTGAGGTCCAAGAAGCGATCTGTACATGTCTACTCCGTGTTAGAGTATTTTCAAAATACAGGGCCAAAACATGCAGAAAATCGATATTTTAGGTCCCCAAAGTCAATATCATATATACATCTTCTGCACCCGTTTATATTCCAAATTCAACCTAAAAACATCCGAAAATTCGATATATTTGGGTCCCAGAAGTGGTTTGTACATGCCTACTCAGGGCTAGAATGTTTTCAAAATATAGGCACAAAACATGCTAAAAATCGATATTTTAAGTATCCAAAGTCGATATGTGCATGCATCTTCTGTTCCCGTTTATATCTCAAATTCAGGCTCAAAACACCCGAAAATTCAGTATTTTATGGTCCTAGAAGCAATCTGTACATGCCTACTCCTAGTTAGAATGTTTTCAAGACACACCCCCAAAACATGCTCAAAATCGATATTTTAGGTGCCCAAAAGTCGATATGTGCATGCATCTTCAGTACCCGTTTATATCTCAAATTCACGCTCAAAACACCCGAAAATTCGGTATTTTTGGGTCCTACATGCGATCTGTACATGCCTACTCCTAGTTAGAATGTTTTCAAGATACAGACCCAAAACATGCTCAAAATCGATATTTTAGGTCCCCAAAAGTAGATATGTGCATCCATCGTCAGTACCCGTTTATATCTCAAATTCAGGTTAAAAACACACGAAAATTCGATATTTTGGGGTCCCAGAAGCGATCTATACATGCCTACTGTGTGTTAGAGTATTTTCAAAATACAAGCCCAAAACATGCTGAAAATCGATATTTTAGGTGCATAAGTCAATATGTGCATGCATCATCTGTACCCGTTTATATATCAAATTCAGGCTCAAAACACGTAAAATTCGATATTTTTGGGTCACAGAAGCGATCTGTACATGCCTACTCAGTGCTAGAATATTTTCAAAATATAGGCCCAAAACATGCTTAAAATCGATATTTTAGGTGCCCAAAGTCGATATCTCAAATACAGGTCAAAAAACACCAGAAAATTCGATATTTTGGGGTCTCAGAAGCGATCTTTACATGCCTACTCAGTGCTAGAAGGTTTTCAAACTATAAGCTCAAAACATGCTAAAAATCGATATTTTAAGTGTCCAAAGTCGATATGTGCATGCATTTTCTGTACCCGTATATATCTCAAATTCATGCTCAAAACACCCAAAAAATCGGTATTTTTGGGTCCAAGAAGCGATCTGTACATGCCTACTCCTAGTTAGAATGTTTTCAAGATACAGACCCAAAACATGCTCAAAATCGAAATTTTAGGTGCCCAAAAGTAGATATGTGCATGTATCTTCAGTACCCGTTTATATATCAAATTCAGGTTAAAAACACACGAAAAATCGATATTTTGGGGTCCCAGAAGCGATCTATACATGCCTACTGTGTATTAGAGTATTTTCAAAATCCAGGCCCAAAACATGCTGAAAATCGATATTTTAGGTGCCCAAAGTCAATATGTGCATGCATCTTCTGTTCCCGTTTATATCCCAAATTCAGGCTCAAAACACCCGAAAATTCGGTATCTGTGGGTCCTAGAAGCAATCTGTACATGCCTACTCCTAGTTAGAATGTTTTCAAGATGTAGGCCCAAAACATGCTAAAAATCGATATTTTAGGTGCCCAAAGTCAATATCTCAGATTCAGGCCAAAAACACCCGAAAATTCGATATTTTGAGGTCCCAGAAGCGATCTGTACATGTCTACTCCGTGTTAGAGTATTTTCAAAATACAGGCCCAAAACATTCAGAAAATCGATATTTTAGGTGCCCAAAGTCAATATCATATATACATCTTCTGCACCCGTTTATATCCCAAATTCAACCTCAAAACACCCGAAAATTCGATATTTTTGGGTCCCAGAAGTGGTCTGTACATGCCTACTCAGTGCTAGAATGTTTTCAAAATATAGGCACAAAACATGCAAAAAATCAATATTTTAAGTATCCAAAGTCGATATGTGCATGCATCTTCTGTTCACGTTTATATCTCAAATTCAGGCTCAAAACACCCGAAAATTCGGTATTTTTGGGTCCTAGAAGCAATTTGTACATGCCTACTCCTAGTTAGAATGTTTTCAAGACACACCCCCAAAACATGCTCAAAATCGATATTTTAGGTGCCCAAAAGTCGATATGTGCATGCATCTTCAGTACCCGTTTATATCTCAAATTCACGCTCAAAACACCCGAAAATTCGGTATTTTTGGGTCCTAGATGCGATCTGTACATGCCTACTCCTAGTTAGAATGTTTTCAAGATACAGACCCAAAACATGCTCAAAATCGATATTTTAGGTGCCCAAAAGTAGATATGTGCATGCATCGTCAGTACCCGTTTATATCTCAAATTCAGGTTAAAAACAGACGAAAATTCGATATTTTGGGGTCCCATAAGCGATCTATACATGCCTACTGTGTGTTAGAGTATTTTCAAAATACAGGCCCAAAACATGCTGAAAATCGATATTTTAGTTGCCCAAAGTCAATATGTGCATGCATCTTCTGTACCCGTTTATATATCAAATTCAGGCTCAAAACACGTAAAATTCGATATTTTTGGGTCACAGAAGCGATCTGTACATGCCTACTCAGTGCTAGAATATTTTCAAAATATAGGCCCAAAACATGCTTAAAATCGATATTTTAGGTGCCCAAAGTCGATATCTCAAATACAGGTCAAAAACACCAGAAAATTCGATATTTTGGGGTCTCAGAAGCGATCTTTACATGCCTACTTAGTGCTAGAAGGTTTTCAAACTATAAGCTCAAAACATGCTAAAAATCGATATTTTAAGTGTCCAAAGTCGATATGTGCATGCATTTTCTGTACCCGTATATATCTCAAATTCATGCTCAAAACACCCAAAAATTCGGTATTTTTGGGTCCAAGAAGCGATCTGTACATGCCTACTCGTAGTTAGAATGTTTTCAAGATACAGACCCAAAACATGTCCAAAATCGATATTTTAGGTGCCCAAAAGTAGATATGTGCATGCATCGTCAGTACCCGTTTATATCTCAAATTCAGGTTAAAAACACACGAAAAATCGATATTTTGGGGTGCCAGAAGCGATCTATACATGCCTACTGTGTGTTAGAGTATTTTCAAAATCCAGGCCCAAAACATGCTGAAAATCGATATTTTAGGTGCCCAAAGTCAATATGTGCATGCATCTTCTGTACCCGTTTATATATCAAATTCAGGCTCAAAACACGTAAAATTCGATATTTTTGGGTCACAGAAGCGATCTGTACATGCCTACTCAGTGCTAGAATATTTTCAAAATATAGGCCCAAAACATGCTTAAAATCGATATTTTAGGTGCCCAAAGTCGATATCTCAAATACAGGTCAAAAACACCAGAAAATTCGATATTTTGGGGTCTCAGAAGCGATCTTTACATGCCTACTCAGTGCTAGAAGGTTTTCAAACTATAAGCTCAAAACATGCTAAAAATAGATATTTTAAGTGTCCAAAGTCGATATGTGCATGCATTTTCTGTACCCGTATATATCTCAAATTCATGCTCAAAACACCCAAAAATTCGGTATTTTTGGGTCCAAGAAGCGATCTGTACATGCCTACTCCTAGTTAGAATGTTTTCAAGATACAGACCCAAAACATGCTCAAAATCGATATTTTAGGTGCCCAAAAGTAGATATGTGCATGCATGTTCAGTACCCGTTTATATATCAAATTCAGGTTAAAAACACACGAAAAATCGATATTTTGGGGTCCCAGAAGCGATCTATACATGCCTACTGTGTATTAGAGTATTTTCAAAATCCAGGCCCAAAACATGCTGAAAATCGATATTTTAGGTGCCCAAAGTCAATATGTGCATGCATCTTCTGTACCCGTCTATATCTCAAATTCAGGCTCCAAACACCCGAAAATTCGATATTTTCGGGTCCCAGAAGCGATCTGTACATGCCTACACAGTGCTAGAATATTTTCAAAATATAGGCCCAAAACATGCTAAAAATCGATATTTTAGGTGCCCAAAGTCAATATCTCAAATTCAGGCACAAAACACCCGAAAATTCGATATTTTGGGATCCCAGAAGCGATCTGTACATGCCTACTCCGTGTTAGAGTATTTTCAAAATACAGGCCCAAAACTTACTGAAAATCGATCTTTTAGGTTCCCAAAAGTCGATATGTGCATGCATCTTCTGTACCCGTTTATATCTCAAATTCAGGCACAAAACACCCGAAAATTCGATATTTTGGGGTCCCAGAAGCGATCTGTACATGCCTACTCCGTGTTAGAGTATTTTCAAAATACAGGCCCAAAACATACTGAAAATCGATCTTTTAGGTTCCCAAAAGTCGATATGTGCATGCATCTTCTGTACCCGTTTATATCTCAAATTCAGGCTCCAAACACCCGAAAAGTCGATATTTGCGGGTCCCAGAAGCAATCTGTATATGCCTACTCAGATACAGGCCCAAAACATGCTGAAAATCGATATTTTAGGTGCCAAAAGTCAATATCATATATGCATCTTCTGCACCTGTTTATATCCCAAATTCAACCTCAAAACACCCGAAAATTCGATAATTTTTGGTCCCAGAAGCGATTTGTACATGCCTACTTAGTGCTAGAATGTCTTCAAAATATAGGCTCAAAACATGCTAAAAATCGATATTTTGCGTGTCCAAATTCGATATGTGCATGCATCTTCTGCACCCGTTTAGATCCCAAATTCAAACTCATAACACCCGAAAATTTGATATTTTTGAGTGCCAGAAGCGATCTGTACATGCATACTCAGTGCTAGAATGTTTTCAAAATATAGGCTTAAAACATGCGAAAAATCGATATTTTAAGTGTCCAAAGTCGATATGTGCATGCATCTTCTGTACCCGTTTATATCTTAAATTCAGGCTCAAAACACCCGAAAATTCGGTATTTTTGGATACTAGAAATGATCTGTACATGCCTAGTCCTAGTAAGAATGTTTTCATTATACAGACCCAAAACATGCTCATAATCGATATTTTAGGTGCCCAAAAGTCGATATGTGCATGCATCTTCAGTACCCGTTTATATCTCAAATTCAGGCTCAAAACACCCGTAAATTCGATATTTTGGGGTCCCAGAAGCGATCTGTACATGCCTACTCCGTGTTAGAGTACTTTTAAAATACAGGCCCAAAACATGCTGAAAATCGATATTTTATGTGCCCAAAGTCAATATGTGCATGCATCTTCTGTACCCGTTTATATCTCAAATTCAGTCTCAAAACACCCAAAAAATCGATATTTTTGGGTCCAAGAAGCGATCTGTACATGCCTACTCAGTGCTAGAATATTTTCAAAATATAGGCCCAAAACATGCTAAAAATCAATATTTTAGGTGCCCAAAGTCGATATCTCAAATTCAGGCACAAAACACCCGAAAATTCGATATTTTGGGGTCCCAGAAGCGATCTGTACATGCCTACTCCGTGTTATAGTATTTTCAAAATACAGGCCCAAAACATATTGAAAATCGATCTTTTAGGTGCGCAAAAGTCGATATATGCATGCATCTTCTGTACCCGTTTATATCTCAAATTCAGACTCCAAACACCCGAAAATTCGATATTTTTGGGTCCCAGAAGCGATCTGTACAAGCGTACTCAGATACAGGCCCAAAACATGCTAAAATCGATATTTTAGGTGCCCAAAGTCAATATGTGTATGCATCTTCTGCACCTGTTTATATCCTAAATTCAACCTCAAAACACCCGAAAATCCGATATTTTTGGGTCCCAGAAGCGGTCTGTACATGCCTACTCAGTACTAGAAGGTTTTTAAAATATAAGCTCAAAACATGCTAAAAATCGATATTTTAAGTGTTGAAAGTCAATATGTGCATGCATCTTCTGTTCCCGTTTATATCTCAAATTCAGGCTCAAAACACCCGAAAATTCGATATTTTTGGTTCCTAGAAGCAATCTGTACATGCCTACTCCTAGTTAGAATGTTTTCAAGATACAGACCCAAAACATGCTCAAAATCGATATTTTAGGTGCCCAAAAGTCGATATGTGCATGCATCTTCAGTACCCGTTTATATATCAAATTCAGGTTAAAAACACCCGAAAATTCGATATTTTGGGGTCCCAGAAGCGATCTGTAAATGCAAATTGTGTGTTAGAGTATTTTCAAAGTACAGGCCCAAAACATGCTTAAAATCGATATTTTAGGTGCCCAAAGTCAATATGTGCATGCATCTTCTGTACCCGTTTATATCTCAAATTCAGGCTCCAAACTCCCGAAAATTTGATATTTAGGGGTCCCAGAAGCGATCTGTACATGCCTACTCAGTGCTAGAATATTTTCAAAATATAGGCCCAAAATTTGCTAAAAATCGATATTTTAGGTGGCCAAATTCGATATCTCGAATTCAGGCCCAAAACACCCGAAAATTCGATATTTTTGCGTCCCAGAAGCGATCTGTACATGCCTACTCAGTGCTAGAATGTTTTCAAAATATAGGTTCAAAACATGCTAAAAATCGATATTTTAGTTGTCCAAAGTCGATATGTGCATGCATCTTCTGTACCCGTTTATATCTCAAATTCAGGGTCAAAACACCCAAAAATTCGGTATTTTTGGGTCCTAGAAGCGATCTGTACATGCCTACTCCTATTTAGAATGTTTTCTGATACAGACCCAAAACATGCTCAAAATCGATATTTTGGGTGCCCAAAAGTCGATATGTGCATGCATCTTTTGTACCTGTTTATATCTCAAATTCAGGCTCAAAACACCAGATAATTCGATATTTTGGGGTCCAAGAAGCGATCTGTACATGCCTACTCCTAGTTAGAATGTTTTCAAGATACAGACCCAAAACATGTTCAAAATCGATATTTTAGGTGCCCAAAAGTAGATATGTGCATGCATCGTCAGTACCCGTTTATATCTCAAATTCAGGTTAAAAACACACGAAAAATCGATATTTTGGGGTCCCAGAAGCGATCTATACATGCCTACTGTGTGTTAGAGTATTTTCAAAATCCACGCCCAAAACATGCTGAAAATCGATATTTTAGGTGCCCAAAGTCAATATGTGCATGCATCTTCTGTACCCGTTTATATATCAAATTCAGGCTCAAAACACGTAAAATTCGATATTTTTGGGTCACAGAAGCGATCTGTACATGCATACTCAGTGCTAGAATATTTTCAAAATATAGGCCCAAAACATGCTTAAAATCGATATTTTAGGTGCCCAAAGTCGATATCTCAAATACAGGTCAAAAACACCAGAAAATTCGATATTTTGGGGTCTCAGAAGCGATCTTTACATGCCTACTCAGTGCTAGAAGGTTTTCAAACTATAAGCTCAAAACATGCTAAAAATCGATATTTTAAGTGTCCAAAGTCGATATGTGCATGCATCTTCTGTACCCGTTTATATCTCAAATTAAGGATCAAAACACCCGAAAATTCGATATTTTTGGGTCCCAGAAGCGATCTGTACATGCCTACTCCGTGTTAGAGTACTTTTTAAAATACAGGCCCAAAACATGCTGAGATCGCTTCTGGGACCCCAAAATATCGAATTTTCGGGTGTTTGGAGCCTGAATTTGAGATATAAAAGGGTACAGAAGATGCATGCACATATCGACTTTTGGGCACCTAAAAGATCGATTTTCAGTATGTTTTGGGCCTGTATTTTGAAAATATTCTAACACGGAGTAGGCACGTACAGTTCGCTTCTGGGACCCCAAAATATCAAATTTTCGGGTGCTTTGGACCTGAATTTGAGATATCGACTTTGGGCACCTAAAATATCGATATTAAACATGTTTTGGGCCTATATTTTGAAAACATACTAGCACTGAGTAGACATGTACAGATCGCTTCTGGGACCCCAAAATATCGAATTATCGGGTGTTTTGAGCCTGAATTTGAGATATAAACAGGTACAAAAGATGCATGCACATATCGACTTTTGGGCACCCAAAATATCGATTTTGAGCATGTTTTGGGTCTGTATCAGAAAACATTCTAAATAGGAGTAGGCATGTACAGATCGCTTCTAGGACCCAAAAATACCGAATTTTTGGGTGTTTTGACCCTGAATTTGAGATATAAACGGGTACAGAAGATGCATGCACATATCGACTTTGGACAACTAAAATATCGATTTTTAGCATGTTTTGAACCTATATTTTGAAAACATTCTAGCACTGAGTAGGCATGTACAGATCGCTTCTGGGACGCAAAAATATCGAATTTTCGGGTGTTTTGGGCCTGAATTCGAGATATCGAATTTGGCCACCTAAAATATAGATTTTTAGCATGTTTTGGGCCTATATTTCGAAAATATTCTAGCACTGAGTAGGCATGTACAGATCGCTTAACGGACCCCAAAATATCGAATTTTCGGGAGTTTGGAGCATGAATTTGAGATATAAACGGGTACAGAAGATGCATGCACATATCGACTTTTGGGCACCTAAAAGATCGATTTTCAGTATGTTTTGGGCCTGTATTTTGAAAATATTCTAACACGGACTAGGCACGTACAGTTCGCTTCTGGGACTCCAAAATATCGAATTTTCGGGTGTTTTGAGCCTGAATTTGAGATATAAACGGTTACTGAAGATGCATGCACATATCGACTTTGGACACTTAAAATATCGATTTTTAGCATGTTTCGAGCCTACATTTTGAAAACATACTAGCACTGAGTAGGCATGTACAGATCGCTTCTGGGACCCCAAAATATCGGATTTTCGGGTGTTTTGGGCCTGAATTTGAGATATAAACAGGTACAAAAGATGCATGCACATATCGACTTTTGGGCACCTAAAATATCGATTTTGAGCATGTTTTGGGTCTGTATCAGAAAACATTCTAAATAGGAGTAGGCATGTACAGATCGCTTCTAGGACCCAAAAATACCGAATTTTCGGGTGTTCTGACCCTGAATTTGAGATATAAACTGGTACAGAAGATGAATGCACATATCGACTTTGGACACTTAAAATATCGATTTTTAGCTTGTTTTGAACTTATATTTTGAAAACATTCTAGCACTGAGTAGGCATGTACAGATCGCTTCTGGGACCCAAAAATATCGAATTTTCGGGTGTTTTGGGCCTGAATTCGAGATATCGACTTTGGGCACCTAAAATATCGATTTTTAGCATGTTTTGGGCCTATATTTTGAAAATATTCTAGCACTGAGTAGGCATGTACAGATCGCTTCTGAGACCCCAAAATATCGAATTTTCGGGTGTTTTGAGCCTGAATTTGAGATAATAACGTTTGCAGAAGATGCATACACATATTGACTTTGGGCACCTAAAATATCGATTTTCAGCATGCTTTGAGCCTATATTTTTAAAACATTCTACCACTGAGTAGGCATGTACAGATCGTTTCTGGGACCCAAAAATATCGAATTTTCGGGTGTTTTGAGGTTGAATTTGAGATAATAACGTTTGCAGAAGATGCATGCACATATTGACTTTGGGCACCTAAAATATCGATTTTTAGCATGTTTTGGGCCTGTATTTTGAAAATACTCTTACACGGAGTAGTCATGTACAAATCGCTTCTGGGACCCTAAAACATCGAATTTTCGGGTGTTTGGAGCCTGAATTTAAAAGATAAACAGGTACTGAAGATGCATTCTCATATCGACTGTGGACACTTAAAATATCGATTTTTAGCATGTTTTTAGCCTATATTTTGAAAACATTATAGCACAGAGTAGGCATGTGCAGATCAATTCTGGGACCCAAAAATATCGAATTTTCGGGTGTTTGGAGCCAGAATTTAAGATATAAACGAGTACAGAAGATCTATGCACATATCGACTTTTGGGCACCTAAAAGATCGATTTTCAGTATGTTTTGGGCCTTTTTTTTTTAAATACTCTAACACGGAGTAGGCATGTACAGATCGCTTCTAGGACACCAAAATATCGAATTTTCGGGTGTTTTGGGCCTGAATTTGAGATATCGACTTTGGGCACCAAAAATATCGATTTTTAGCATGTTTTGGGCCTATATTTTGAAAATATTCTAGCACTAAGTAGGCATGTACAGATCACTTCTGGGACCCCAAAATATCGAATTTTCGGGTGTTTTGAGCCTGAATTTGAGATGAAAACGGGTACAGAAAACGCATGCACATATCGACTTTGGAAAATTAAAATATCGATTTTTAGCATGTTTTGAGCCTATATTTTGAAAACATTCTAGCACTGAGTGGGCATGTACAGATCGCTTCAGTGGCCCAAAAATATCGAATTTTCGGGTGTTATGAGCCTGAATTTGGGATATAAACGGGTGCAGAAGATGAATACACATATTGACTTTGGGCACCAAAAACATCGATTTTTAGCATGTTTTGGGCCTGTATCTGAGTAGGCATGTACAGATCGCTTCTGCAACCCCAAAATATCAAATTTTCGGGTATTTGGAGCCTGAATTTGAGATATAAACGGGTACCAGAGATGCATGCACATATCGACTTTTGGGCACCTAAAATATCGATTTTCAGTATGTTTTGGGCCTGTATTTTGAAAATACTCTAACACGGAGAAGGCATATATAGATCGCTTCTGGGACCCCAAAATATCGAATTTTCGGGTGTTTTGGGCCTGAATTTGAGATATCAACTTTGGGCACCTAAAATATCGATTTTTAGCATGTTTTGGGCCTATATTATGATAATATTCTAGCACTGAGTAGGCATGTACAGATCGCTTCTGGGACCCCAAAATATCGAATTTTCGGGTGTTTGGAGCCTGAATTTGAGATATAAACGGGTACAGTAGATGCATGCACATATCGACTTTTTGGCACCAAAAATATCGATTTTGAGCATGTTTTGGGTCTGTATCTTGAAAACATTCTAACTAGGAGTAGGCATGTATAGATTGCTTCTAGGACCCAAAAATACTGACTTTTCGGATGTTTTGAGCCTGAATTTGAGATATAAACGGGTACAGAAGATGCATGCACATATCGACTTTGGACACTTAAAATATCGATTTTTTGCATTTTTTGAGCCAATATTTTGAAAACATTCTAGCACTGAGTAGGCATGTACTGATCGCTTCTGGGACCCCAAAATATCGAATTTTCGGGTGTTTTGGGCCTGCATTTTAGATATCGACTTTGGGCACCTAAAATATCGATTTTTATCATGTTTTGGGCCTATAATTTGAAAATATTCTAGCACTATGTAGGCATGTACAGATCACTTCTGGGACCCCAAAATATCGAATTTTCGGGTGTTTTGAGCCTGAATTTGAGATGAAAACGGGTACAGAAAACGCATGCACATATCGACTTTGGAAAATTAAAATATCGATTTTTAGCATGTTTTGAGCCTATATTTTGAAAACATTCTAGCACTGAGTAGGCATGTACAGATCGCTTCAGTGGCCCAAAAATATCGAATTTTCGGGTGTTATGAGCCTGAATTTGGGATATAAACGGGTGCAGAAGATGAATACACATATTGACTTTGGGCACCAAAAACATCGATTTTTAGCATGTTTTGGGCCTGTATCTGAGTAGGCATGTACAGATCGCTTCTGCAACCCCAAAATATCAAATTTTCGGGTATTTGGAGCCTGAATTTGAGATATAAACGGGTACCAGAGATGCATGCACATATCGACTTTTGGGCACCTAAAATATCGATTTTCAGTATGTTTTGGGCCTGTATTTTGAAAATACTCTAACACGGAGAAGGCATATATAGATCGCTTCTGGGACCCCAAAATATCGAATTTTCGGGTGTTTTGGGCCTGAATTTGAGATATCAACTTTGGGCACCTAAAATATCGATTTTTAGCATGTTTTGGGCCTATATTATGATAATATTCTAGCACTGAGTAGGCATGTACAGATCGCTTCTGGGACCCCAAAATATCGAATTTTCGGGTGTTTGGAGCCTGAATTTGAGATATAAACGGTTACAGTAGATGCATGCACATATCGACTTTTTGGCACCAAAAATATCGATTTTGAGCATGTTTTGGGTCTGTATCTTGAAAACATTCTAACCAGGAGTAGGCATGTATAGATTGCTTCTAGGACCCAAAAATACTGACTTTTCGGATGTTTTGAGCCTGAATTTGAGATATAAACGGGTACAGAAGATGCATGCACATATCGACTTTGGACACTTAAAATATCGATTTTTTGCATTTTTTGAGCCAATATTTTGAAAACATTCTAGCACTGAGTAGGCATGTACTGATCGCTTCTGGGACCCCAAAATATCGAATTTTCGGGTGTTTTGGGCCTGCATTTTAGATATCGACTTTGGGCACCTAAAATATCGATTTTTATCATGTTTTGGGCCTATAATTTGAAAATATTCTAGCACTATGTAGGCATGTACAGATCACTTCTGGGACCCCAAAATATCGATTTTTCGGGTGTTTTGAGCCTGAATTTGAGATATAAACGGGTACAAAAGATGCATGCACATATCGACTTTGGACACTTAAAATATCGATTTTTAGCATATTTTGACCCTATATTTTGAAAACATTCTAGCACTGAGTAGTTATGTACAGATCGCTTCTGGGACCCAAAAATATCGAATTTTTGGGTGTTTTGAGGTAGAATTTGGGATATAAACGGGTGCAAAAGATGCATACACATATCGACTTTGGGCACCTAAAATATCGATTTTTATCATGTTTTGGGCCTATAATTTTAAAATATTCCAGCACTAAGTAGGCATGTACAGATCACTTCTGGGACCACAAAATATCGAATTTTCGGGTGTTTTGAGCTTGAATTTGAGATATAAACGGGTACAGAAGATGCATGCACATATCGACTTTGGAAACTTAAAATATCGATTTTTAGCATGTTTTGAGCCTATATTTTGAAAACATTCTAGCACTGAGTAGGCATGTACAGATCGCTTCTGGGACCCAAAAATATCGAATTTTCGGGTGTTTTGAGGTTGAATTTGGGATATAAACGGGTGCAAAAGATGCATACACATATTGACTTAGGTCACCTAAAATATCGATTTTCAGCATGTTTTGGGCCTGTATCTTGAAAATACTCCAACACGAAGTAGGCAAGTACAGATCGCTTCTGGGACCCTAAAATATCGAATTTTCGGGTGTTAGGAGCCTGAATTTGAGATATAAACGGGTACAGAAAATGCATGCACATATTGACTTTGGGCACCAAAAATATCGATTTTCAGCATATTTTGGGCCTGTATCTGAGTACGGATGTACAGATCGCTTCTGGGACTCCAAAATATCGAATTTTCGGGTGTTTTGAGCCTGAATTTGAGATATAAACGGGTACAGATAATGCATGCACATATTGACTTAGGGCACCTAAAATATCGATTTTCAGCATGTTTTGGGTCTCTATCTTGAAAACATTCTAACACGGAATAGGCATATACAGATCGCTTCTGGAACCCAAAAATATCGAATTTTCGGGTGTTTTGAGGTTGAATTTGGGATATAAACGGGTGCCGAAGATGGATACACATATTGACTTTGGGCACCTAAAAATCGATTTTCAGCATGTTTTGGGCCTGTATCTGAGTAGGCATGTACAGATCGCTTCTGGGACCCAAACATATCGAATTTTCGGGTGTTTTGAGGTTGAATTTGGGATATAAACGGGTACAGATAATGCATGCACATATTGACTTTGTGCACCTAAAATATCGATTTTCAGCATGTTTTGGGCCTGTATCTGAGTAGGCATGTACAGATCGCTTCTGGGACCCCAAAATATCGAATTTTCGGGTGTTTAGAGCCTGAATTTGAGATATAAACGGGTACAGATAATGCATGCACATATTGACTTAGGGCACCTAAAATATCGATTTTCAGCATGTTTTGTGCCTGTATTTTGAAAATACTCTAACACGGAGTAGGCATGTACAGATCGATTCTGGGACCCATAAATATCGAATTTTCGGGTGTTTTCAGACTGAATTTGAGATATAAACGGGTACAGAAAATGCATGCACATATTGACTTTGGGCGCCTAAAATATCGACTTTCAGCATGTTTTGTGCCTGTATTTTGAAAATACTCTAACACGGAGTAGGCATGTACTGTTCGCTTCGGGAACCCCAAAATATCGAGTTTTCGGGTGTTTTGGGCCTGAATTTGAGATATCGACTTTGGGCACCTAAAATATCGATTTTTAGCATGTTTTGGGCCTATATTTTTAAAATATTCTAACACTAAATAGGCATGTACAGATCACTTCTGGGAACACAAAATATCGAATTTTCGGGTGTTTTGAGCCTGAATTTGAGATATAAACGGGTACAGAGGATGCATGCACATATCGACTTTGGACACTTAAAATATCGATTTTTAGCATGTTTTGAGCCTATATTTTGAAAACATTCTAGCACTGAGTAGGCATAAACAGATCGCTTCTGGGACCCAAAAATATCGAATTTTCGGGTGTTTTGAGGTTGAATTTGGGATATAAACGGGTGCAAAAGATGCATACACATATTGACTTAGGTCACCTAAAATATCGATTTTCAGCATGTTTTGGGCCTGTATCTTGAAAATACACTAACACGGTGTAGACATGTACAGATCGCTTCTGGGTCCCTAAAATATCGAATTTTCGAGTGTTTTGAGCCTGAATTTGAGATATAAACGGGTACTGAAGATTCATGCACATATCGACTTTTGGGCACCTAAAATATCGATTTTTAGCATGTTTTGGGCCTATATTATGATAATATTCTAGCACTGAGTAGGCATGTACAGATCGCTTCTGGGACCCCAAAATATCGAATTTTCGGGTGTTTGGAGCCTGAATTTGAGATATAAACGGGTACAGTAGATGCATGCACATATCGACTTTTTGGCACCAAAAATATCGATTTTGAGCATGTTTTGGGTCTGTATCTTGAAAACATTCTAACTAGGAGTAGGCATGTATAGATTGCTTCTAGGACCCAAAAATACTGACTTTTCGGATGTTTTGAGCCTGAATTTGAGATATAAACGGGTACAGAAGATGCATGCACACATCGACTTTGGACACTTAAAATATCGATTTTTTGCATTTTTTGAGCCAATATTTTGAAAACATTCTAGCACTGAGTAGGCATGTACTGATCGCTTCTGGGACCCCAAAATATCGAATTTTCGGGTGTTTTGGGCCTGCATTTTAGATATCGACTTTGGGCACCTAAAATATCGATTTTTATCATGTTTTGGGCCTATAATTTGAAAATATTCTAGCACTATGTAGGCATGTACAGATCACTTCTGGGACCCCAAAATATCGATTTTTCGGGTGTTTTGAGCCTGAATTTGAGATATAAACGGGTACAAAAGATGCATGCACATATCGACTTTGGACACTTAAAATATCGATTTTTAGCATATTTTGACCCTATATTTTGAAAACATTCTAGCACTGAGTAGTTATGTACAGATCGCTTCTGGGACCCAAAAATATCGAATTTTTGGGTGTTTTGAGGTAGAATTTGGGATATAAACGGGTGCAAAAGATGCATACACATATCGACTTTGGGCACCAAAAATATCGATTTTTATCATGTTTTGGGCCTATAATTTTAAAATATTCCAGCACTAAGTAGGCATGTACAGATCACTTCTGGGACCACAAAATATCGAATTTTCGGGTGTTTTGAGCTTGAATTTGAGATATAAACGGGTACAGAAGATGCATGCACATATTGACTTTGGAAACTTAAAATATCGATTTTTAGCATGTTTTGAGCCTATATTTTGAAAACATTCTAGCACTGAGTAGGCATGTACAGATCGCTTCTGGGACCCAAAAATATCGAATTTTCGGGTGTTTTGAGGTTGAATTTGGGATATAAACGGGTGCAAAAGATGCATACACATATTGACTTAGGTCACCTAAAATATCGATTTTCAGCATGTTTTGGGCCTGTATCTTGAAAATACTCCAACACGAAGTAGGCAAGTACAGATCGCTTCTGGGACCCTAAAATATCGAATTTTCGGGTGTTAGGAGCCTGAATTTGAGATATAAACGGGTACAGAAAATGCATGCACATATTGACTTTGGGCACCAAAAATATCGATTTTCAGCATATTTTGGGCCTGTATCTGAGTACGGATGTACAGATCGCTTCTGGGACTCCAAAATATCGAATTTTCGGGTGTTTTGAGCCTGAATTTGAGATATAAACGGGTACAGATAATGCATGCACATATTGACTTAGGGCACCTAAAATATCGATTTTCAGCATGTTTTGGGTCTCTATCTTGAAAACATTCTAACACGGAATAGGCATATACAGATCGCTTCTGGAACCCAAAAATATCGAATTTTCGGTTGTTTTGAGGTTGAATTTGGGATATAAACGGGTGCCGTAGATGGATACACATATTGACTTTGGGCACCTAAAAATCGATTTTCAGCATGTTTTGGGCCTGTATCTGAGTAGGCATGTACAGATCGCTTCTGGGACCCCAAAATATCGAATTTTCGGGTGTTTGGAGCCTGAATTTGAGATATAAACGGGTACAGATAATGCATGCACATATTGACTTAGGGCACCTAAAATATCGATTTTCAGCATGTTTTGTGCCTGTATTTTGAAAATACTCTAACACGGAGTAGGCATGTACAGATCGATTCTGGGACCCATAAATATCGAATTTTCGGGTGTTTTCAGACTGAATTTGAGATATAAACGGGTACAGAAAATGCATGCACATATTGACTTTGGGCGCCTAAAATATCGACTTTCAGCATGTTTTGTGCCTGTATTTTGAAAATACTCTAACACGGAGTAGGCATGTACTGTTCGCTTCGGGAACCCCAAAATATCGAGTTTTCGGGTGTTTTGGGCCTGAATTTGAGATATCGACTTTGGGCACCTAAAATATCGATTTTTAGCATGTTTTGGGCCTATATTTTTAAAATATTCTAACACTAAGAAGGCATGTACAGATCACTTCTTCGACCCGAAAATATCGAATTTTCGGGTGTTTTGAGCCTAAATTTGAGATATAAACGGGTACAGAAGATGCATGCACATATCGACTTTGGACACTTAAAATATTGATTTTTAGCATGTTTAAAACCTATATTTTGAAAACATTCTACCACTGAGTAGGCATGTACAGATCGCTTCTGGGAACCAAAAATATCGAATTTTTGGGTGTTTTTAGGTAGAATTTGGGATATAAACGGGTGCAAAAGATGCATACACATATCGACTTTGTGCACCTAAAATATCGATTTTTATCATGTTTTGGGCCTATAATTTGAAAATATTCCAGCACTAAATAGGCATGTACAGATCACTTCTGGGAACACAAAATATCGAATTTTCGGGTGTTTTGAGCCTGAATTTGAGATATAAACGGGTACAGAGGATGCATGCACATATCGACTTTGGACACTTAAAATATCGATTTTTAGCATGTTTTGAGCCTATATTTTGAAAACATTCTAGCACTGAGTAGGCATGTACAGATCGCTTCTGGGACCCAAAAATATCGAATTTTCGGGTGTTTTGAGGTTGAATTTGGGATATAAACGGGTGCAAAAGATGCATACACATATTGACTTAGGTCACCTAAAATATCGATTTTCAGCATGTTTTGGGCCTGTATCTTGAAAATACACTAACACGGTGTAGACATGTACAGATCGCTTCTGGGTCCCTAAAATATCGAATTTTCCAGTGTTTTGAGCCTGAATTTGAGATATAAACGGGTACTGAAGATTCATGCACATATCGACTTTTGGGCACCTAAAATATCGATTTTTAGCATGTTTTGGGCCTATATTATGATAATATTCTAGCACTGAGTAGGCATGTACAGATCGCTTCTGGGACCCCAAAATATCGAATTTTCGGGTGTTTGGAGCCTGAATTTGAGATATAAACGGGTACAGTAGATGCATGCACATATCGACTTTTTGGCACCAAAAATATCGATTTTGAGCATGTTTTGGGTCTGTATCTTGAAAACATTCTAACTAGGAGTAGGCATGTATAGATTGCTTCTAGGACCCAAAAATACTGACTTTTCGGATGTTTTGAGCCTGAATTTGAGATATAAACGGGTACAGAAGATGCATGCACATATCGACTTTGGACACTTAAAATATCGATTTTTTGCATTTTTTGAGCCAATATTTTGAAAACATTCTAGCACTGAGTAGGCATGTACTGATCGCTTCTGGGACTCCAAAATATCGAATTTTCGGGTGTTTTGGGCCTGCATTTTAGATATCGACTTTGGGCACCTAAAATATCGATTTTTATCATGTTTTGGGCCTATAATTTTAAAATATTCCAGCACTAAGTAGGCATGTACAGATCACTTCTGGGACCACAAAATATCGAATTTTCGGGTGTTTTGAGCTTGAATTTGAGATATAAACGGGTACAGAAGATGCATGCACATATCGACTTTGGAAACTTAAAATATCGATTTTTAGCATGTTTTGAGCCTATATTTTGAAAACATTCTAGCACTGAGTAGGCATGTACAGATCGCTTCTGGGACCCAAAAATATCGAATTTTCGGGTGTTTTGAGGTTGAATTTGGGATATAAACGGGTGCAAAAGATGCATACACATATTGACTTAGGTCACCTAAAATATCGATTTTCAGCATGTTTTGGGCCTGTATCTTGAAAATACTCCAACACGAAGTAGGCAAGTACAGATCGCTTCTGGGACCCTAAAATATCGAATTTTCGGGTGTTAGGAGCCTGAATTTGAGATATAAACGGGTACAGAAAATGCATGCACATATTGACTTTGGGCACCAAAAATATCGATTTTCAGCATATTTTGGGCCTGTATCTGAGTACGGATGTACAGATCGCTTCTGGGACTCCAAAATATCGAATTTTCGGGTGTTTTGAGCCTGAATTTGAGATATAAACGGGTACAGATAATGCATGCACATATTGACTTAGGGCACCTAAAATATCGATTTTCAGCATGTTTTGGGTCTCTATCTTGAAAACATTCTAACACGGAATAGGCATATACAGATCGCTTCTGGAACCCAAAAATATCGAATTTTCGGGTGTTTTGAGGTTGAATTTGGGATATAAACGGGTGCCGAAGATGGATACACATATTGACTTTGGGCACCTAAAAATCGATTTTCAGCATGTTTTGGGCCTGTATCTGAGTAGACATGTACAGATCGCTTCTGGGACCCAAACATATCGAATTTTCGGGTGTTTTGAGGTTGAATTTGGGATATAAACGGGTACAGATAATGCATGCACATATTGACTTTGTGCACCTAAAATATCGATTTTCAGCATGTTTTGGGCCTGTATCTGAGTAGGCATGTACAGATCGCTTCTGGGACCCCAAAATATCGAATTTTCGGGTGTTTGGAGCCTGAATTTGAGATATAAACGGGTACAGATAATGCATGCACATATTGACTTAGGGCACCTAAAATATCGATTTTCAGCATGTTTTGTGCCTGTATTTTGAAAATACTCTAACACGGAGTAGGCATGTACAGATCGATTCTGGGACCCATAAATATCGAATTTTCGGGTGTTTTCAGACTGAATTTGAGATATAAACGGGTACAGAAAATGCATGCACATATTGACTTTGGGCGCCTAAAATATCGACTTTCAGCATGTTTTGTGCCTGTATTTTGAAAATACTCTAACACGGAGTAGGCATGTACTGTTCGCTTCGGGAACCCCAAAATATCGAGTTTTCGGGTGTTTTGGGCCTGAATTTGAGACATCGACTTTGGGCACCTAAAATATCGATTTTTAGCATGTTTTGGGCCTATATTTTTAAAATATTCTAACACTAAGAAGGCATGTACAGATCACTTCTTCGACCCGAAAATATCGAATTTTCGGGTGTTTTGAGCCTAAATTTGAGATATAAACGGGTACAGAAGATGCATGCACATATCGACTTTGGACACTTAAAATATTGATTTTTAGCATGTTTAAAACCTATATTTTGAAAACATTCTACCACTGAGTAGGCATGTACAGATCGCTTCTGGGAACCAAAAATATCGAATTTTTGGGTGTTTTTAGGTAGAATTTGGGATATAAACGGGTGCAAAAACTGCATACACATATCGACTTTGTGCACCTAAAATATCGATTTTTATCATGTTTTGGGCCTATAATTTGAAAATATTCCAGCACTAAATAGGCATGTACAGATCACTTCTGGGAACACAAAATATCGAATTTTCTGGTGTTTTGAGCCTGAATTTGAGATATAAACGGGTACAGAGGATGCATGCACATATCGACTTTGGACACTTAAAATATCGATTTTTAGCATGTTTTGAGCCTATATTTTGAAAACATTCTAGCACTGAGTAGGCATGTACAGATCGCTTCTGGGACCCAAAAATATCGAATTTTCGGGTGTTTTGAGGTTGAATTTGGGATATAAACGGGTGCAAAAGATGCATACACATATTGACTTAGGTCACCTAAAATATCGATTTTCAGCATGTTTTGGGCCTGTATCTTGAAAATACACTAACACGGTGTAGACATGTACAGATCGCTTCTGGGTCCCTAAAATATCGAATTTTCGAGTGTTTTGAGCCTGAATTTGAGATATAAACGGGTACTGAAGATTCATGCACATATCGACTTTTGGGCACCTAAAATATCGATTTTGAGCATGTTTTGGGTCTCTATCTTGAAAACATTCTAACTAGGAGTAGGCATGTACAGATCGCTTCTAGGACCCAAAAATACCGAAATTTCGGGTGTTTTGAGCCTGAATATGAGATATAAACGGGTACAGAAGATGGATGTACATATCGACTTTAGACACTTAAAATATCGATTTTTAGCATGTTTTAAGCCTATATTTTGAAAACATTCTAGGACTGAGTAGGCATATACAGATCGCTTGTGGGACCCAAAAATATCGAATTTTAGGGTGTTTTGAGGTTGAATTTGGGATATAAACGGGTGCCGAAGATGCATACACATATTGACTTTGTGCACCTAAAATATCGATTTTCAGCATGTTTGGGGCCTGTATATTGAAAATACTCTAACACGGAGTAGGCATGTAGACATCGCTTCTGGGACCCCAAAATATCGAATTTTCGGGTGTTTTGTGCCTGAATTTGAGATATCGACTTTGGGCACCTAAAATATCAATATTTAGCATGTTTTGGGCCTATATTTTGAAAATATTCTAGAACTGAGTAGGCATGTACAGATCGCTTCTGGGACCCCAAAATATCGAATTTTTTGGTGTTTTGAGCCTGAATTTGAGATATAAACGGGTACAGGAAATGCATGCACCTATTGACTTTGGGCACCTAAAATATCGATTTTCAGCATGTTTTGTGCCTGTATTTTAAAAATACTCTAACACGTAGTAGGCATGTACAGATCGCTTCTGGGACCCCAAAATATCGAATTTTCGGGTGTTTGGAGCCTGAATTTGAGATATAAACGGGTACAGAAGATGCATGCACATATCGACTTTTGGGCACCTAAAAGATCGATTTTCAGTATGTTTTGGGCCTGTATTTTGAAAATACTCTAACACGGAGTAGGCATGTACAGTTCGTTTCTGGAACCCCAAGATCTCGAATTTTCGGGTGTTTGGAGCCTGAATTTGAGATATAAACGGGTACAGAAGATGCATGCACATATCGACTTTTGGGCACCTAAAAGATCGATTTTCAGTATGTTTTGGGCCTGTATTTTGAAAATACTCTAACACGGAGTAGGCATGTACAGTTCGTTTCTGGAACCCCAAGATATCGAGTTTTCGGGTGTTTTGAGCCTGAATTTGATATATCGACTTTGGGCACCTAAAATATCGATTTTTAGCATGTTTTGGGCCTATATTTTGAAAATATTCTAGCACTAAGTAGGCATGTACAGATCACTTCTGGGACACCAAAATATCGAATTTTCGGGTGTTTTGAGCCTGAATATGAGATATAAACGGGTACAGAAGATGCATGCACATATCGACTTTGGACACTTAAAATATTGATTTTTAGCATGTTTTGAGCCTATATTTTGAAAACATTCTAATACTGAGTAGGCATGTATAGATCGCTTCTGGGACCCCAAAATATTGAATTTTCGGGTGTTTTGACGTTGAATTTGGGATATAAACCTGTGCAGAAGATGCATACACATATTGAATTTGGTCACATAAAATATCGATTTTCAGCATGTTTTGGGCCTGTATTTTGAAATTACTCTAACACGGAGTAGGCAAGTACAGATCGCTTCTGGGACCCCAAAATATCGAATATTCGGGTGTTTGGAGCCTGATTTTGAGATATAATCGGGTACAGAAGGTGCATGCACATATCGACTTTTGGGCACCTAACAGATCGATTTTTAGTATCTTTTGGGCCTGTATTTTGAAAATACCCTAACACGGAGTAGGCATGTACAGTTCGCTTCTGGAACCCCAAAATATCGAGTTTTCTGGTGTCTTGGACCTGAATTTGAGATATCGACTTTGGGCACCTAAAATATCGATTTTTAGCATGTTTTGGGCCTATATTTTGAAAATATTCTAGCACTGAGTAGGCATGTACAGTTCGCTTCTGGGACCACTAAATATCGAATTTTCGGGTGTTTTGAGCCTAAATTTGAGATATAAACGGGTACTGAAGATGCATGCACATATCGACTTTTGGCACCTAAAGTATCGATTTTAAGCATGTTTTGGGTCGGTAACTTTTAAAACATTCTAACTAGGAGTAGGCATGTACAGATCGCTTCTAGGACCCAAAAATGCCGAATTTTCGGGTATTTTGAGCCTGAATCTGAGATATAAACGGGTACAGAAGATGCATAAAATATCGATTTTTAGCATGTTTTGAGCCTTTATTTTGAAAATACTCTAACACGGAGTAGGCATGTACAGATCGCTTCTGGGACCCCAAAATATCGAATTTTCGGGTATTTTGAGCCTGAATTTGAGATATAAACGTGTACAGAAAATGCATGCACATATTGTCTTTGGGCACCTAAAATATCGATTTTCAGCATGTTTTGTGCCTGTATTTTAAAAATACTCTAACACGTAGTAGGCATGTACAGATCGCTTCTGGGACCCCAATATATCGAATTTTCGGGTGTTTGGAGCCTGAATTTGAGATATAAACGGGTACAGAAGATGCATGCACATATCGACTTTTGGGCACCTAAAAGATCGATTTTCAGTATGTTTAGGGCCTGTATTTTGAAAATACTCTAACACGGAGTAGGCATGTACAGTTCGTTTCTGGAACCCCAAAATATCGAGTTTTCGGGTGTTTTGGGCCTGAATTTGATATATCGACTTTGGGCACCTAAAATAACGATTTTAGCATTTTTTGGGCCTATATTTTGAAAATATTCTAGCACTAAGTAGGCATGTACGGATTACTTCTGGGACCCCAAAATATCGAATTTTCGGGTGTTTTGAGCCTGAATTTGAGATATAAACGGGTACAGAAGATGCTTGCACATATCGACTTTGGACACTTAAAATATTGATTTTTAGCATGTTTCAAACCTATATTTTGAAAACATTCTACCACTGAGTAGGCATGTACAGATCGCTTCTGGGAACCAAAAATATCGAATTTTTGGGTGTTTTGAGGTAGAATTTGGGATATAAACGGGTGCAAAAGATGCATACACATATCGACTTTGTGCACCTAAAATATCGATTTTTATCATGTTTTGGGCCTATAATTTGAAAATTTTCCAGCACTAAGTAGGCATGTACAGATCACTTCTGGGACCCCAAAATATCGAATTTTCGGGTGTTTTTGAGCCTGAATTTGAGATATAAACGGGTACAGAGGATGCATGCACATATCGACTTTGGACACTTAAAATATCGATTTTTAGCATGTTTTGAGCCTATATTTTGAAAACATTCTAGCACTGAGTAGGCATGTACAGATCGCTTCTGGGACCCAAAAACATCGAATTTTCGGGTGTTTTGAGGTTGAATTTGGGATATAAACGGGTGCAAAAGATGCATACACATATTGACTTAGGTCACCTAAAATATCGATTTTCAGCATGTTTTGGGCCTGTATCTTGAAAATACTCTAACACGGAGTAGACATGTACAGATCGCTTCTGGGACCCTAAAATATCGAATTTTCGAGTGTTTTGAGCCTGAATTTGAGATATAAACGGGTACTGAAGATTCATGCACATATCGACTTTTGGGCACCTAAAATATCGATTTTGAGCATGTTTTGGGTCTCTATCTTGAAAACATTCTAACTAGGAGTAGGCATGTACAGATCGCTTCTAGGACCCAAAAATACCGAATTTTCGGGTGTTTTGAGCCTGAATATGAGATATAAACGGGTGCAGAAGATGCATGTACATATCGACTTTAGACACTTAAAATATCGATTTTTAGCATGTTTTAAGCCTATATTTTGAAAACATTCTAGGACTGAGTAGGCATATACAGATCGCTTGTGGGACCCAAAAATATCGAATTTTCGGGTGTTTTGAGATTGAATTTGGGATATAAACGGGTGCCGAAGATGCATACACATATTGACTTTGTGCACCTAAAATATCGATTTTTAGCATGTTTTGGGCCTGTATCTGAGTAGGCATGTACAGATCACTTCTGGGACCCCAAAATATCGAATTTTCGGGTGTTTGGAGCCTGAATTTGAGATATAAAGGGGTACAGAAGATGCATAAACATGTCGACTTTTGGGCACCTAAAATATCAATTTTCTGTATGTTTTGGGCCTGTATATTGAAAATACTCTAACACGGAGTAGGCATGTACACATCGCTTCTGGGATTCAAAATATCGAATTTTCGGGTGTTTTGTGCCTGAATTTGAGATATCGACTTTGGGCACCTAAAATATCAATATTTAGCATGTTTTGGGCCTATATTTTGAAAATATTCTAGAACTGAGTAGGCATGTACAGATCGCTTCTGGGACCCCAAAATATCGAATTTTTGGGTGTTTTGAGACTGAATTTGAGATATAAACGGGTACAGGAAATGCATGCACATATTGACTTTGGGCACCTAAAATATCGATTTTCAGCATGTTTTGTGCCTGTATTTTAAAAATACTCTAACACGTAGTAGGCATGTACAGATCGCTTCTGGGACCCCAAAATATCGAATTTTCGGGTGTTTGGAGCCTGAATTTGAGATATAAACGGGTACAGAAGATACATGCACATATCGACTTTTCGGCACCTAACAGATCGATTTTCAGTATGTTTTGGGCCTGTATTTTGAAAATACTCTAACAAGGAGTAGGCATGTACAGTTCGTTTCTGGAACCCCAAGATATCGAGTTTTCGGGTGTTTTGGGCCTGAATTTGATATATCGACTTTGGGCACCTAAAATATCGATTTTTAGCATGTTTTGGGCCTATATTTTTGAAAATATTCTAGCACTAAGTAGGCATGTACAGATCACTTCTAAGACACCAAAATATCGAATTTTCGGGTGTTTTGAGCCTGAATATGAGATATAAACGGGTACAGAAGATGCATGCACATATCGACTTTGGACACTTAAAATATTGATTTTTAGCATGTTTTGAGCCTATATTTTGAAAACATTCTAATACTGAGTAGGCATGTATAGATCGCTTCTGGGACCCCAAAATATTGAATTTTCGGGTGTTTTGAAGTTGAATTTGGGATATAAACCTGTGCAGAAGATGCATACACATATTGAATTTGGTCACATAAAATATCGATTTTCAGCATGTTTTGGGCCTGTATTTTGAAAATACTCTAACACGGAGTAGGCAAGTACAGATCGCTTCTGGGACCCCAAAATATCGAATATTCGGGTGTTTGGAGCCTGATTTTGAGATATAATCGGGTACAGAAGGTGCATGCACATATCGACTTTTGGGCACCTAACAGATCGATTTTCAGCATGTTTTGGGCCTATATTTTGAAAATATTCTAACATATCGACTTTTGGGCACCTAACAGATCGATTTTCAGCATGTTTTGGGCCTATATTTTGAAAATATTCTAGCACTGAGTAGGCATGTACAGTTCGCTTCTGGGACCACTAAATATCGAATTTTCGGGTGTTTTAAGCCTAAATTTGAGATATAAACGGGTACTGAAGATGCATGCACATATCGACTTTTGGGCACCTAAAATATCGATTTTGTGCATGTTTTGGGTCGGTAACTTTTAAAACATTCTAACTAGGAGTAGGCATGTACAGATCGCTTCTAGGACCCAAAAATGCCGAATTTTCGGGTATTTTGAGCCTGAATCTGAGATATAAACGGGTACAGAAGATGCATGCACATATGGACTTTGGACACATAAAATATCGATTTTTAGCATGTTTTGAGCCTTTATTTTGAAAATACTCTAACACGGAGTAAGCATGTACAGATCGCTTCTGGTACCCCAAAATATCGAATTTTCGGGTATTTTGAGCCAGAATTTGAGATATAAACGGGTACAGAAAATGCATGCACATATTGTCTTTGGGCACCTAAAATATCGATTTTCAGCATGTTTTGTGCCTGTATTTTAAAAATACTCTAACACGTAGTAGGCATGTACAGATCGCTTCTGGGACCCCAATATATCGAATTTTCGGGTTTTGGGAGCCTGAATTTGAGATATAAACGGGTACAGAAGATGCATGCACATATCGACTTTTGGGCACCTAAAAGATCGATTTTCAGTATGTTTTGGGCCTGTATTTTGAAAATACTCTAACACGGAGTAGGCATGTACAGTTCGTTTCTGGAACCCCAAAATATCGAGTTTTCGGGTGTTTTGGGCCTGAATTTGATATATCGACTTTGGGCACCTAAAATATCGATTTTTAGCATGTTTTGGGATTGTATTTTAAAAATACTCTAACACGGAGTAGGCAAGTACAGATCGCTTCTGGGACCCCAAAATATCGTATTTTCGGGTGTTTGGAGACTGATTTTGAGATATAAACGGGTACAGAAGGTGCATGCACATATCGACTTTTGGGCACCTAACAGATCGATTTTCAGTATCTTTTGGGCCTGTATTTTGAAAATACCCTAACACGGAGTAGGCATGTACAGTTCGCTTCTGGAACCCCAAAATATCGAGTTTTCGGGTGTTTTGGACCTGAATTTGTAATATCGACTTTGGGCACCTAAAATATCGATTTTTAGCATGTTTTGGGCCTATATTTTGAAAATATTCTAGCACTGAGTAGGCATGTACTGTTCGCTTATGGGACCACAAAATATCGAATTTTCGGTTGTTTTGAGCCTAAATTTGAGATATAAACGGGTACTGAAGATGCATGCACATATCGACTTTTGGGCACCTAAAATTTCGATTTTGAGCATGTTTTGGGTCGGTTTCTTGAAAACATTCTAACAAGGAGTAGGCATGTACAGATTGCTTCTAGGACCCAAAAATGCCGAATTTGCGGGTATTTTGAGCCTGAATTTGAGATATAAACGGGTACAGAAGATGCATGCACATATCGACTTTGGACACATAAAATATCGATTTTTAGCATGTTTTGAGCCTTTATTTTGAAAATACTCTAACACGGAGTAGGCATGTACAGATCGCTTCTGGGACCCCAAAATATTGAATTTTCAGGTATTTTGAGCCTGAATTTGAGATATAAACGGGTACAGAAAATGCATGCACATATTGACTTTGGGCACCTAAAATATCGATTTTCAGCATGTTTTGAGCCTATATTTTGAAAGCATTCTAGCACTGAGTAGGCATGTACAGATCGCTTCTGTGACCCAAAAATATCGAATTTTCGGGTGTTTGGAGCCTGAATTTGAGATATAAACGAGTACAGAAGATCTATGCACATATCGACTTTTGGGCACCTAAAAGATCGATTTTCAGTATGTTTTGGGCCTTTTTTTTTAAATACTCTAACACGGAGTAGGCATGTACAGATCGCTTCTAGGATCCCAAAATATCAAATTTTCGGGTGTTTTGGGCCTGAATTTGAGATATCGACTTTGGGCACCTAAAATATCGATTTTTAGCATGTTTTGGGCCTATATTTTGAAAATATTCTAGCACTAAGTAGGCATGTACAGATCACTTCTGGAACCCCAAAATATCGAATTTTCGGGTGTTTTGAGCCTGAATTTGAGTTATAAACGAGTACAGAAGATGCATGCACATATTGACTTTGGACACTTAAAATATTGATTTTTAGCATGTTTTAAGCCTATATTTTGAAAACATTCTACCACTGAGTAGGCATGTACAGATCGCTTCTGGGACCCCAAAATATCGAATTTTAGGGTGTTTTGACGTTGAATTTGGGATATAAACGGGTGCAGAAGATGCATACACATATTGACTTTGGTCACCTAAAATATCGATTTTCAGTATGTTTTTTGCCTTTATTTTGAAAATACTCTAACACGGAGTAGGCAAGTACAGATCGCTTCTGGGACCCCAAAATATCAAATTTTCGGTTGTTTGGAGCCTGAATTTGAGATATAAACGGGTACAGAAGATGCATCTACATATCGACTTTTGGGGACCTAAAAGATCGATTTTCAGTATGTTTTGGGCCTGTATTTTGAAAATACTCTAACACGGAGTAGGCATGTACAGATTGATTCTGGGACCCAAAAATATCGAAGTTTCGGGTGTTTTGAGCCTGAATTTGAAAGATAAACAGGTACTGAAGATGCAAGCACATATCGACTTTTGGGCACCTAAAATATCGATTTTCAGCATGTTTTGGGTCTGTATCTTGAAAACATTCTAACTAGGAGTAGGCATTTACAGATCGATTCTAGGACCCAAAAATACCGAATTTTCGGGTGTTTTGAGCCTGAATTTGAGATATAAACGTGTACAGAAGATGCATTCTCATATCGACTTTGGACACTTAAAATATCGATTTTTCGCATGTTTTGAGCCTATATTTTGAAAGCATTCTAGCACTGAGTAGGCATGTACAGATCGCTTCTGGGACCCAAAAATATCGAATTTTCGGGTGTTTGGAGCCTGAATTTGAGATATAAACGAGTACAGAAGATCTATGCACATATCGACTTTTGGGCACCTAAAAGATCAATTTTCAGTATGTTTTGGGCCTATTTTTTTTTAAATACTCTAACACGGAGTAGGCATGTACAAATTGCTTCTAGGACCCCAAAATATCGAATTTTCAGGTGTTTTGGGCCTGAATTTGAGATATCGACTTTGGGCACCAAAAATATTGATTTCTAGCATGTTTTGGGCCTATATTTTGAAAATATTCTAGCACTAAGTAGGCATGTACAGATCACTTCTGGGACCCCAAAATATCGAATTTTCGGGTGTTTTGAGCCTGAATTTGAGATATAAACGGGTACAGAAAATGCATGCACATATCGACTTTGGACACTTAAAATATCGATATTTAGCATGTTTTGAGCCTATATTTTGAAAACATTCTTGCACTAAGTAGGCATGTATTGATCGCTTCATTGACCCAAAAACATCGAATTTTCGGGTGTTTTGAGCCTGAATTTGGGATATAAACGGGTGCAGAAGATGAATACACATATTGACTTTGGGCACCAAAAACATCGATTTTTAGCATGTTTTGGGCCAGTATCTGAGTAGGCATGTACAGATGGCTTCTGCAACCCCAAAATATCAATTTTTCGGGTGTTTGGGGCCTGAATTTGAGATATAAACGGGTACCAGAGATGCATGCACATATCGACTTTTGGGCATCTAAAATATCGATTTTCTCTATGTTTTGGGCCTGTATTTTGAAAATACTCTAACACGGAGTAGGCATATTTAGATCGCTTCTGGGACCCCAAAATATCGAATTTTCGGGTGTTTTGGGCATGAATTTGAGATATCAACTTTGGGCACCTAAAATATCGATTTTTAGCATGTTTTGGGCCTATATTATGAAAATATTCTAGCACTGAGTAGGCATGCACAGATCGCTTCTGGGACCCCAAAATATCGAATTTTCGGGTGTTTGGAGCCTGAATTTTAGATATAAACGGGTACAGTAGATGCATGCACATATCGACTTTTTGGCACAAAAAATATCGATTTTGAGCATGTTTTGGGTCTGTATCTAGAAAACATTCTAACTAGGAGTAGGCATGTACTGATCGCTTCTAGGACCCAAAAATAATGACTTTTCGGGTGTTTTGAGCCTGAATTTGAGATATAAACGGCTACAGAAGATGCATCCACATATCGACTTTGGACACTTAAAATACCGATTTTTAGCATTTTTTGAGCCAATATTTTGAAAACATTCAAGCACTGAGTAGGCATGTACTGATCGCTTCTGGGACCCCAAAATATCGAATTTTCGGGTGTTTTGGGCCTGAATTTTAGATATAAACGGGTACTGTAGATGCATGCACATATCGACTTTTTGGCACCAAAAATATCGATTTTGAGCATGTTTTGGGTCTGTATCTAGAAAACATTCTAACTAGGAGTAGGCATGTACTGATCGCTTCTAGGACCCAAAAATACTGACTTTTCGGGTGTTTTGAGCCTGAATTTGAGATATAAACGGCTACAGAAGATGCATCCACATATCGACTTTGGACACTTAAAATATCAATTTTTAGCATTTTTTGAGCCAATATTTTGAAAACATTCAAGCACTGAGTAGGCATGTACTGATCGCTTCCGGGACCCCAAAATATCGAATTTTCGGGTGTTTTGGGCCTGCATTTTAGATATCGACTTTGGGCACCTAAAATATCGATTTTTATCATGTTTTGGGCCTATAATTTGAAAATATTCTAGCACTATGTAGGCATGTACAGATCACTTCTGGGACCCCAAAATATCGAATTTTAGGGTGTTTTGAGCCTGAATTTGAGATATAAACGGGTACAAAAGATGCATGCACATTTCGACTTTGGACACTTAAAATATCGATTTTTAGCATGTTTTGACCCTATATTATGAAAACATTCTAGCACTGAGTAGGCATGTACAGATCGCTTCTGGGACCCAAAAATATCGAATTTTTGGGTGTTTTGAGGTTGAATTTGGGATATAAACGGGTGCAAAAGATGCATACACATATCGACTTTGGGCACCTAAAATATCGATTTTTATCATGTTTTGGGCCTATAATTTGAAAATATTCCAGCACTAAGTAGACATGTACAAATCACTTCTGGGACCCCAAAATATCGAATTTTCGGGTGTTTTGAGCCTGAATTTGAGATATAAACGGGTACAGAAGATGCATGCACATATCGACTTTGGACACTTAAAATATCGATTTTTAGCATGTTTTGAGCCTATATTTTGAAAAAATTCTAGCACTGAGTAGGCATGTACAGATCGCTTCTGGGACCCAAAAATATCGAATTTTCGGGTGTTTTGAGGTTGAATTTGGGATATAAACGGGTGCAAAAGATGCATACACATATTGACTTAGGTCACCTAAAATATCGATCTTCAGCATGTTTTGGGCCTGTATTTTGAAAATACTCTAACACGGAGTATGCAATTACAGATCGCTTCTGGGACCCAAAAATATCGAATTTTCGGGTGTTTGGAGCCTGAATTTGAGATATAAACGGGTTCAGAAAATGCATGCACATATTGACTTTGGGCACCAAAAATATCGATTTTCAGCATATTTTGGGCCTGTATCTGAGTACGCATGTACAGATCGCTTCTGGGACCCCAAAATATCGAATTTTTGGGTGTTTTGAGCCTGAATTTGAGATATAAACGGGTACAGAAGATGCATGCACATATCGACTTTTGGGCACCAAAAATATCGATTTTCTGTATGTTTTGGGCCTGTACTTTGAAAATACTCTAACACGGAGTAGGCAAATACAGATTGCTTCTGGGGCCCCAAAATATCGAAATTTCGGGTGTTTGGAGCCTGAATTTGAGATATAAACGGGTACAGAAAATGCATGCACATATTGACTTTGGGCACCAAAAATAACGATTTTCAGCATATTTTGGGCCTGAATCTGAGTACGCATGTACAGATCGCTTCTGGGACCCCAAAATATCGAATTTTCGGGTGTTTTGAGCGTGAATTTGAGATATAAACGGGTACAGAAGATGCATGCACATATCGACTTTTGGGCACCAAAAATATCGATTTTCTGTATGTTTTGGGCCTGTATTTTAAAAATACTCTAACACGGAGTAGGCATGTACAGATTGCTTCTGGGGCCCCAAAATATCGAATTTTCGGGTGTTTTTTGGGCCTGAATTTAAGATATCGACTTTTGGCACCTAAAATATCGATTTTTAGCATGTTTTGGGCCTATATTTTGAAAATATTCTAGCACTGAGTAGGCATGTACAGATCGATTCTGGGACCCAAAAATATCGAATTTTCGAGTGTTTTTAGCCTGAATTTGAGAGATAAACAGGTACTGAAGATGCATGTACAGTCGCAGGCACTGCCGCGTGGTACAGGGGCTCACATGGTTAAGAGATTTAAGACATTTAGTTCCTTCAGCAACAAAGTTCACTTTCTGTACTAGTGTATCAAGGATACTCCATCTCACACACGTGGATTGTTTCGAGCTAAATAATCACAGTGGTGCTACATCTCTGAATATGTGTGAGCCCCTGTCCACGCCTCAGTGCTGGCGAGTGTACATATCGACTTTTGGGCTCCTATAATATCGATTTTGAGCATGTTTTGGGTATGTATCTTAAAAACATTTTAATTAAGAGTAGGCATGTACAGATCGCTTCTAGGACCCAAAAATACCGAATTTTCGGGTGTTTTGAGCCTGAATTTGAGATATAAACGTGTACAGAAGATGCATGCTCATATCGACTTTGGACACTTAAAATATCGATTTTTAGCATGTTTTGAGCCTATATTTTGAAAACATTCTAGCACTGAGTAGGCATGTACAGATCGCTTCTGGGACCCCAAAATATCGAATTTTCGGGTGTTTTGAGTTTGAATTTGGGATATAAACGGGTGCAAAAGATGCATACACATATTGACTTTGGTCACCTAAAATATCGATTTTCAGTATGTTTTGGGCCTGTATATTGAAAATACTCTAACACGGAGTAGGCATGTACAGATCGCTTCTGGGACCCCAAAATATCGAATTTTTGGGTGTTTTGGGCCTGAATTTGAGATATCGACTTTGGGCACCTAAAATATCGATTTTTTAGCATGTTATGGGCCTATATGTTGAAAATATTCTAGCACTGAGTAGGGATGTACAGATCGCTTCTAGGACCCCAAAATATCGAATTTTCGGGTGTTTTGAGCCTGAATTTGAGATATAAACGGGTACAAAAGATGCATGCACATATCGACTTTTGGGCAACTAAAATATCGATTTTGAGCATGTTTTGGGTCTGTATCTTGAAAACATTCTACCTAGGAGTATGCATGTACAGATCGCTTCTAGGAATCAAAATACCGAATTTTCGGGTGTTTTGAGCCTGTATTTGAGATATAAACGGGTACAGAAGATGCATGCACATATCGACTTTGCACACTTAAAATATCGATTTTTAGCATGTTTTGGGCCTTTATTTTGAAAATACTCCAACATGGAGTAGGCATGTATAGATCGATTCTAGGACCCAAAAATATCGAATTTTCCGGTGTTTTGAGCCTGAATTTGAGAGATAAACAGGTACTGAAGATGCATGCACATATCGACTTTTGGACACCTAAAATATCGATTTTGAGCATGTTTTGGGTCCGTATCTTGAAAACATTTTAACTTGGAGTAGGCATGTACAGATCGCTTCTAGGACCCAAAAACATCGAATTTTCGGGTGTTTTGAGCCTGAATTTGAGATATAAACGTGTACAGAAGATGCATGCTCATATCGACTTTGGGCACCTAAAATATCGATTTTTATCATGTTTTGGGCCTATAATTTGAAAATATTCTAGCACTAAGTAGGCATGTACAGATCACTTCTGGAACCCCAAAATATCGAATTTTCGGGTGTTTTGAGCCTGAATTTGAGATATAAACGGGTACAGAAGATGCATGCACATATCGACTTTGGACACTTAAAATATCGATTTTTAGCATGTTTTGAGCCTATATTTTCAAAACATTTTAGCACTGAGTAGGCATGTACAGATTGCTTCTGTGACCCCAAAATATCGAATCTTCGGGTGTTTGGAGCTTGAATTTGAGATATAAACAGGTACAGAAAATGCATGCACATATTGACATTGGGCACCAAAAATATCAATTTTCAGCATATTTTGGGCCTGTATCTGAGTAGGCATGTACAGATCGATTCTGGGACCCAAAAATTTCGAATTTTCGGGTGTTTTGAGCCTGAATTTGAGATATAAACGTGTACAGAAGATGCATACTCATATCGACTTTGGACACTTAAAATATCGATTTTTAGCATGTTTTGAGCCTATATTTTGAAAACATTCTAGCACTGAGTAGGCATGTACAGATCGCTTCTGGAACCCAAAAATATCGAATTTTCGGGTGTTTTGAGGTTGAATTTGGGATATAAACGGGTGCAGAAAATGCATACACATTGACTTTTGTCACCTAAAATATCGATTTTTAGCATGTTTTGGGCCTGTATTTTGAAAATACTCTAACACGGAGTAGGCATGTACAGACTGCTTCTGGGGCCCCAAAATATCGAATTTTCGGGTGTTTTGGGCCTGAATTTGAGACATCGACTTTCGGCACCTAAAATATCGATTTTTAGCATGTTTTAGGCCTATATTTTGAAAATATTCTATCACTGAGTAATCATGTACAGATCGATTCTGGGACCCAAAAATATCGAATTTTCGGGTGTTTTGAGCCTGAATTTGAGATAAAAACGGGTACAGAAGATGCATGCACATATTGACTTTTGGGCACCTAAAATATCGATTTTAAGCATGTTTTGGGCCTGTATTTTAAAAATACTCTAACACGGAGTAGGCATGTACAGATCGATTCTAGGACCCAAAAATATCGAATTTTTGGGTGTTTTTAGCCTGAATTTGAGAGATAAACGTGTACAGAAGATGCATGCTCATATCGACTTTGGACACTTAAAATATCGATTTTTAGCATGTTTTGAGCCTATATTTTGAAAACATTCTAGCACTCAGTAGGCATGTACAGATCGCTTCTGGGACCTAAAAATATCGAATTTTCGGGTGTTTGGAGCCTGAATTTGAGATATAAACGAGTACAGAAGATCTTTGCACATATCGACTTTTGGGCACCTAAAAGATCGATTTTCAGTATGTTTTGGGCCTTTTTTTTTTAAATACTCTAACACGGAGTAGGCATATACAGATCGCTTTTGGGACCCCAAAATATCGAGTTTTCGGGTGTTTTGGGCCTGAATATAAGATATCGACTTTGGGCACCTAAAATATCGATTTTTAGCAATTTTTGGACCTATATTTTGAAAATATTCTAGCACTAAGTAGGCATGTACAGATCACTTCTGGGACCCCAAAATATCGAATTTTTGGGTGTTTTGAGCCTGAATACGAGATATAAACGGGTACAGAAGATGCATGCAAATATCGACTTTGGACACTTATAATATCGATTTTTAGCATGTTTTGAGCCTATATTTTGAAAACATTCTAGCACTGAGTAGACATGTACAGATCGCTTCTGGAACCCAAAAATATCGAATTTTTGGGTGTTTTGAGGTTGAATTTGGGATATAAACGGGTGCAGAAGATGCATACACATTGACTTTGGTCACCTAAAATATCGATTTTCAGTATGTTTTGGGCCTTTTTTTTTAAATACTCTAACACGGAGTAGGCATGTACAGATCGCTTCTAGGACCCCAAAATATCAAATTTTCGGGTGTTTTGGGCCTGAATTTGAGATATCGACTTTGGGCACCTAAAATATCGATTTTTAGCATGTTTTGGGCCTATATTTTGAAAATATTCTAGCACTAAGTAGGCATGTACAGATCACTTCTGGGACCCCAAAATATCGAATTTTCGGGTGTTTTGAGCCTGAATTTGAGATATAAACGAGTACAGAAGATGCATGCACATATTGACTTTGAACACTTAAAATATTGATTTTTAGCATGTTTTAAGCCTATATTTTGAAAACATTCTACCACTGAGTAGGCATGTACAGATCGCTTCTGGGACCCCAAAATATCGAATTTTCGGGTGTTTTGACGTTGAATTTGGGATATAAACGGGTGCAGAAGATGCATACACATATTGACTTTGGTCACCTAAATTATCGATTTTCAGCATGTTTTTTGCCTTTATTTTGAAAATACTCTAAAACGGAGTAGGCAAGTACAGATCGCTTCTGGGACCCCAAAATATCGAATTTTCGGGTGTTTGGAGCCTGAATTTGAGATATAAACGGGTACAGAAGATGCATCTACATATCGACTTTTAGGGACCTAAAAGATCGATTTTCAGTATGTTTTGGGCCTGTATTTTGAAAATACTCTAAAACGGAGTAGGCATGTACAGATTGATTCTGGGACCCAAAAATATCGAAGTTTCGGGTCTTTTGAGCCTGAATTTGAGATAAAAACGGGTACTGAAGATGCAAGCACATATCGACTTTTGGGCACCTAAAATATCGATTTTCAGCATGTTTTGGGTCTGTATCTTGAAAACATTCTAACTAGGAGTAGGCATTTACAGATCGATTCTAGGACCCAAAAATACCGAATTTTCGGGAGTTTTGAGCCTGAATTTAAGATATAAACGTGTACAGAAAATGCATTCTCATATCGACTTTGGACACTTAAAATATCGATTTTTAGCATGTTTTGAGCCTATATTTTGAAAGCATTCTAGCACTGAGTAGGCATGTTCAGATCGCTTCTGGGACCCAAAAATATCGAATTTTCGGGTATTTGGAGCCTGAATTTGAGATATAAACGAGTACAGAAGATCTATGCACATATCGACTTTTGGGCACCTAAAAGATCGATTTTCAGTATGTTTTGGGCCTATTTTTTTTTAAATACTCTAACACGGAGTAGGCATGTACAAATTGCTTCTAGGACCCCAAAATATCGAATTTTCAGGTGTTTTGGGCCTGAATTTGAGATATCGACTTTGGGCACCAGAAATATTGATTTCTAGCATGTTTTGGGCCTATATTTTGAAAATATTCTAGCACTAAGTAGGCATGTACAGATCACTTCTGGGACCCCAAAATATCGAATTTTCGGGTGTTTTGAGCCTGAATTTGAGATATAAACGGGTACAGAAAATGCATGCACATATCGACTTTGGACACTTAAAATATCGATATTTAGCATGTTTTGAGCCTATATTTTGAAAACATTCTAGCACTGAGTAGGCATGTATAGATCGCTTCATTGACCCAAAAACATCGAATTTTCGGGTGTTTTGAGCCTGAATTTGGGATATAAACGGGTGCAGAAGATGCATACACATATTGACTTTGGGCACCAAAAACATCGATTTTTAGCATGTTTTGGGCCTGTATCTGAGTAGGCATGTACAGATCGCTTCTGCAACCCCAAAATATCAATTTTTCGGGTGTTTGGAGCCTGAATTTGAGATATAAACGGGTACCAGAGATGCATGCACATATCGACTTTTGGGCACCTAAAATATCGATTTTATCTATGTTTTGGGCCTGTATTTTTAAAATACTCTAACACGGAGTAGGCATATTTAGATCGCTTCTGGGACCCCAAAATATCGAATTTTCGGGTGTTTTGGGCATGAATTTGAGATATCAACTTTGGGCACCTAAAATATCGATTTTTAGCATGTTTTGGGCCTATATTATGAAAATATTCTAGCACTGAGTAGGCATGCACAGATCGCTTCTGGGACCCCAAAATATCGAATTTTCGGGTGTTTGGAGCCTGAATTTTAGATATAAACGGGTACAGTAGATGCATGCACATATCGACTTTTTGGCACCAAAAATATCGATTTTGAGCATGTTTTGGGTCTGTATCTAGAAAACATTCTAACTAGGAGTAGGCATGTACTGATCGCTTCTAGGACCCAAAAATACTGACTTTTCGGGTGTTTTGAGCCTGAATTTGAGATATAACGGCTACAGAAGATGCATCCACATATCGACTTTGGACACTTAAAATATCGATTTTTAGCATTTTTTGAGCCAATATTTTGAAAACATTCAAGCACTGAGTAGGCATGTACTGATCGCTTCCGGGACCCCAAAATATCGAATTTTCGGGTGTTTTGGGCCTGAATTTTAGATATCGACTTTGGGCACCTAAAATATCGATTTTTATCATGTTTTGGGCCTATAATTTGAAAATATTCTAGCACTATGTAGGCATGTACAGATCACTTCTGGGACCCCAAAATATCGAATTTTAGGGTGTTTTGAGCCTGAATTTGAGATATAAACGGGTACAAAAGATGCATGCACATATCGACTTTGGACACTTAAAATATCGATTTTTAGCATGTTTTGACCCTATATTATGAAAACATTCTAGCACTGAGTAGGCATGTACAAATCGCTTCTGGGACCCAAAAATATCGAATTTTTGGGTGTTTTGAGGTTGAATTTGGGATATAAACGGGTGCAAAAGATGCATACACATATCGACTTTGGGCACCTAAAATATCGATTTTTATCATGTTTTGGGCCTATAATTTGAAAATATTCCAGCACTAAGTAGACATGTACAGATCACTTCTGGGACCCCAAAATATCGAATTTTCGGGTGTTTTGAGCCTGAATTTGAGATATAAACGGGTACAGAAGATGCATGCACATATCGACTTTGGACACTTAAAATATCGATTTTTAGCATGTTTTGAGCCTATATTTTGAAAAAATTCTAGCACTGAGTAGGCATGTACAGATCGCTTCTGGGACCCAAAAATATCGAATTTTCGGGTGTTTTGAGGTTGAATTTGGGATATAAACGGGTGCAAAAGATGCATACACATATTGAATTAGGTCACCTAAAATATCGATCTTCAGCATGTTTTGGGCCTGTATTTTGAAAATACTCTAACACGAAGTAGGGAATTACAGATCGCTTCTGGGACCCAAAAATATCGAATTTTCGGGTGTTTGGAGCCTGAATTTGAGATATAAACGGGTTCAGAAAATGCATGCACATATTGACTTTGGGCACCAAAAATATCGATTTTCAGCATATTTTGGGCCTGTATCTGAGTACGCATGTACAGATCGCTTCTGGGACCCCAAAATATCGAATTTTCGGGTGTTTTGAGCCTGAATTTGAGATATAAACGGGTACAGAAGATGCATGCACATATCGACTTTTGGGCACCTAAAATATCGATTTTCTGTATGTTTTGGGCCTGTACTTTGAAAATACTCTAACACGGAGTAGGCAAATACAGATTGCTTCTGGGGCCCCAAAATATCGAATTTTCGGGTGTTTGGAGCCTGAATTTGAGATATAAACGGGTACAGAAAATGCATGCACATATTGACTTTGGGCACCTAAAATATCGATTTTCAGCATATTTTGGGCCTGTATCTGAGTACGCATGTACAGATCGCTTCTGGGACCCCAAAATATCGAATTTTCGGGTGTTTTGAGCGTGAATTTGAGATATAAACGGGTACAGAAGATGCATGCACATATCGACTTTTGGGCACCTAAAATATCGATTTTCTGTATGTTTTGGGCCTGTATTTTAAAAATACTCTAACACGGAGTAGGCATGTACAGATTGCTTCTGGGGCCCCAAAATATCGAATTTTCGGGTGTTTTTTGGGCCTGAATTTAAGATATCGACTTTTGGCACCTAAAATATCGATTTTTAGCATGTTTTGGGCCTATATTTTGAAAATATTCTAGCACTGAGTAGGCATGTACAGATCGATTCTGGGACCCAAAAATATTGAATTTTCGGGTGTTTTTAGCCTGAATTTGAGAGATAAACAGGTACTGAAGATGCATGTACAGTCGCCGGCACTGCCGCGTGGTACAGGGGCTCACATGTTTAAGAGATTTAAGACATTTAATTCCTTCAGCAACAAAGTTCACTTTCTGTACTAGTGTATCAAGGATACTCCATCTCACACACGTGGATTGTTTCGAGCTAAATAATCACAGTGGTGCTACATCTCTGAATATGTGTGAGCCCCTTTCCACGCCTCAGTGCTAGCGAGTGTACATATCGACTTTTGGGCTCCTATAATATCGATTTTGAGCATGTTTTGGGTATGTATCTTAAAAACATTTTAATGAAGAGTAGGCATGTACAGATCGCTTCTAGGACCCAAAAATACCGAATTTTCGGGTGTTTTGAGCCTGAATTTGAGATATAAACGTGTACAGAAGATGCATGCTCATATCGACTTTCGACACTTAAAATATCGATTTTTAGCATGTTTTGAGCCTATATTTTGAAAACATTCTAGCACTGAGTAGGCATGTACAGATCGCTTCTGGGACCCCAAAATATCGAATTTTCGGGTGTTTTGAGTTTGAATTTGGGATATAAACGGGTGCAAAAGATGCATACACATATTGACTTTGGTCACCTAAAATATCGATTTTCAGTATGTTTTGGTCCTGTATATTGAAAATACTCTAACACGGAGTAGGCATGTACAGATCGCTTCTGGGACCCCAAAATATCGAATTTTTGGGTGTTATGGGCCTGAATTTGAGATATCGACTTTGGGCACCTAAAATATCGATTTTTTAGCATGTTATGGGCCTATATGTTGAAAATATTCTAGCACTGAGTAGGGATGTACAGATCGCTTCTAGGACCCCAAAATATCGAATTTTCGGGTGTTTTGAGCCTGAATTTGAGATATAAACGGGTACAGAAAATGCATGCACATATTGACTTTGGGCACCTAAAATATCGATTTTCAGCATATTTTGGGCCTGTATCTGAGTACGCATGTACAGATCGCTTCTGGGACCCCAAAATATCGAATTTTCGGGTGTTTTGAGCGTGAATTTGAGATATAAACGGGTACAGAAGATGCATGCACATATCGACTTTTGGGCACCTAAAATATCGATTTTCTGTATGTTTTGGGCCTGTATTTTAAAAATACTCTAACACGGAGTAGGCATGTACAGATTGCTTCTGGGGCCCCAAAATATCGAATTTTCGGGTGTTTTTTGGGCCTGAATTTAAGATATCGACTTTTGGCACCTAAAATATCGATTTTTAGCATGTTTTGGGCCTATATTTTGAAAATATTCTAGCACTGAGTAGGCATGTACAGATCGATTCTGGGACCCAAAAATATTGAATTTTCGGGTGTTTTTAGCCTGAATTTGAGAGATAAACAGGTACTGAAGATGCATGTACAGTCGCCGGCACTGCCGCGTGGTACAGGGGCTCACATGTTTAAGAGATTTAAGACATTTAATTCCTTCAGCAACAAAGTTCACTTTCTGTACTAGTGTATCAAGGATACTCCATCTCACACACGTGGATTGTTTCGAGCTAAATAATCACAGTGGTGCTACATCTCTGAATATGTGTGAGCCCCTTTCCACGCCTCAGTGCTAGCGAGTGTACATATCGACTTTTGGGCTCCTATAATATCGATTTTGAGCATGTTTTGGGTATGTATCTTAAAAACATTTTAATTAAGAGTAGGCATGTACAGATCGCTTCTAGGACCCAAAAATACCGAATTTTCGGGTGTTTTGAGCCTGAATTTGAGATATAAACGTGTACAGAAGATGCATGCTCATATCGACTTTCGACACTTAAAATATCGATTTTTAGCATGTTTTGAGCCTATATTTTGAAAACATTCTAGCACTGAGTAGGCATGTACAGATCGCTTCTGGGACCCCAAAATATCGAATTTTCGGGTGTTTTGAGTTTGAATTTGGGATATAAACGGGTGCAAAAGATGCATACACATATTGACTTTGGTCACCTAAAATATCGATTTTCAGTATGTTTTGGTCCTGTATATTGAAAATACTCTAACACGGAGTAGGCATGTACAGATCGCTTCTGGGACCCCAAAATATCGAATTTTTGGGTGTTATGGGCCTGAATTTGAGATATCGACTTTGGGCACCTAAAATATCGATTTTTTAGCATGTTATGGGCCTATATGTTGAAAATATTCTAGCACTGAGTAGGGATGTACAGATCGCTTCTAGGACCCCAAAATATCGAATTTTCGGGTGTTTTGAGCCTGAATTTGAGATATAAACGGGTACAAAAGATGCATGCACATATCGACTTTTGGGCAACTAAAATATCGATTTTGAGCATGTTTTGGGTCTGTATCTTGAAAACATTCTACCTAGGAGTATGCATGTACAGATCGCTTCTAGGAATCAAAATACCGAATTTTCGGGTGTTTTGACCCTGTATTTGAGATATAAACGGGTACAGAAGATGCATGCACATATCGACTTTGGGCACCTAAAATATCGATTTTTATCATGTTTTGGGCCTATAATTTGAAAATATTCTAGCACTAAGTAGGCATGTACAGATCACTACTGGAACCCCAAAATATCGAATTTTCGGGTGTTTTGAGCCTGAATTTGAGATATAAACGGGTACAGAAGATGCATGCACATATCGACTTTAGACACTTAAAATATCGATTTTTAGCATGTTTTGAGCCTATATTTTCAAAACATTTTAGCACTGAGTAGTCATGTACAGATCGCTTCTGTGACCCCAAAATATCGAATTTTCGGGTGTTTGGAGCTTGAATTTGAGATATAAACTGGTACAGAAAATGCATGCACATATTGACATTGGGCACCAAAAATATCAATTTTCAGCATATTTTGGGCCTGTATCTGAGTAGGCATGTACAGATCGATTCTGGGACCCAAAAATTTCGAATTTTCGGGTGTTTTGAGCCTGAATTTGAGATATAAACGTGTACAGAAGATGCATACTCATATCGACTTTTACACTTAAAATATCGATTTTTAGCATGTTTTGAGCCTATATTTTGAAAACATTCTAGCACTGAGTAGGCATGTACATACCGCTTCTGGGACCCAATAATATCGAATTTTCAGGTGTTTGGAGCCGGAATTTGAGATATAAACGAGTACAGAAGATCTATGCACATATCGACTTTTGGGCACATAAAAGATCGATTTTCAGTATGTTTTGGGCCTTTTTTTTTTAAATACTCTAACACGGAGTAGGCATGTACAGATCGCTTTTGGGACCCCAAAATATCGAGTTTTCGGGTGTTTTGGGCCTGAATTTGAGATATCGACTTTGGGCACCTAAAATATCGATTTTAGAATGTTTTAGACCTATATTTTGAAAATATTCTAGCACTAAGTAGGCATGTACAGATCACTTCTGGGACCCCAAAATATCGAATTTTAGGGTGTTTTGAGCCTGAATTTGAGATATAAACGGGTACAGAAGATGCATGCACATATCGACTTTGGACACTTAAAATATCGATTTTTCGCATGTTTTGAGCCTATATTTTGAAAAAATTCTAGCACTAAGTAGACATGTACAGATCGCTTCTGGAACCCAAAAATATCGAATTTTCGGGTGTTTTGAGGTTGAATTTGGGATATTATCGGGTGCAGAAAATGCATACATATTGACTTTTGTCACCTAAAATATCGATTTTTAGCATGTTTTGGGCCTGTATTTTGAAAATACTCTAACACGGAGTAGGCATGTACAGACTGCTTCTGGGGCCCCAAAATATCGAATTTTCGGGTGTTTTGGGCCTGAATTTGAGATATCGACTTTTGGCACCTAAAATATCGATTTTTAGCATGTTTTAGGCCTATATTTTGAAAATATTCTATCACTGAGTAATCATGTACAGATCGATTCTGGGACCCAAAAATATCGAATTTTCGGGTGTTTTGAGCCTGAATTTGAGATAAAATCGGGTACAGAAGATGCATGCACATATTGACTTTTGGGCACCTAAAATATCGATTTTTAGCATGTTTTGGGCCTGTATTTTGAAAATACTCTAACACGGAGTAGGCATGTACAGATCGATTCTAGGACCCAAAAATATCGAATTTTTGGGTGTTTTTAGCCTGAATTTGAGAGATAAACGTGTACAGAAGATGCATGCACATATCGGCTTTGGACACTTAAAATATCGATTTTTAGCATGTTTTGAGCCTATATTTTGAAAAAATTCTATCACTGAGTAGGCATGTACAGATCGCTTCTGGGCCCCAAAAATATCAAATTTTCGGGTGTTTTGAGGTTGAATTTGGGTTATAAACGGGGGCAGAAGATGCATACACATATTGACTTTGGGCACCTAAAATATCGATTTTCAGCATGTTTTGGGATTGTATCTTGAAAACATTTTAACTTGGAGTAGGCATGTACAGATCGCTTCTAGGACCCAAAAACACCGAATTTTCGGGTGTTTTGAGCCTGAATTTGAGATATAAACGTGTACAGAAGATGCATGCTCATATCGACTTTGGGCACCTAAAATATCGATTTTTATCATGTTTTGGGCCTATAATTTGAAAATATTCTAGCACTAAGTAGGCATGTACAGATCACTTCTGGAACCCCAAAATATCGAGTTTTGGGGTGTTTTGAGCCTAAATTTGAGATATAAACGGGTACAGAAGATACATGCACATATTGACTTTTGTCACCTAAAATATCGATTTTTAGCATGTTTTGGGCCTGTATTTTGAAAATACTCTAACACGGAGTAGGCATGTACAGACTGCTTGTGGGGCCCCAAAATATCGAATTTTCGGGTGTTTTGGGCCTGAATTTGAGATATCGACTTTTGGCACCTAAAATATCGATTTTTAGCATGTTTTAGGCCTATATTTTGAAAATATTCTATCACTGAGTAATCATGTACAGATCGATTCTGGGACCCAAAAATATCGAATTTTCGGGCGTTTTGAGCCTGAATTTGAGATAAAAACGGGTACAGAAGATGCATGCACATATTGACTTTTGGGCACCTAAAATATCGATTTTTAGCATGTTTTGGGCCTGTATTTTGAAAATACTCTAACACGGAGTAGGCATGTACAGATCGATTCTAGGACCCAAAAATATCGAATTTTTGAGTGTTTTTAGCCTGAATTTGAGAGATAAACGTGTACAGAAGATGCATGCTCATATCGACTTTGGACACTTAAAATATCGATTTTTAGCATGTTTTGAGCCTATATTTTGAAAATATTCTAGCACTCAGTAGGCATGTACAGATCGCTTCTGGGACCTAAAAATATCGAATTTTCGGGTGTTTGGAGCCTGAATTTGAGATATAAACGAGTACAGAAGATCTTTGCACATATCGACTTTTGGGCACAAAAAAAGATCGATTTTCAGTATGTTTTTGGCCTTTTTTTTTTAAATACTCTAACACGGAGTAGGCATATACAGATCGCTTTTGGGACCCCAAAATATCGAGTTTTCGGGTGTTTTGGGCCTGAATATAAGATATCGACTTTGGGCACCTAAAATATCGATTTTTAGCAATTTTTGGACCTATATTTTGAAAATATTCTAGCACTAAGTAGGCATGTACAGATCACTTCTGGGACCCCAAAATATCGAATTTCCGGGTGTTTTGAGCCTGAATACGAGATATAAACGGGTACAGAAGATGCATGCACATATCGACTTTGGACACTTAAAATATCGATTTTTAGCATGTTTTGAGCCTATATTTTGAAAACATTCTAGCACTGAGTAGACATGTACAGATCGCTTCTGGAACCCAAAAATATCGAATTTTCGGGTGTTTTGAGGTTGAATTTGGGATATAAACGGGTGCAGAAGATGCATACACATATTGACTTTGGGCACCTAAAATATCGATTTTCAGCATGTTTTGGGATTGTATCTTGAAAACATTTTAACTTGGAGTAGGCATGTACAGATCGCTTCTAGGACCCAAAAACACCGAATTTTCGGGTGTTTTGAGCCTGAATTTGAGATATAAACGTGTACAGAAGATGCATGCTCATATCGACTTAGGGCACCTAAAATATCGATTTTTATCATGTTTTGTTCCTATAATTTGAAAATATTCTAGCACTAAGTAGGCATGTACAGATCACTTCTGGAACCCCAAAATATCGAGTTTTCGGGTGTTTTGAGCCTAAATTTGAGATATAAACGTGTACAGATGATGCATGCACATATCGACTTTGGACACTTAAAATATCGATTTTTAGCATGTTTTGAGCCTATATTTTGAAAACATTTTAGCACTGAGTAGGCATGTACAGATCGCTTCTGGGATCCAAAAATATCGAATTTTCGGGTGTTTTGAGGTTGAATTTGGGATATAAACGGGTGCAAAAGATGCATACACATATTGACTTTGGTCACCTAAAATATCGATTTTCAGCATGTTTTGGGCCTGTATTTTGAAAATACTCTAACACGAAGTAGGCAAGTACAGATCGCTTCTGGGACCCTAAAATATCGAATTTTCGGGTGTTTTGAGCTAGAATTTGAGAGATAAATAGGTACTAAAGATGCATGCACATATCGACTTTTTGGCACCTATAATATCGATTTTTAACATGTTTTGTGTCTGTATCTTGAAAACATTTTAACTTGGAGTAGGCATGTACAGATCGCTTCTAGGACCCAAAAATACCGAATTTTCGGGTGTTTTGAGCCTGAATTTGAGATATAAACGTGTACAGAAGATGCATACTCAGATCGACTTTGGACACTTAAAATATCGATTTTTAGCATGTTTTGAGCCTATATTTTGAAAACATTCTAGCACTGAGTAGGCATGTACAGATCGCTTCTGGGACCCAAAAATATCGAATTTTTGGGTGTTTGGAGCCGGAATTTGAGATATAAACGAGTACAGAAGATCTATGCACATATTGACTTTTGGGCACCTAAAAGATCGATTTTCAGTATGTTTTGGGCCTTTTTTTTTTAAATACTCTAACACGGAGTAGGCATGTACAGATCGCTTTTGGGACCCCAAAATATCGAGTTTTCGGGTGTTTTGGGCCTGAATTTGAGATATCGACTTTGGGCACCTAAAATATCGATTTTAGCATGTCTTAGACCTATATTTTGAAAATATTCTAGCACTAAGTAGGCATGTACAGATCACTTCTGGGACCCCAAAATATCGAATTTTCGGGTGTTTTGAGCCTGAATTTGAGATATAAACGGGTACAGAAGATGCATGCACATATCGACTTTGGACACTTAAAATATCGATTTTTAGCATGTTTTGATCCTATATTTTAAAAAAAATTCTAGCACTAAGTAGACATGTACAGATCGCTTCTTGAACCCAAAAATATCGAGTTTTCGGGTGTTTTAAAGTTGAATTTGGGATATAAACGGGTGCAGAAAATGCATACACATTGACTTTTGTCACCTAAAATATCGATTTTTAGCATGTTTTGGGCCTGTATTTTGAAAATACTCTAACACGGAGTAGGCATGTACAGATTGCTTCTGGTGCCCCAAAATATCGAATTTTCGGGTGTTTTGGGCCTGAAATTGAGATATCGACTTTTGGCACCTAAAATATCGATTTTTAGCATGTTTTAGGCCTATATTTTGAAAATATTCTATCACTGAGTAATCATGTACAGATCGATTCTGGGACCCAAAAATATCGAATTTTCGGGTGTTTTGAGCCTGAATTTGAGATAAAAACGGGTACAGAAGATGCATGCACATATTGACTTTTGGGCACCTAAAATATCGATTTTTAGCATGTTTTGTGCCTGTATTTTGAAAATACTCTAACACGGAGTAGGCATGTACAGATCGATTCTAGGACCCAAAAATACAGAATTTTCGGGTCTTTTGAGCCTGAATTTGAGCTATAAACGGGTACAGAAGATGCATGCACATATCGGCTTTGGACACTTAAAATATCGATTTTTAGCATGTTTTGAGCCTATATTTTGAAAACATTCTAGCACTGAGTAGGCATGTACAAATCGCTTCTGGGCCCTAAAAATATCAAATTTTCGGGTGTTTTGAGGTTGAATTTGGATTATAAACGGGGGCAGAAGATGCATACACATATTGACTTTGGGCACCTAAAATATAGATTTTCAGCATGTTTTGGGAATGTATCTTAGTAGGCATGTACAGGACGCTTCTAGGACCCCAAAATATCGATATTTTGGGTGTTTGGAGCCTGAATATGAGATATAAACGAGTACAGAAGATGCATGCACATATCGACATTTGGGCCCCTAAAATATCGATTTTTAGCTTGTTTTGGGCCTGTATTTTCAAAATACTCTAACACGGAGTAGGCATGTACAGATCGCTTCTGGGACCCTAAAATATCGAATTTTCGGGTGTTTTGAGCCTGAATTTGATATATAAACGGGTACAGAAGATGCATGGACATATCGACTTTGGGCACCTAAAATATCGATTTTCAGCATGTTTTAAGCCTGTATTTTGAAAATACTCTAACACAGAGTAGGCATGTACAGATCACTTCTGGAACCCCAAAATATCGAATTTCCGGGAGTTTTTAGGTTGAATTGGGGATATAAACGGGTGCTGAAGATGCATACACATATTGACTTTGGGCACCTAAAATATCGATTTTCAGCATGTTTTGGGTCTGTATCTTGAAAACATTCTAACTAGGAGTAGGCATGTACAGATCACTTCTTGGACCCAAAAATCTCGAATTTTCGGGTGTTTTGAGCCTGAATTTGAGATATAAACAGGTACTGAAGATGAATGCACATATCGACTTTTGGGCACCTAAAATATCGATTTTGAGCATGTTTTGGGTTTGTATCTTGAAAACATTCTAACTAGGAGTAGGCATGTACTGACAGCTTCTAGGACCCAAAAATACCGAATTTTCGGGTGTTTTGAGCCTTAATTTGAGATATAAACGGGTACAGAAGATGCATTCACATATCGACTTTGGACACTTAAAATATCGATTTTTAGCATGTTTTTAGCCTATATTTTGAAAACATTCTAGCACTGAGTAGGCATGTACAGATCGCTTCCGGGACCCAAAAATATCGAATTTTCGGGTGTTTTAAGGTTGAATTTGAGATATATACGAGTTCAGAAGAAGAATACACATATTGACTTTTGGCACCTAAAATATCGATTTTCAGCATGTTTTAGGCCTGTATCTGAGTAGGCATGTACAGATCGCTTCTGGAACCCAAAAATATCGAATTTTCGGGTGTTTTGAGGATTAATTTGGGATATAAACGGGTGCAGAAGATGCATACACATATTGACTTTGGTCACCTAAAATATCGATTTTAAGCATGTTTTGGGCCTGTATTTTGAAAATACTCTAACATGGAATAGGCAAGTACAGATCGCTTCTGGGACCCCAAAATATCGAATTTTCGGGTGTTTTGGGCCTGAATTTGAGATATCGACTTTGGGCACCTAAAATATCGATTTTTAGCATGTTTTGGGCCTATATTTTGAAAATATTCTAGCACTGAGTAGGCATGTACAGATCGCTTCCGGGACTCAAAAATATCGAATTTTCGGGTGTTTTGAGGTTGAATTTGAGATATAAATGAGTGCAGAAGATGAATGCACATATCGACTTTTGGGCACCTAAAATATCGATTTTCAGAATGTTTTGGGCCTGTATCTGAGTAGGCATGTACAGATCGCTTCTGGGACCTCAAAATATCGAATTTTCGGGTGTTTTGAGCCTGAATTTGAGATATAAACGGGTACAGAAGATGCATGCTCATATCGACTTTTGGGCACCTAAAATATCGATTTTCAGCATGTTTTGGGTCTGTATCTTGAAAACATTCTAACTAGGAGTATGCATGTACAGATCGCTTCTGGGACACAAAAATACCGAAAATTCGGGTGTTTTGAGCCTGAATTTCAGCTATAAACGGGTACAGAAGATGCATGCACATATCGGCTTTGGACACTTATAATATCGATTTTTAGCATGTTTTGAGCCTATATTTTGAAAATATTCTAGCACTGAGTAGGCATGTACAGATCGCTTCTGGGCCCTAAAAATATCAAATTTTCGGGTGTTTTGAGGTTGAATTTGGGTTATAAACGGGGGCATAAGATGAATACACATATTGACTTTGGGCACCTAAAATATAGATTTTCAGCATGTTTTGGGATTGTATCTTAGTAGGCATGTACAGGACGCTTCTAGGACCCCAAAATATCGAATTTTTGGGTGTTTGGAGCCTGAATTTGAGATATAAACGAGTACAGAAGATACATGCACATATCGACATTTGGGCACCTAAAATATCGATTTTCTGTATGTTTTGGGCCTGTATTTTGAAAATACTCTAACACGGAGTAGGCATGTACAGGTCGCTTCTGAGACACCAAAATATCAAATTTTCGGGTGTATTGGGCCTGAATTTGAGATATCGACTTTGGGCACCTAAAATATCGATTTTTAGCATGTTTTGGGCCTGTATTTTGAAAATTCTCTAACACGGAGTAGGCATGTACAGATCGCTTCTGGGACCCAAAAATATCGAAGTTTCGGGTGTTTTGAGCCTGAATTTGAGATATAAACGGGTACAGAAGATGCATGCACATATCGACTTTTGAGCACCTAAAATATCGATTTTGAGCATGTTTTGGGTCTGTATCTTGAAAACATTTCAACTAGGAGTAGGCATGTACAGATCACTTCTTAGACCCAAAAATATCGAATTTTCGGGTGTTTTGAGCCTGAATTTGTGATATAAACATGTACTGAAGATGCATGCACATATCGACTTTTGGGCACGTAAAATATCGATTTTGAGCATGTTTTGGGTCTGTATCTTGAAAACATTCTAACTAGGAGTAGGCATGTACAGATCGCTTGTAGGACCCAAAAATACCGAATTTTCGGGTGTTTTGAGCCTGAATTTGAGATATAAACGGGTACAGAAGATGCATGCACATATCGACTTTGGACACTTAAAATATCGATTTGTAGCATGTTTTGAGCCTATATTTTGAAAACAATCTAGCACTGAGTAGGCATGTACAGATCGCTTCCGGGACTCAAAAATATCGAATTTTCGGGTGTTTTGAGGTTGAATTTGAGATATAAATGAGTGCAGAAGATGCATACACATATTGACTTTGGGCACCTAAAATATCGATTTTCAGCATGTTTTGGGCCTGTATCTGAGTAGGCATGTACAGATCGCTTCTGGGACCCCAAAATATCGAATTTTAGGGTGTTTGGAGCCTGAATTTGAGATATAAACGGGTCACAGAAGATGCATGCACATATCGACTTCTGGGCACCTAAAATATCGATTTTCTGTATGTTTTGGGCCTGTATTTTGAAAATACTCTAACACATGTTCAGATCGCTTCTGGGACCCCAAAATATCGAATTTTCGGATGTTTTGGGCCTGAATTTGAGATATCGGCTTTAGGCACCTAAAATATCGATTTTTAGCATTTTTTGGGCCTATATTTTGAAAATATTCTAGCACTGAGTAGGCATGTACAGATCGCTTCTGGGACCCCAAAATATTGAATTTTCGGGTGTTTTGAGCTTGATTTTGAGATATAAACAGGTACTGAAGATGCATGCACATATCGACTTTTGGGTACCTGAAATATCGATTTTGAGCATGTTTTGGGTCTGTATCTTGAAAACATTCTAACTAGGAGTAGGCATGTACAGATCGTTTCTAAGACCCAAAAATACCGAATTTTAGGGTGTTTTGAGCCTGAATTTGAGATATAAACGGGTAAAGAAGATGCATGCACATATCGACTTTTGGGCACCTAAAATATCGATTTTGAGCATGTTTTTGGTCTGTATCTTGAAAATACTCTAACACGGAGTAGGCAAGTACAGATCGCTTCTGGGACCCTAAAATATCGAATTTTCGGGTGTTTTGGGCCTGAATTTGAGATATCGACTTTGGGCACCTAAAATATCGATTTTTAGCATGTTTTGGGCCTATATTTTGAAAATATTCTAGCACTGAGTAGGCATGTACGGATCGGTTCTGAAACCCCAAAATATCGAATTTTCGGGTGTTTTGAGCCTGAATTTGAGCTATAAACGGGTACAGAAGATGCATGCACATATCGGCTTTGGACACTTAAAATATCGATTTTTAGCATGTTTTGAGCCTATATTTTGAAAACATTCTATCACTGAGTAGGCATGTACAGATCGCTTCTGGGCCCCAAAAATATCAAATTTTCGGGTGTTTTGTGGTTAAATTTGGGTTATAAACGGGGGCAGAAGATGCATACACATATTGACTTTGGGCACCTAAAATATCGATTTTCAGCATGTTTTGGGATTGTATCTTGAAAACATTTTAACTTGGAGTAGGCATGTACAGATCGCTTCTAGGACCCAAAAACACCGAATTTTCGGGTGTTTTGAGCCTGAATTTGAGATATAAACGTGTACAGATGATGCATGCACATATCGACTTTGGACACTTAAAATATCGATTTTTAGCATGTTTTGAGCCTATATTTTGAAAAATTTTTAGCACTGAGTAGGCATGTACAGATCGCTTCTGGGATCCAAAAATATCGAATTTTCGGGTGTTTTGAGGTTGAATTTGGGATATAAACGGGTGCAAAAGATGCATACACATATTGAATTTTGTCACCTAAAATATCGATTTTCAGCATGTTTTGGGCCTGTATTTTGAAAATACTCTAACACGAAGTAGGCAAGTACAGATCGCTTCTGGGACCCCCAAAATATCGAATTTTCGGGTGTTTGGAGCCTGAATTTGAGATATAAACAGGTACAGAAAATGCATGCACATATTGACTTTGGGTACCAAAAATATCAATTTTCAGCATATTTTGGGCCTGTATCTGAGTAGGCATGAATAGATCGATTCTGGGACCCAAAAATATCGAATTTTCGGGTGTTTTGAGCCAGAATTTGAGAGATAAATAGGTACTAAAGATGCATGCACATATCGACTTTTTGGCACCTATAATATCGATTTTTAACATGTTTTGTGTCTGTATCTTGAAAATATTTTAACTTGGAGTAGGCATGTACAGATCGCTTCTAGGACCCAAAAATACCGAATTTTCGGGTGTTTTTAACCTGAATTTGAGATATAAACGTGTACAGAAGATGCATACTCAGATCGACTTTGGACACTTAAAATATCGATTTTTAGCATGTTTTGAGCCTATATTTTGAAAACATTCTAGCACTGAGTAGGCATGTACAGATCGCTTCTGGGACCCAAAAATATCGAATTTTCGGGTGTTTGGAGCCGGAATTTGAGATATAAACGAGTACAGAAGATCTATGCACATATTGACTTTTGGGCACCTAAAAGATCGATTTTCAGTATGTTTTGGGCCTTTTTTTTTTAAATACTCTAACACGGAGTAGGCATGTACAGATCTCTATTGGGACCCCAAAATATCGAGTTTTCGGGTGTTTTGGGCCTGAATTTGAGATATCGACTTTGGGCACCTAAAATATCGATTTTAGCATGTTCTAGACCTATATTTTGAAAATATTCTAGCACTAAGTAGGCATGTACAGATCACTTCTGGGACCCCAAAATATCGAATTTTCGGGTGTTTTGAGCCTGAATTTGAGATATAAACGGGTACAGAAGATGCATGCACATATCGACTTTGGACACTTAAAATATCGATTTTTAGCATGTTTTGAGCCTATATTTAAAAAAAAATTCTAGCACTAAGTAGACATGTACAGATCGCTTCTTGAACCCAAAAATATCGAGTTTTCGGGTGTTTTGAGGTTGAATTTGGGATATAAACGGGTGCAGAAAATGCATACACATTGACTTTTGTCACCTAAAATATCGATTTTTAGCATGTTTTGGGCCTGTATTTTGAAAATACTCTAACACGGAGTAGGCATGTACAGATTGCTTCTGGTGCCCCAAAATATCGAATTTTCGGGTGTTTTGGGCCTGAAATTGAGATATCGACTTTTGGCACCTAAAATATCGATTTTTAGCATGTTTTAGGCCTATATTTTGAAAATATTATATCACTGAGTAATCATGTACAGATCGATTCTGGGACCCAAAAATATCGAATTTTCGGGTGTTTTGAGCCTGAATTTGAGATAAAAACGGGTACAGAAGATGCATGCACATATTGACTTTTGGGCACCTAAAATATCGATTTTTAGCATGTTTTGTGCCTGTATTTTGAAAATACTCTAACACGGAGTAGGCATGTACAGATCGATTTTAGGACCCAAAAATACCGAATTTTCGGGTCTTTTGAGCCTGAATTTGAGCTATAAACGGGTACAGAAGATGCATGCACATATCGGCTTTGGACACTTAAAATATCGATTTTTAGCATGTTTTGAGCCTATATTTTGAAAACATTCTAGCACTGAGTAGGCATGTACAAATCGCTTCTGGGCCCTAAAAATATCAAATTTTCGGGTGTTTTGAGGTTGAATTTGGATTATAAACGGGGGCAGAAGATGCATACACATATTGACTTTGGGCACCTAAAATATAGATTTTTAGCATGTTTTGGGAATGTATCTTAGTAGGCATGTACAGGACGCTTCTAGGACCCCAAAATATCGATATTTTGGGTGTTTGGAGCCTGAATATGAGATATAAACGAGTACAGAAGATGCATGCACATATCGAAATTTGGGCACCTAAAATATCGATTTTCAGCATGTTTTAAGCCTGTATTTTGAAAATACTCTAACACGGAGTAGGCATGTACAGATTGCTTCTGGGACCCAAAAATATCGAAGTTTCGGGTGTTTTGAGCCTGAATTTGAGATATAAACGGGTACAGAAGATGCATGCACATATCGACTTTTGAGCACCTAAAATATCGATTTTGAGCATGTTTTGGGTCTGTATCTTGAAAACATTTCAACTAGGACTAGGCATGTACAGATCGCTTCTTCGACCCAAAAATATCGAATTTTCGGGTATTTTGAGTCTGAATTTGAGATATAAACGGGTACAGAAGATGCATGCACATATCGACTTTTGGGCACCTAAAATATAGATTTTCAGCATGTTTTGGGTCTGTATCTTGAAAACATTCTAACTAGGAGTAGGCATGTACAGATCGCTTCTAGGACCCAAAAATACCAAATTTTCGGGTGTTTTGAGCCTGAATTTGAGAAATAAACGGGTACAGAAGATGCATGAACATATCGACTTTGGACACTTAAAATATCGATTTTTAGCATGTTTAGAACCTATATTTTGAAAACATTCTAGCACTGAGTAGGCATTAACAGATTGCTTCCGGGACCCAAAAATATCGAATTTTCGGGTGTTTTAAGGTTGAATTTGAGATATAAACGAGTGCAGAAGATGCATACACATATTGACTTTGGGCACATAAAATATCGATTTTCAGCATGTTTTGGGCCTGTATCTGAGTAGGCATGTACCGATTGCTTCTGGGACCCCAAAATATCGAATTTTCGGGTGTTTTAAGGTTGAATTTGAGATATAAACGAATGCAGAAGATGCATACACATATTGACTTTGGGCACCTAAAATATCGATTTTCTGCATGTTTTGGGCCTGTATCTGAGTAGGCATGTACAGATCGCTTCTGGGACCCGAAAATCTCGAATTTTCGGGTGTTTTGAGCCTGAATTTGAGATATAAACGGGTACAGAAGATGCATGCACATATCGACTTTTGGGCACCTAAAATATCGATTTTCAGCATGTTTTGGGTCTGTATCTTGAAAACATTCTAACTAGTAGTAGGCATGTACTGACCGCTTTTAGGACCCAAAAATACCGAATTTTCGGGTGTTTTGAGCCTGAATTTGAGATATAAACGGGTACAGAAGATGCATGCACATATCGACTTTGGACACTTAAAATATCGATTTTTAGCATGTTTTGAGCCTATATTTTGAAAACATTCTAGCACTGAGTAGGCATGTACAGATCGTTTCCGGGACCCAAAAATATCGAATTTTCGGGTGTTTTGAGGTTGAATTAGAGATATAAATGAGTGCAGAATATGCATACACATATTGACTTTGGGCACCTATAATATCGATTTTCAGCATGTTTTGGGCCTGTATTTGAGTAGGCATGTACAGATCGCTTCTGGGACCCCAAAATATCGAATTTTTTGGTGTTTGGAGCCTGAATTTGAGATATAAACGGGTCACAGAAGATGCATGCACATATCGACTTCTGGGCACCTAAAATATCGATTTTCTGTATGTTTTGGGCCTGTATTTTGAAAATACTCTAACACATGTACAGATCGCTTCTGGGACCCCAAAATATCGAATTTTCGGATGTTTTGGGCCTGAATTTGAGATATCGGCTTTAGACACCTAAAATATCGATTTTTAGCATTTTTTGGGCCTATATTTTGAAAATATTCTAGCACTGAGTAGGCATGTACAGATCGCTTCTGGGACCCCAAAATATTGAATTTTCGGGTGTTTTGAGCCTGAATTTGAGATATAAACAGGTACTGAAGATGCATGCACACATCGACTTTTGGGTACCTGAAATATCGATTTTGAGCATGTTTTGGGTCTGTATCTTGAAAACATTCTAACTAGGAGTAGGCATGTACAGATCACTTCTTGGACCCAAAAATACCGAATTTTAGGGTGTTTTGAGCCTGAATTTGAGATATAAACAGGTACTGAAGATGCATGCACATATCGACTTTGGACACTTAAAATATCGATTTTTAGCATGTTTTTAGCCTATATTTTGAAAACATTCTAGCACTGAGTAGGCATGTACAAATCGCTTCCGGGACCCAAAAATATCGAATTTTCGGGTGTTTTAAGGTTGAATTTGAGATATATACGAGTGCAGAAGAAGAATACACATATTGACTTTGGGCACCTAAAATATCGATTTTCAGCATGTTTTAGGCCTGTATCTGAGTAGGCATGTACAGATCGCTTCTGGAACCCAAAAATATCGAATTTTCGGGTGTTTTGAGGATGAATTTGGGATATAAACGGGTGCAGAAGATGCATACACATATTGACTTTGGTCACCTAAAATATCGATTTTCAGCATGTTTTGGGCCTGTATTTTGAAAATACTCTAACATGGAGTAGGCAAGTACAGATCGCTTCTGGGACCCCAAAATATCGAATTTTCGGGTGTTTTGGGCCTGAATTTGAGATATCGACTTTGGGCACCTAAAATATCGATTTTTAGCATGTTTTGGGCCTATATTTTGAAAATATTCTAGCACTGAGTAGGCATGTACCGATCGCTTCTGAGACCCCAAAATATCGAATTTTCGGGTGCTTTGAGCCAGAATTTGAGATATAAACGGGTACAGAAGATGAATGCACATATCGACTTTTGGGCACCTAAAATATCGATTTTCAGAATGTTTTGGGCCTGTATCTGAGTAGGCATGTACAGATCGCTTCTGGGACCTCAAAATATCGAATTTTCGGGTGTTTTGAGCCTGAATTTGAGATATAAACGGGTACAGAAGATGCATGCTCATATCGACTTTTGGGCACCTAAAATATCGATTTTCAGCATGTTTTGGGTCTGTATCTTGAAAACATTCTAACTAGGAGTAGGCATGTACAGATCGCTTCTAGGACCCAAAAATATCGAATTTTCGGGTGTTTTGAGGTTGAATTTGAGATATAAATGAGTGCAGAATATGCAAACACATATTGACTTTGGGCACCTATAATATCGATTTTCAGCATGTTTTGGGCCTGTATCTGAGTAGGCATGTACAGATCGCTTCTGGGACCTCAAAATATCGAGTTTTAGGGTGTTTGGAGCCTGAATTTGAGATATAAACGGGTCACAGAAGATGCATGCACATATCGACTTCTGGGCACCTAAAATATCGATTTTCTGTATGTTTTGGGCCTGTATTTTGAAAATACTCTAACACATGTACAGATCGCTTCTGGGACCCCAAAATATCGAATTTTCGGATGTTTTGGGCCTGAATTTGAGATATCGGCTTTAGACACCTAAAATATCGATTTTTAGCATTTTTTGGGCCTATATTTTGAAAATATTCTAGCACTGAGTAGGCATGTACAGATCGCTTCTGGGACCCCAAAATATTGAATTTTCGGGTGTTTTGAGACTGAATTTGAGATATAAACAGGTACTGAAGATGCATGCACATATCGACTTTTGGGTACCTGAAATATCGATTTTGAGCATGTTTTGGGTCTGTATCTTGAAAACATTCTAACTAGGAGTAGGCATGTACAGATCGTTTCTAAGACCCAAAAATACCGAATTTTAGGGAGTTTTGAGCCTGAATTTGAGATATAAAAAGGAACAGAAGATGCATTGACATATCGACTTTGGGCACCTAAAATATCGATTTTCAGCATGTTTTGGGCCTGTATCTGAGTAGGCATGTACAGATCGCTTCTGGGACCCCAAAATATCGAATTTTCGGGTGTTTTGAGCCTGAATTTGAGATATAAACGGGTACAGAAGATGCATGCCCATATCGACTTTTGGGCACCTAAAATATCGATTTTCAGCATGTTATGGGTCTGTATCTTGAAAACATTCTAACTAGGAGTAGGCATGTACAGATCGCTTCAAGGACCCAAAAATCTCGAATTTTCGGGTGTTTTGAGCCTGAATTTGAGATATAAACGGGTACTGAAGATGCATGCACATATCGACTTTTCGGCACCTAAAATATCGATTTTGAACATGTTTTGGGTCTTCATCTTGAAAAAATTCTAACTAGGAGTAGGCATGTACTGACCGCTTCTAGGACCCAAAAATCTCGAATTTTCTGGTGTTTTGAGCCTGAATTTGAGATATAAACGGGTACTGAAGATGCATGCACATATCGACTTTTCGGCACCTAAAATATCGATTTTAAGCATGTTTTGGGTCTGTATCTTGAAAACATTCTAACTAGGAGTAGGCATGTACTGACCGCTTCTAGGACCCAAAAATACCAAATTTTCGGGTGTTTTGAGCCTGAATTTGAGATATAAACGGGTACAGAAGATGCATGCACATATCGACTTTGGACACTTAAAATATCGATTTTTAGCATGTTTTGAGCCTATATTTTGAAAACATTCTAGCACTGAGTAGGCATGTACAGATTGCTTCCGGGACCCAAAAATATCGAATTTTCGGGTGTTTTAAGGTTGAATTTGAGATATAAACGAGAGCAGAAGATGCATACACATATTGACTTTGGGCACCTAAAATATCGATTTTCAGCATGTTTTGGGCCTGTATATTAGTAGGCATGTACAGATCGCTTCTGGGACCCTAAAATATCGAATTTTTGGGTGTTTGAAGCCTGAATTTGAGATATAAACGGGTACAGAAGATGCATGCACATATCGACTTTTGGGCACCTAAAATATCGATTTTCAGTATGTTATGGGCCTGTATTTTGAAAATACTCTAACACGGTGTAGGCATGTATAGTTCGCTTCTGGGACCCCAAAATATCGAATTTTCGGGTGTTTTGGGCCTGAATTTGAGATATCGACTTTGGGCACCTAAAATATCGATTTTTAGCATGATTTGGGCCTATATTTTGAAAATATTCTTGCACTAAGTAGGCATGTACAGATCACTTCTGGGACCCCAAAATATCGAATTTTTGGGTGTTTTGAGAATGAATTTTTGATATAAACGGGTACAGAAGATGCATGCACTTATCGACTTTGGACACTTAAAATATCGATTTTTAGCATGTTTTGAGCCTATATTTTGCAAATATTCTAGCACTGAGTAGGCATGTACAGATCGCTTCTGGGACCCAAAAATATCGAATTTTCGAGTGTTTGGAGCCTGAATTTGAGATATAAACGGGTATAGAGGATGCATCCACATATCGACTTTTGGGAACCTAAAAGATTGATTTTCGGTATTTTTTGGGCCTGTATATTGAAAATACTCTAACACGGAGTAGGCATGTACAGATCGCTTCTGGGACCCCAAAATATCAAATTTTCGGGTGTTTTGGGCCTGAATTTGAGATATCGACTTTGGGCACCTAAAATATCGATTTTTAGCATTCTTGGGGCCTATATTTTGAAAATATTCTAGCAGTGATTAGGCATGTACAGATCGCTTCTGGGATACCAAAATATCGAATTTTTGAGTGTTTGTAGCCTGAATTTGAGATATAAACGGGTACAGAAGATGCATGCACATATCGACTTTTGAGCACCTAAAATATCGATTTTGTGCATGTTTTGGGTCTGTATCTTGAAAACATTCTAACTAGGAGTAGGCATGTACAGATAGCTTCTTGGACCCAAAAATATCGAATTTTCGAGTGTTTTGAGCCTGAATTTGAGATATAAACAGGTACTGAAGATGCATGCACATATCGACTTTTGGGCACCTAAAATATCGATTTTGAGCAAGTTTTGGGTCTGTATCTTGAAAACATTCTAACTAGGAGTAGGCATGTACAGATCGCTTGTAGGACCCAACAATACCGAATTTTCGGGTGTTTTGAGCCTGAATTTGAGATATAAACGGGTACAGAAGATGCATGCACATATCGACTTTGGACACTTAAAATATCGATTTTTAGCATGTTTTAAGCCTATATTTTGAAAACATTCTAGCACTGAGTAGGCATGTACAGATCGCTTCCGGGACCCAAAAATTTCGAATTTTCGGGTGTTTTAAGGTTGAATTTGAGATATAAATGAGTGCAGAAGATGCATACACATATTGACTTTGGGCACCTAAAATATCGATTTTCAGCATGTTTCTGGCCTGTATCTGAGTAGGCATGTACAGATCGCTTTTGGGACCCCAAAATATCGAATTTTAGGGTGTTTGGAGCCTGAATTTGAAATATAAACGGGTCACAGAAGATGCATGCACATATCGACTTCTGGGCACCTAAAATATCGATTTTCTGTATGTTTTGGGCCTGTATTTTGAAAATACTCTAACACATGTACAGATCGCTTCTGGGACCCCAAAATATCGAATTTTCGGATGTTTTGGGCCTGAATTTGAGATATCGGCTTTGGGCACCTAAAATATCGATTTTTAGCATTTTTTGGGACTATATTTTGAAAATATTCTAGCACTGAGTAGGCATGTACAGATCGCTTCTGGAACCCCAAAATATCGAATTTTCGGGAGTTTTGAGTCTGAATTTGAGATATAAACAGGTACTAAAGATGCATGAACATATCGACTTTTGGGCACCTAAAATATCGATAATAAGCATGTTTTCGGTCTGTATCTTGAAAACATTTTAACTAGGAGTAGGCATATACTGACCGCTTCTAGGACCCAAAAATACTGAATTTTCGGGTGTTTTGAGCCTGAATTTAAGATATAAACGGGTACAGAAGATGCATGCTCATATCGACTTTGGACACTTAAAATATTGATTTTTAGCATGTTTTGAGCCTATATTTTGAAAACATTCTAACACTGAGTAGGCATGTACAGATCGCTTCCGGGACCCAAAAATATCGAATTTTCGGGTGTTTTAAGGTTGAATTTGAGATATAAACGAGTGCAGAAGATGCATACACATATTGACTTTGGGCACCTAAAATATCGATTTTCAGCATGTTTTGGGCCTGTATCCGAGTAGGCATGTACAGATCGCTTCTGGGACCCCAAAATATCGAATTTTCGGGTGTTTTGAGCCTGAATTTGAGATATAAACGAGTACAGAAGATGCATGCACATATCGACTTTTGGGCACCTAAGATATCGATATTTAGCATGTTTTGGGTCTGTATCTTTAAAACATTCTAACTAGGAGTAGGCATGTACAGATCGCTTCTAGGACCCCAAAATATCGAATTTTCGGGTGTTTTGAGCCTGAATTTGAGATATAAACAGGTACTGAAGATTCATGCACATATCGACTTTTGGGCACCTAAAATATCGATTTTGAGCATGTTTTGGGTCTGTATCTTGAAAACATTCTAACTAGGAGTAGGCATCTACTGACCGCTTCTAGGACCCAAAAATACCGAATTTTCGGGTGTTTTGAGCCTGAATTTGAGATATAAACGGGTACAGAAGATGCATGCACATATCGACTTTGGACAATTAAAATATCGATTTTTAGCATGTTTTGAGCCTATATTTTGAAAACATTCTAGCACTGAGTAGGCATGTACAGCTCGCTTCCGTGACCCAAAAATATCGAATTTTCGGGTGTTTTAAGGTTGAATTTGAGATATAAACGAGTGCAGAAGATGCATACACATATTGACTTAGGGCACCTAAAATATCGATTTTCAGGATGTTTTGGGCTAGTATCTGAGTAGGCATGTACAGATCGCTTCTGGGACCACAAAATATCGAATTTTCGGGTGTTTGGAGCCTGAATTTGAGATATAAACGGGTACAGAAGATGCATGCACATATCGACTTTTGGGAACCTAAAAGATCGATTTTCAGTATGTTTTGAGCCTATATTTTGAAAATATTCTAGCACTAAGTAGGCATGTACAGATCGCTTCTGGGACTCCAAAATATCGAATTTCCGGGTGTTTTGAGGTTGAATTTGGGATATAAACGGGTGCAGAAGATGCATACACATATTGACTTTGGTCACCTAAAATATCGATTTTTAGCATGTTTTGGGCCTGTATTTTGAAAATACTCTGACACGGAGAAGGCAAGTACAGATCGCTTCTTGGACCCCTAAATATCGAATTTTCGAGTGTTTGGAGCCTGAATTTGAGATATATACGGGTACAGAAGATGCATCCACATATCGACTTTTGGGAATCTAAAAGATTGATTTTCAGTATGTTTTTGGCCTGTATATTGAAAATACTCTAACACGGAGTAGGCATGTACAGATCGCTTCTGGGACCCCAAAATATCGAATTTTCGGGTGTTTTGGCCTGAATTTGAGATATCGACTTTGGGCACCTTAAATATCGATTTTTAGCATTTTTTGGGCCTATATTTGGAAAATATTCTAGCACTGAGTTGGCATGTACAGATCGCTTCTGGGATCCCAAAATATCGAATTTTTGGGTGTTTTGAGCCTGAATTTGAGATATAAACAGTTACTGAAGATGCATGCACATATAGACTTTTGAGCACCTAAAATATCGATTTTGAGCATGTTTTGAGTCTGTGTCTTGAAAACATTCTAACTAGGAGTAGGCATGTACAGATCGCTTCTAGGACTCAAAAATATCGAATTTTCAAGTGTTTTGACCCTTAATTTGAGATATAAACAGGTACTGAAGATGCATGCACATATCGACTTTTGGGTACCTAAAATATCGATTTTGAGCATGTTTTGGGTCTGTATCTTGAAAACATTCTAACTAGGAGTAGGCATGTACAGATCGCTTTTAGGACCCAACAATACCGAATTTTTGGGTGTTTTGAGCCTGAATTTGAGATATAAACGGGTACAGAAGATGCATTCACATATCGACTTTTGGGCACCTAAAATATCGATTTTCTGTATGTTTTTGGAGTGTATTTTGAAAATACTCTAACACATGTACAGATCGCTTCTGGGACCCCAAAATATCGAATTTTCGGATGTTTTGGGCCTGAATTTGAGATATCGACTTTTGGCACCTAAAATATCGATTTTTATCATTTTTTGGGCCTATATTTTGACAATATTCTAGCACTGAGTAGGCATGTACAGATCGCTTCTGGGACCCAGAAATATCGAATTTTCGGGTGTTTTGAGCCTGAATTTGAGATATAAACGGGTACGGAAGATGCATGCACATATCGACTTTGGACACTTAAAATATCGATTTTTAGCATGTTTTGAGCCTATATTTTGAAAAAAGTCTAGCACTGAGTATGCATGTACAGATCGCTTCCGGGACCCAAAAATATAGAATTTTCGGGTGTTTTGAGGTTGAATTTGAGATATAAACGAGTGTAGAAGATGCATACACATATTGACTTTGGGAACCTAAAATATCAATTTTCAGCATGTTTTGGGCCTGTATCTGAGTAGGCATGTACAGATCGCTTTTGGGATCCCAAAATATCGAATTTTCGGGTGTTTGGAGCCTGAATTTGAGATATAAACGGGTACAGAAGATGCATGCACATATCGACTTTTGGGCACCTAAAATATCGATTTTCTGTATGTTTTCGGTCTGTATTTTGAAAATACCTTAACACATGTACAGATCACTTCTGGGACCCCAAAATATCGAATTTTCGGGTGTTTTGGGCCTGAATTTGAGATATCGACTTTTGGCACATAAAATATCGATTTTTATCATTTTTTGGGCCTATATTTTGAAAATATTCTAGCACTGAGTAGGCATGTACAGATCGCTTCTGGGACCCAGAAATATCGAATTTTCGGGTGTTTTGAGCCTGAATTTGAGATATAAACGGGTACGGAAGATGCATGCACATATCGACTTTGGACACTTAAAATATCGATTTTTAGCATGTTTTGAGCCTATATTTTGAAAAAAGTCTAGCACTGAGTATGCATGTACAGATCGCTTCCGGGACCCAAAAATATAGAATTTTCGGGTGTTTTGAGGTTGAATTTGAGATATAAACGAGTGTAGAAGATGCATACACATATTGACTTTGGGAACCTAAAATATCAATTTTCAGCATGTTTTGGGCCTGTATCTGAGTAGGCATGTACAGATCGCTTTTGGGATCCCAAAATATCGAATTATCGGGTGTTTGGAGCCTGAATTTGAGATATAAACGGGTACAGAAGATGCATGCACATATCGACTTTTGGGCACCTAAAATATCGATTTTCCGTATGTTTTCGGTCTGTATTTTGAAAATACCTTAATACATGTACAGATCGCTTCTGGGACCCCAAAATATCGAATTTTTCGGGTGTTTTGGGCCTGAATTTGAGATATCGACTTTGGGCACCTAAAATATCGATTTTTAGCATGTTTTGGGCCTATATTTTGAAAATTTTCTAGCACTGAGTAGGCATGTACAGATCGCTTCTGGAACCCCAAAATATCGAATTTTCGGGTGTTTTGAGCCTGAATTTGAGATATAAACGGGTACAGAAGATGCATGCACATATCGACTTTGGACACTTAAAATATCGATTTTTAGCATGTTTTGAGCCTATATTTTGAAAAAAGTCTAGCACTGAGTATGCATGTACAGATCGCTTCCGGAACCCAAAAATATAAAATTTTCGGGTGTTTTTGAGGTTGAATTTGAGATATAAACGAGTGCAGAAGATGCATACACATATTAATTTTGGGCACCTAAAATATTAATTTTCAGCATGTTTTGGGCCTGTATCTGAGTAGGCATGTACAGAACGCTACTGGGACCCTAAAATATCGAATTTTCGGGTGTTTGGAGCCTGAATTTGAGATATAAACGGGTACAGAAGATTCATGCACATATCGACTTTTGGGCAACTAAAATATCGATTTTGAGCATGTTTTGGGTCTGTATCTTGAATACATTCTAACTATGAATAGGTATGTACAGAACGCTTCTAGGACCCAAAAAGACCGAATTTTCGGGTGTTTTGAGCCTGAATTTGAGATATAAACGGTTACAGAAGATGCATGCACATATCGACTTTGGACACTTAAAATATCGATTTTTAGCATGTTTTGAGCCTATATTTTGAAAACATTCTAGCACTGAGTAGGCATGTACAGATCGCTTCTGGGACCCCAAAATATCGAATTTTCAGGTGTTTGGAGCCTGAATTTGAGACATAAACGGGTACAGAAGTTGTATTCACATATCGACTTTCCGGCACATAAAAGATCGATTTTTAGCATGTTTTTGGCCTGTATTTTAAAAATATTCTAGCACTGAGTAGGCATGTACAGATCGCTTCTGGGACCCCAAAATATCGAATTTTCGGGTGTTTGGAGCCTGAATTTGAGACATAAACGGGTACAGAAGATGCATGCGCATATCGACTTTTGGGCACCTAAAATATCGATTTTCGGTATGTTTTGGGCCTGTATTTTGAAAATACTCTAACACGGAGTAGGCATGTACAGATCGCTTCTAAGACCCAAAAATACCGAATTTTCGGGTGTTTTGAGCCTGAATTTCAGATATAAACGTGTACAGAAGATGCATGCACATATCGACTTAGGACACATAAAATATCGATTTTTAGCATGTTTTAAGCCTATATTTTGAAAACATTCTAGCACTGAGTAGGCATGTACAGATCGCTTCTGGGACCCAAAAATATCGAATTTTCGGGTGTTTTGAGGTTGAATTTGAGATAAAAACGGGTACAGAAGATGCATGCACATATCGACTTTTGGGCACCTAAAACATCGATTTTCAGGATGTTTTGGGCCTGTATATTGAAAAAACTTTAACACGAAGTAGGCATGTACAGTTCGCTTCTGGGACCCCAAAATATCGAATTTTCGGGTTTTTTGAGATTGAATTTGAGATATAAACCGGTTCTGAAGATGCATACACATATCGACTTTTGGGCACCTAAAAGATCGATTTTAGCATGTTTTGGGTCTGTATCTTGAAAACATTCTAACTAGGAAAAGGTATGTACAGATCGCTTCTAGGACTCAAAAATACCGAATTCTCGGGTGTTTTGTGCCTGAATTTGAGATATAAACGGGTAGAGAAGATGCATGCACATATCGACTTCTGGTCACCTAAAAGATCGATTTTCAGTATGTTTTGAGCCTATATTTTGTACAGATCGCTTATGGGACCCCAAAATATCGAATTTTCGGGTGTTTTGAGGTTGAATTTGAGATATAAACGAGTGCAGAAGATGCATACACATATTGACTTTGGGCACCTAAAATATCGATTTTCAGCATGTTTTGGGCCTGTATCTGAGTAGGCATGTACAGATCGCTTCTGGGACCCCAAAATATCGAATTTTCGGGTGTTTGGAGACTGAATTTGAGATGTAAACGGGTACAGAAGATGCATGCACATATCGACTTTTGGGCACATAAAAGATCGATTTTTATCATGTTTTGGGCCTGTATTTTGAAAATATTCTAGCACTGAGTAGGTATGTACAGATCGCTTCTTGGACCCCAAAATTTCTAATTTTCGGATGTTTTGAGCCTGAATTTGAGATATAAACGGGTACAGAAGATGCATGCACATATCGACTTTTGGGCACCTAAAATATCGATTTTTAGCATGTTTTGAGCCTATATCTTGAAAACATTCTAGCATTGAGTAGGCATGTACAGATTGCTTCTGGGACCCAAAAATATCGAATTTTCGGGTGTTTTGAGGTTGAATTTGTGATATAAACGGATGCAGAAGATGCATACACATATTGACTTTGGGCACTTAAAATATCGATTTTCAGCATGTTTTGCGGGCTGTATCTGAGTAGGCATGTACAGATCGCTTCTGGGACCTCAAAATATCGAATTTTCGGGTGTTTGGAGCCTGAATTTGAGATATAAACGGGTACAGAAGATGCATGTACATATCGACCTTTGGGGACATAAAAGATCGATTTTTAGCATGTTTTTGGTCTGTATCTGAGTAGGCATGTACAGATCGCTTCTGGGACCCCAAAATATTGAATTTTCGGGTGTTTGGAGACTAAATTTGAGATATAAACGGGTACAGAAGATGCATGCACATATCGACTTTTGGGCTCCTAAAACATCGATTTTCAGTATGTTTTGGGCCTGTATATTGAAAATACTCTAACACGAAGTAGGCATGTACAATTCGCTTCTGGGACCCCAAAATATCGAATTTTCTGGTGTTTTGAGCCTGAATTTGAGATATAAACAGGTACTGAAGATGCATACACATATCGACTTTTGGGCACCTAAAATATCGATTTTAGCATGTTTTGGGTCTGTATCTGAGTAGGCATGTACAGATCGCTTCTGGGACCCCAAAATATCGACATTTTGGGTGTTTGGAGCCTGAATTTGAGACATAAACGGGTACAGAAGATGCATGAACATATCGACTTTTAGGCACATAAAATATCGATTTTCTGTATGTTTTGGGCTTGTATTTTGAAAATACTCTAACTAGGAGTAGGCATGTACAGATCGCTTCTAGGACCCTAAAATACCGAATTTTCGGGTGTTTTGAGCCTGAATTTGAGATATTAACGGGTACATAAGATGCATGCACATATCGACTTTGGACACTTAAAATATCGATTTTTAGCATGTTTTGAGCCTATATTTTGAAAAGATTCTAGTACTGAGTAGGCATGTACAGATTGTTTCTGGAACCCAAAAATATCGAATTTTCGGGTGTTTTGAGGTTGAATTTGAGATATAAACGAGTGCAGAAGAGGCATACACATATTGACTTTGGGCACCTAAAATATCGATTTTCAGCATGTTTTGGGCCTGTATCTGAGTAGGCATGTAGAGATCGCTTCTGGGATCCCAAAATTTCGAATTTTCGGATGTTTTGAGCCTGAATTTGAAATATCAACGGGTACAGAAGATGCATGCACATATCGACTTTTGGGCACCTAAAATATCGATTTTTAGCATGTTTTGAGCCTATATTTTGAAAACATTCTAGCATTGAGTAGGCATGTACAGATTGCTTCTGGGACCCCAAAATATCGAATTTTCGGGTGTTTTGAGGTTGAATTTGAGATATAAACGAGTGCAGAAGATGAATACACATATTGACTTTGGGCACCTAAAATATCGATTTTCAGCATGTTTTGGGCCTGTATCTGAGTAGGCATGTACAGATCGCTTCTGGGATCCCAAAATATCGAATTTTCGGGTGTTTGGAGACTGAATTTGAGATATAAACGGGTACAGAAGATGCATGCACAAATCGACTTTTGGGCACATAAAAGATCGATTTTTAGCATGTTTTGGGCCTGTATTTTGAAAATATTCTAGCATTGAGTAGGCATGTACAGATCGCTTCTTGGACCCCAAAATATCGAATATTCGGATACTTTGAGTCTGAATTTGAGATATAAACGGGTACAGAAGATGCATCCACATATCGACTTTTGGGCACCTAAAATATCGATTTTTAGCATGTTTTGTTCCTATATTTTGAAAACATTCTAGCATTGAGTAGGCATGTACAGATTGCTTCTGGGACCCAAAAATATCGAATTTTCGGGTGTTTTGAGGTTGAATTTGTGATATAAACGGGTGCAGAAGATGCATACACATATTGACTTTTTGCACCTAAAATATCGATTTTCAGCATGTTTTTGGCCTGTATCTGAGTAGGCATGTACAGATCGCTTCTGGGACCCCAAAATATCGAATTTTCGGGTGTTTGGAGCCTGAATTTGAGACATAAACGGGTACAGAAGATGCATGCACATATCGACTTTTAGGCATATAAAATATCGATTTTCTGTATGTTTTGGGCCTGTATTTTGAAAATACTCTAACTAGGAGTAGGCATGTAAAGATCGCTTCTAGGACCCTAAAATACCGAATTTTCGGGTGCTTTGAGCCTGAATTTGAGATATAAACGAGTGCAGAAGATGCATACACATATTGACTTTGGGCACCTAAAATTTCGATTTTCAGCATGTTTTGGGCCTGTATCTGAGTAGTCATGTACAGATCGCTTCTGGGACCTCAAAATATCGAATTTTCGGGTGTTTGGAGCCTGAATTTGAGATATAAACGGGTACAGAAGATGCATGCACATATCGACTTTTGGGCACATAAAAGATCGATTTTTAGCATGTTTTGAGCCTGTATTTTTAAAATATTCTAGCACTGAGTAGGCATGTACAGATCGCTTCTGGGACCCGAAAATATGGAATTTTCGGGTGTTTTGAGCATGAATTTGAGATATAAACGGGTACAGAAAATGCATGCACATATCGACTTTTGGGCACCTAAAATATCGATTTTTAGCATGTTTTTGGTCTGTATCTGAGTAGGCATGTACAGATCGCTTCTGGGACCCCAAAATATCGAATTTTCGGGTGTTTGGAGACTAAATTTGAGATATAAACGGGTACAGAAGATGCATGCACATATCGACTTTTGGGCACCTAAAATATCGATTTTTAGCATGTTTTGGGTCTGTATCTTGAAAACATTCTAACTAGGAGTAGGTATATACAGATCGCTTATAGGACCCAAAAATACCGAATTCTCGGGTTTTTTGTGCCTGAATTTGAGATATAAAAGGGTACAGAAGATGCATGCACATATCGACTTCTGGGCACCTAAAACATCGATTTTCAGTATGTTTTGGGCCTATATTTTGAAAAGATTCTAGTACTAAGTAGGCATGTACAGATCGCTTCTGGGACCCCAAAATATCGAATTTTCGGGTGTTTTGAGGTTGAATTTGAGATATAAACGAGTGCAGAAGATGCATACACATATTGACTTTGGGCACCTAAAATATTGATTTTCAGCATGTTTTGGGCCTGTATCTGAGTAGGCATGTAGAGATCGCTTCTGGGACCCAAAAATATCGAATTTTCGGGTGTTTGGAGCCTGAATTTGAGACATAAACGGGTAAAGAAGATGCATGCACATATCGACTTTTAGGCACATATAATATCGATTTTCTGTATGTTTTGGGCCTGTATTTTGAAAATACTCTAACTAGGAGTAGGCATGTAAAGATCGCTTCTAGGACCCTAAAATACCGAATTTTCGGGTGTTTTGAGCCTGAATTTGAGTTATTAACGGGTACTGAAGATGCATGCACATATCGACTTTGGACACTTAAAATATCGATTTTTAGCATGTTTTGAGCCTATAATTTGAAAAGATTCTAGTACTGAGTAGGCATGTACAGATCGCTTCTGGGACCCCAAAATATCGAATTTTCGAGTGTTTTGAGGTTGAATTTGAGATATAAACGAGTGCAGAAGATGCATACACATATTGACTTTGGGCACCTAAAATATCGATTTTCAGCATGTTTTGGGCCTGTATCTGAGTAGGCATGTACAAATCGCTTCTGGGACCCCAGAATATCGAATTTTCGGGTGTTTGGAGACTGATTTTGAGATATAAACGGGTACAGAATATGCATACAAATATCGACTTTTGGGCACATAAAAGATCGATTTTTAGCATGTTTTAGGCCTGTATTTTGAAAATATTCTAGCACTGAGTAGGCATGTACAGATCGCTTCTGGGACCCCAAAATATCGAATTTTCGGGTGTTTGGAGCCTGAATTTGAGACATAAACGGGTACAGAAGATGCATCCACATATCGACTTTTGGGAATCTAAAAGATTGATTTTCAGTATGTTTTGGGCCTGTATATTGAAAATACTCTAACACGGAGTAGGCATGTACAGATCGCTTCTGGGACCCCAAAATATCGAATTTTCGGGTGTTTTGGCCTGAATTTGAGATATCGACTTTGGGCACCTTAAATATCGATTTTTAGCATTTTTTGGGCCTATATTTGGAAAATATTCTAGCACTGAGTTGGCATGTACAGATCGCCTCTGGGATCCCAAAATATCGAATTTTTGGGTGTTTTGAGCCTGAATTTGAGATATAAACAGTTACTGAAGATGCATGCACATATAGACTTTTGAGCACCTAAAATATCGATTTTGAGCATGTTTTGAGTCTGTGTCTTGAAAACATTCTAACTAGGAGTAGGCATGTACAGATCGCTTCTAGGACTCAAAAATATCGAATTTTCAAGTGTTTTGACCCTTAATTTGAGATATAAACAGGTACTGAAGATGCATGCACATATCGACTTTTGGGTACCTAAAATATCGATTTTGAGCATGTTTTGGGTCTGTATCTTGAAAACATTCTAACTAGGAGTAGGCATGTACAGATCGCTTTTAGGACCCAACAATACCGAATTTTTGGGTGTTTTGAGCCTGAATTTGAGATATAAACGGGTACAGAAGATGCATTCACATATCGACTTTTGGGCACCTAAAATATCGATTTTCTGTATGTTTTTGGAGTGTATTTTGAAAATACTCTAACACATGTACAGATCGCTTCTGGGACCCCAAAATATCGAATTTTCGGATGTTTTGGGCCTGAATTTGAGATATCGACTTTTGGCACCTAAAATATCGATTTTTATCATTTTTTGGGCCTATATTTTGAAAATATTCTAGCACTGAGTAGGCATGTACAGATCGCTTCTGGGACCCAGAAATATCGAATTTTCGGGTGTTTTGAGCCTGAATTTGAGATATAAACGGGTACGGAAGATGCATGCACATATCGACTTTGGACACTTAAAATATCGATTTTTAGCATGTTTTGAGCCTATATTTTGAAAAAAGTCTAGCACTGAGTATGCATGTACAGATCGCTTCCGGGACCCAAAAATATAGAATTTTCGGGTGTTTTGAGGTTGAATTTGAGATATAAACGAGTGTAGAAGATGCATACACATATTGACTTTGGGAACCTAAAATATCAATTTTCAGCATGTTTTGGGCCTGTATCTGAGTAGGCATGTACAGATCGCTTTTGGGATCCCAAAATATCGAATTTTCGGGTGTTTGGAGCCTGAATTTGAGATATAAACGGGTACAGAAGATGCATGCACATATCGACTTTTGGGCACCTAAAATATCGATTTTCTGTATGTTTTCGGTCTGTATTTTGAAAATACCTTAACACATGTACAGATCGCTTCTGGGACCCCAAAATATCGAATTTTCGGGTGTTTTGGGCCTGAATTTGAGATATCGACTTTTGGCACCTAAAATATCGATTTTTATCATTTTTTGGGCCTATATTTTGAAAATATTCTAGCACTGAGTAGGCATGTACAGATCGCTTCTGGGACCCAGAAATATCGAATTTTCGGGTGTTTTGAGCCTGAATTTGAGATATAAACGGGTACGGAAGATGCATGCACATATCGACTTTGGACACTTAAAATATCGATTTTTAGCATGTTTTGAGCCTATATTTTGAAAAAAGTCTAGCACTGAGTATGCATGTACAGATCGCTTCCGGGACCCAAAAATATAGAATTTTCAGGTGTTTGGAGCCTGAATTTGAGATATAAACGGGTACAGAAGATGCATGCACATATCGACTTTTGGGCACCTAAAATATCGATTTTCTGTATGTTTTCGGTCTGTATTTTGAAAATATCTTAACACATGTACAGATCGCTTCTGGGACCCCAAAATTTCGAATTTTCGGGTGTTTTGGGCCTGAATTTGAGATATCGACTTTTGGCACCTAAAATATCGATTTTTAGCATGTTTTGGGCCTATATTTTGAAAATTTTCTAGCACTGAGTAGGCATGTACAGATCGCTTCTGGGACCCCAAAATATCGAATTTTCGGGAGTTTTGAGCCTGAATTTGAGATATAAACGGGTACAGAAGATGCATGCACATATCGACTTTGGACACTTAAAATATCGATTTTTAGCATGTTTTGAGCCTATATTTTGAAAAAAGTCTAGCACTGAGTATGCATGTACAGATCGCTTCCGGAACCCAAAAATATAAAATTTTCGGGTGTTTTGAGGTTGAATTTGAGATATAAACGAGTGCAGAAGATGCATACACATATTGATTTTGGGCACCTAAAATATTAATTTTCAGCATGTTTTGGGCCTGTATCTGAGTAGGCATGTACAGATCGCTTCTGGGACCCTAAAATATCGAATTTTCGGGTGTTTGGAGCCTGAATTTGAGATATAAACGGGTACAGAAGATTCATGCACATATCGACTTTTGGGCAACTAAAATATCGATTTTGAGCATGTTTTGGGTCTGTATCTTGAAAACATTCTAACTATGAATAGGCATGTACAGAACGCTTCTAGGACCCAAAAAGACCGAATTTTCGGGTGTTTTGAGCCTGAATTTGAGATATAAACGGTTACAGAAGATGCATGCACATATCGACTTTGGACACTTAAAATATCGATTTTTAGCATGTTTTGAGCCTATATTTTGAAAACATTCTAGCACTGAGTAGGCATGTACAGATCGCTTCTGGGACCCCAAAATATCGAATTTTCAGGTGTTTGGAGCCTGAATTTGAGACATAAACGGGTACAGAAGTTGCATGCACATATCGACTTTCCGGCACATAAAAGATCGATTTTTAGCATGTTTTTGGCCTGTATTTTGAAAATATTCTAGCACTGAGTAGGCATGTACAGATCGCTTCTGGGACCCCAAAATATCGAATTTTCGGGTGTTTTGAGCCTGAATTTGAGATATAAACGGGTACAGATGATGCATGCACATATCGACTTTTGGGCACCTAAAATATCGATTTTTAGCATGTTTTTGGTCTGTATCTTGAAAACATTCTAACTAGCAATAGGCTTGTACTGATCGCTTATAGGAATGAAAAAATACCGAATTTTCAGGTGTTTTGAGCCTGAATTTAAAAATATAAACGGGTACATAAGATGCATGTACATATCGACTTTGAACACATAAAATATCGATTTGTAGCATGTTTTGACCCTATATTTTGAAAACATTCTAGCACTGAGTAGGCATGTACAGATCCCTTCTGGGACCCAAAAATATCGAATTTTCGGGTTTTTTGAGGTTGAATTTGGGATATAAATGGGTGCAGAAGATGCATACACATATTGACTTTGGGCACCTAAAATATCGATTTTCAGCATGTTTTGAGCCTGTATCTGAGTAGGCATGTACAGATCGCTTCTGGGACCCCAAAATATCGAATTTTCGGGTGTTTGGAGCCTGAATTTGAGACATAAACGGGTACAGAAGATGCATTCACATATCGACTTTTGGGCACCTAAAATATCGATTTTCGGTATGTTTTGGGCCTGTATTTTGAAAATACTCTAACACGGAGTAGGCATGTACAGATCGCTTCTAAGACCCAAAAATACCGAATTTTCGGGTGTTTTGAGTCTGAATTTGAGATATAAACGTGTACAGAAGATGCATGCACATATCGACTGTGGACACTTAAAATATCGATTTTTAGCATGTTTTGAGCCTAAATTTTGAAAAAAGTCTAGCACTGAGTAGGCATGTACAGATCGCTTCTGGGACCCAAAAATATCGAATTTTCGGGTGTTTTGAGGTTGAATTTGAGATAAAAACGGGTACAGAAGATGCATGCACATATCGACTTTTGGGCACCTAAAACATCGATTTTCAGCATGTTTTGGGCCTGTTTATTGAAAAAACTTTAACACGAAGTAGGCATGTACAGTTCGCTTCTGGGACCCCAAAATATCGAATTTTCGGGTTTTTTGAGATTGAATTTGAGATATAAACCGGTTCTGAAGATGCATACACATATCGACTTTTGGGCACCTAAAAGATCGATTTTAGCATGTTTTGGGTCTGTATCTTGAAAACATTCTAACTAGGAGTAGGTATGTACAGATCGCTTCTAGGACTCAAAAATACCGAATTCTCGGGTGTTTTGTGCCTGAATTTGAGATATAAACGGGTAGAGAAGATGCATGCACATATCGACTTCTGGTCACCTAAAAGATCGATTTTCAGTATGTTTTGAGCCTATATTTTGTACAGATCGCTTATGGGACCCCAAAATATCGAATTTTCGGGTGTTTTGAGGTTGAATTTGAGATATAAACGAGTGCAGAAGATGCATACACATATTGACTTTGGGCACCTAAAATATCGATTTTCAGCATGTTTTGGGCCTGTATCTGAGTAGGCATGTACAGATCGCTTCTGGGACCCCAAAATATCGAATTTTCGGGTGTTTGGAGACTGAATTTGAGATGTAAACGGGTACAGAAGATGCATGCACATATCGACTTTTGGGCACATAAAAGATCGATTTTTAGCATGTTTTGGGCCTGTATTTTGAAAATATTCTAGCACTGAGTAGGTATGTACAGATAGCTTCTTGGACCCCAAAATTTCTAATTTTCGGATGTTTTGAGCCTGAATTTGAGATATAAACGGGTACAGAAGATGCATGCACATATCGACTTTTGGGCACCTAAAATATCGATTTTTAGCATGTTTTGAGCCTATATCTTGAAAACATTCTAGCATTGAGTAGGCATGTACAGATTGCTTCTGGGACCCAAAAATATCGAATTTTCGGGTGTTTTGAGGTTGAATTTGTGATATAAACGGATGCAGAAGATGCATACACATATTGACTTTGGGCACTTAAAATATCGATTTTCAACATGTTTTGCGGGCTGTATCTGAGTAGGCATGTACAGATCGCTTCTGGGACCTCAAAATATCGAATTTTCGGGTGTTTGGAGCCTGAATTTGAGATATAAACGGGAACAGAAGATGCATGTACATATCGACCTTTGGGGACATAAAAGATCGATTTTTAGCATGTTTTTGGTCTGTATCTGAGTAGGCATGTACAGATCGCTTCTGGGACCCCAAAATATTGAATTTTCGGGTGTTTGGAGACTAAATTTGAGATATAAACGGGTACAGAAGATGCATGCACATATCGACTTTTGGGCTCCTAAAACATCGATTTTCAGTATGTTTTGGGCCTGTATATTGAAAATACTCTAACACGAAGTAGGCATGTACAATTCGCTTCTGGGACCCTAAAATATCGAATTTTCTGGTGTTTTGAGCCTGAATTTGAGATATAAACAGGTACTGAAGATGCATACACATATCGACTTTTGGGCACCTAAAATATCGATTTTAGCATGTTTTGGGTCTGTATCTGAGTAGGCATGTACAGATCGCTTCTGGGACCCCAAAATATCGACATTTTGGGTGTTTGGAGCCTGAATTTGAGACATAAACGGGTACAGAAGATGCATGAACATATCGACTTTTAGGCACATAAAATATCGATTTTCTGTATGTTTTGGGCTTGTATTTTGAAAATACTCTAACTAGGAGTAGGCATGTACAGATCGCTTCTAGGACCCTAAAATACCGAATTTTCGGGTGTTTTGAGCCTGAATTTGAGATATTAACGGGTACATAAGATGCATGCACATATCGACTTTGGACACTTAAAATATCGATTTTTAGCATGTTTTGAGCCTATATTTTGAAAAGATTCTAGTACTGAGTAGGCATGTACAGATTGTTTCTGGAACCCAAAAATATCGAATTTTCGGGTGTTTTGAGGTTGAATTTGAGATATAAACGAGTGCAGAAGATGCATACACATATTGACTTTGGGCACCTAAAATATCGATTTTCAGCATGTTTTGGGCCTGTATCTGAGTAGGCATGTACAGATTGCTTCTGGGACCCAAAAATAACGAATTTTCGGGTGTTTTGAGGTTGAATTTGAGATATAAACGAGTGCAGAAGATGAATACACATATTGACTTTGGGCACCTAAAATATCGATTTTCAGCATGTTTTGGTCCTGTATCTGAGTAGGCATGTACAGATCGCTTCTGGGATCCCAAAATATCGAATTTTCGGGTGTTTGGAGACTGAATTTGAGATATAAACGGGTACAGAAGATGCATGCACAAATCGACTTTTGGGCACATAAAATATCGATTTTTAGCATGTTTTGGGCCTGTATTTTGAAAATATTCTAGCATTGAGTAGGCATGTACAGATCGCTTCTTGGACCCCAAAATATCGAATATTCGGATACTTTGAGTCTGAATTTGAGATATAAACGGGTACAGAAGATGCTTCCACATATCGACTTTTGGGCACCTAAAATATCGATTTTTAGCATGTTTTGTTCCTATATTTTGAAAACATTCTAGCATTGAGTAGGCATGTACAGATTGCTTCTGGGACCCAAAAATATCGAATTTTCGGGTGTTTTGAGGTTGAATTTGAGATATAAACGAGTGCAGAAAATGCATACACATATTGACTTTGGGCACCTAAAATATTGATTTTCAGCATGTTTTAGGCCTGTATCTGAGTAGGCATGTACAGATCGCTTCTGGGACCCCAAAATATCGAATTTTCGGGTGTTTGGAGCCTGAATTTGAGACATAAACGGGTACAGAAGATGCATGCACATATCGACTTCTGGGCACATAAAATATTGATTTTCGGTATGTTTTGGACCTGTATTTTGAAAATACTCTAACAAAGAGTAGGCATGTACAGATCGCTTCTAGGACCCAAAAATACCGAATTTTCGGGTGTTTTGAGCCTGAATTTGAGTTATTAACTGGTACAGAAGATGCATGCACATATCGACTTTGGACACATAAAATATCGATTTTTAGCATGTTTTGAGCCTATATTTTGAAAAGATTCTAGTACTGAGTAGGCATGTACAGATCGCTTCTGGGACCCCAAAATATCGAATTTTCGGGTGTTTTGAGGTTGAATTTGAGATATAAACGAGTGCAGAAGATGCATACACATATTGACTTTGGTCACCTAAAATATCGATTTTCAGCATGTTTTGGGCCTGTATCTGAGTAGGCATGTACAGATCGCTTCTGGGACCCCAAAATATCGAATTTTCGGGTGTTTGGAGACTGAATTTGAGATATAAACGGGTACAGAAGATGCATGCACATATCGACTTTTGGGCACATAAAAGATCGATTTTTAGCATGTTTTGGGCCTGTATTTTTAAAATATTCTAGCACTGAGTAGGCATGTACAGATCGCTTCTGGGACCCCAAAATTTCGAATTTTCGGATGTTTTGAGCCTGAATTTGAGATATAAACGGGTACAGAAGATGCATGCACATATCGACTTTTAGGCACATAAAATATCGATTTTCTGTATGTTTTGGGCCTGTATTTTGAAAATACTCTAACTAGGAGTAGGCATGTAAAGATCGCTTCTAGGACCCTAAAATACCGAATTTTCTGGTGTTTTGAGCCTGAATTTGAGATATTAACGGGTACAGAAGATGCATGCACATATCGACTTTGGACACTTAAAATATCGATTTTTAGCATGTTTTGAGCCTATATTTTGAAAAGATTCTAGTACTGAGTAGGGATGTACAGATTGCTTCTGGGACCCAAAAATATCGAATTTTCGGGGGTTTTGAGCCTGAATTTGAGATATAATCGGGTACCGAAGATGCATGCACATATCGACTTTTGGGCACCTAAAATATCGATTTTTAGCATGTTTTGAGCCTATATTTTGAAAACATTCTAGCATTGAGTAGGCATGTACAGATTGCTTCAGGGACCCAAAAATATCGAATTTTCGGGTGTTTTGAGGTTGAATTTGGGATATCGACTTTGGGTACTTAAAATATCGATTTTTAGCATGTTTTGGGCCTATATTTTAAAAATATTCTAGCACTAATTAGGCATGTACAGATCACATATGGGACCCCAAAATATTGAATTTTCGGGTGTTTTGAGGTTCAATTTGAGATATAAACGTGTGCAGAAGATGCATACACATACTGACTTTTGGCACCTAAAATATCGAATTTTAGCATGTTTTGAGCCTATATTTTGAAACATTCTAGCACTGAGTAGGCATGTACAGATCGCTTCTTGGACCCAAAAATATCGAATTTTCGGGTGTTTTGAGGTTGAATTTGGGATATAAACGGGTGCAGAAGATGAATACACGTATTGACTTTGGGCACCTAAAAATCGATTTTCAGCATGTTTTGGGCCTGCATCTGAGTAGGCATGTACAGATCGCATCTGGGACCCCAACATATCGAATTTTCGGGTGTTTGGAGCCTGAATTTGAGATATAAACGGGTATAGAAGATGCATGCACATATCGACTTTGGATACTTAAAATATCGATTTATAGCATGTTTTGAGCTTATATTTTGAAAAGATTCTAGTACTGAGTAGGCATGTACAGATCGCTTCAGGGATCCAAAAATATCGAATTTTCGGGTGTTTTAAGGTTGAATTTGCGATATAAACGGTTGCAGAAGATGCATACACATATTGACTTTGTGCACCTAAAATATCGGTTTACAGCATGTTTTGGGCCTGTATCTGAGTAGGCATGTACAGATCGCTTCTGGGACCCAAAAATACCGAGTTTTCGGGTGTTTTGACCCTGAATTTGAGATATAAACGGTTATAGAAGATGCATGCACATATCGACTTTTGGACACTTAAAATATCGATTTTTAACATGTTTTGAGCCTATATTTTGAAAAGATTCTAGTACTGAGTAGGCATGTAAAGATTGCTTCTGGGACCCAAAAATATCGAATTTTCGGGTGTTTTGAGGTTGAATTTGAGATATAAACGGGTACAGAAGATGCAAGCACATATAGACTTTTGGGCACATAAAATATCGATTTTCTGTATCTTTAGGGCCTGTATTTTGAAAATACTCTAACTAAGAGTAGGCATGTACAGATCGCTTCTAGGACCCAAAAATACCGAATTTTCGTGTGTTTTAAGCCTGAATTTGAGATATTAACGGGTACAGAAGATGCATGCACATATCGACTTTGGACACATAAAATATCGATTTTTAGCATGTTTTGAGCCTATATTTGAAAAAGATTCTAGTTCTGAGTAGGCATGTACAGATCGCTTCTAGCGACCCAAAAATATCGAATTTTCGGGTGCTTTGAGGTTGAATATGAGATATAAACGAGTGCAGAAGATGCATACACATATTGACTTTGGGCACCTAAAATATCGATTTTCATCATGTTTTGGGCCTTTATCTGAGTAGGCATGTACAGATCGCTTCTGGGACCCCAAAATATCGAATTTTCGGGTGTTTGGAGCCTGAATTTGAGATATAAACGGGTACAGAAGATGCATGCACATATCGACTTTTGGGCACATAAAAGATCGATTTTTAGCATGTTTTGGGCATGTATTTTGAAAATATTCTAGCACTGAGTAGGCATGTACAGATCGCTTCTGGGACCACAAAATATCGAATTTTCGGGTGTTTTGAGCCTGAATTTGAGATATAAACGGGTACAGAAGATGCATGCACATATCGACTTTTGGGCACCTAAAATATCGATTTTTAGCATGTTTTTGGTCTGTATCTTGAAAACATTCTAACTAGCAGTAGGCTTGTACAGATCGCTTATAGGACTGAAAAAATACCGAATTTTCAGGTGTTTTGAGCCTGAATTTGAGATATAAACACGTACAGAAGATGAATGCACATATCGACTTTGGACACTTAAAATATCGATTTTTATCATGTTTTGAACCTATATTTTGAAAACATTCTAGCTCTGAGTAGGCATGGTACCCAAAAATATCGAATTATCGGGTGTTTTGAGGTTGAATTTGGGATATAAATGGGTGCAGAAGATGCATGCACATATTGACTTTGGGCACCTAAAATATCGAGTTTCATCATGCTTTGAGCCTGTATCTGAGTAGGCATGTACAGATCGCTTCTGGGACCCCAAAATATCGAATTTTCGGGTGTTTGGAGCCTGAATTTGAGACATAAACGGGTACAGAAGATGCATGTACATATCGACTTTTGGGCACCTAAAATATCGATTATCTGTATGTTTTGGGCCTGTATTTTGAAAATACTCTAAAACGGAGTAGGCATGTACAGATCGCTTCTGGGACACCAAAATATCAAATTTTTGGGTGTTTTGAGAATGAATTTGAGATATAAACGGGTACAGAAGATGCATGCACATATTGTCTTTCAGCACCTAAAATATCGATTTTCAGCATGTTTTGGGACTGTATTTTGAAAATACTGTAACATGGAGTAGGCATGTATAGATCGCTTCTGGGAACCAAAAATATCGAATTTTCGGGTGTTTTGAACCTGAATTTGAGATATAAACGTGTACAGAAGATGCATGCACATATCGACTTTTGGGAATCTAAAATATCGATTTTTAGCATGTTTTGAGCCTATATTTTGAAAACATTCTAGCATTGAGTAGGCATGTACAGATTGCTTCTGGGACCCAAAAATATCGAATTTTCGGGTGTTTTGAGGTTGATTTTGTGATATAAACGGGTGCAGAAGATGCATACACATATTGACTTTGGGCACCTAAAATATCGATTTTCAGCATGTTTTGGGCCTGTATCTGAGTAGGCATGTACAGATCGCTTCTGAAACCACAAAATATCGAATTTTCGGGTGTTTGGAGCCTGAATTTGAGACATAAACGGGTACAGAAGAAGCATGCACATATCGACTTTTGGGCACATAAAATATCGATTTTCTGTATGTTTTGGGCCTGTATTTTGAAAATACTCTAACACGGAGTAGGCATGTACAGATCGCTTCTAGGACCCAAAAATACCGAATTTTCGGGTGTTTTGAGCCTGAATTTGAGATATAAACGGTTATAGAAGATGCATGCACATATCGACTTTGGATACTTAAAATATCGATTTTCAGCATGTTTTGAGCTTATATTTTGAAAAGATTCTAGTACTGAGTAGTAATGTACAGATCGCTTCAGGGACCCAAAAATATCGAATTTTCGGGTGTTTTGAGGTTGAATTTGCGATATAAACGGGTGCAGAAGCAGCATACACATATTGACTTTGGGCACCTAAAATATCGGTTTACAGCATGTTTTGGGCCTGTATCTGAGTAGGCATGTACAGATCGCTTCTGGGACCCCAAAATATCGAATTTTCGGGTGTTTGGAGCCTGAATTTGAGACATAAACGGGTACAGAAGATGCAAGCACATATCGACTTTTGGGCACATAAAATATCGATTTTCTGTATGTTTTGGGCCTGTATTTTGAAAATACTCTAACTAAGAGTAGGCATGTACAGATCGCTTCTAGGACCCAAAAATACCGAATTTTCGGGTGTTTTGAGCCTGAATTTGAGATATTAACGGGTACAGAAGATGCATGCACATATCGACTTTGGACACATAAAATATCGATTTTTAGCATGTTTTGAGCCTATATTTTGAAAAGATTCTAGTTCTGAGTAGGCATGTACAGATCGCTTCTGGGACCCCAAAATATCGAATTTTCGGGTGTTTTGAGCCTGAATTTGAGATATAAACGGGTACAGAAGATGCATGCACATATCGACTTTTGGGCACCTAAAATATCGATTTTTAACATGTTTTTGGTCTGTATCTTGAAAACATTCTAAATAGCAGTAGGCTTCTACAGATCGCGTATAGGACTGAAAAAATACCGAATTTTCAGGTGTTTTGAGCCTGAATTTGAGATATAAACAGGTACAGAAGATGAATGCACATATCGACTTTGGACACTTAAAATATCGATTTTTAGCATGTTTTGATCCTATATTTTGAAAACATTCTAGCTCTGAGTAGGCATGGGACCCAAAAATATCGAATTATCGGGTGTTTTGAGGTTGAATTTGGGATATAAATGGGTGCAGAAGATGCATACACATATTGACTTTGGGCACCTAAAATATCGAGTTTCATCATGTTTTGAGCCTGTATCTGAGTAGGCATGTACAGATCGCTTCTGGGACCCCAAAATATCGAATTTTCGGGTGTTTGGAGCCTGAATTTGAGACATAAACGGGTACAGAAGATGCATGTACATATCGACTTTTGGGCACCTAAAATATCGATTATCTGTATGTTATGGGCCTGTATTTTGAAAATACTCTAAAACGGAGTAGGCATGTACAGATCGCTTCTGGGACCCCAAAATATCGAATTTTCGGGTGTTTTGGGCCTGAATTTGAGATATCGACTTTGGGTACTTAAAATATCGATTTTTAGCATGTTTTGGGCCTATATTTTAAAAATATTCTATCACTAAGTAGGCATGTACAGATAACTTCTGGGACCCCAAAATATTGAATTTTCGGGTGTTTTGAGGTTCAATTTGAGATATAAACGTGTGCAGAAGATGCATACACATACTGACTTTTGGCACCTAAAATATCGATTTTCAGCATGTTTTGAGCCTATATTTAGAAACATTCTAGCACGGAGTAGGCATGTACAGATCGCTTCTGGGACCCAAAAATATCGAATTTTCGGGTGTTTTGAGGTTGAATTTGGGATATAAACGGGTGCAGAAGATGCATACACATATTGACTTTAAGCACCTAAAATATCGATTTTCAGCATTTTTTGGGCCTGTATCTGTGTAGGCATGTACAGATCGCTTCTGGGACCCCAAAATATCGAATTTTCGGGTGTTTGGAGACTGAATTTGAGATATAAACGGGTACAGAACATGCATGCAAATATCGACTTTTGGGCACATAAAAGATCGATTTTTAGCATGTTTTGAGCCTGTATTTTGAAAATATTCTAGCACTGAGTATTCATGTACAGATCGCTTCTGGGACCCCAAAATATCGAATTTTCGGGTGTTTGGAGCCTGAATTTGAGACATAAACGGGTACAGAAGATGCATGCACATATCGACTTTTGGGCACATAAAATATCGATTTTTAGCATGTTTTGGGTCTGTATCTTGAAAACATTCTAACTAGAAGTAGATATGTACAGATCGCTTATAGGACCCAAAAATACCGAATTCTCAGGTGTTTTGTGCCTGAATTTGAGATATAAAAGGGTTCAGAAGATGCATTCACATATCGACTTCTGGGCACCTAAAAGATCGATTTTCAGTATGTTTTGAGCCTATAATTTGAAAAGATTCTAGTACTGAGTAGGCATGTACAGATCGCTTCTGGGACCCCAAAATCTCGAATTTTCGGGTGTTTTGAGGTTGAATTTGAGATATAAACGGGTACAGAACATGCATGCAAATATCGACTTTGGACACCTAAAATATCGATTTTCATCATGTTTTGAGCCTTTATCTGAGTAGGCATGTACAGATCGCTTCTGGGACCCCAAAATATCGAATTTTCGGGTGTTTGGAGCCTGAATTTGAGATATAAACGGGTACAGAAGATGCATGCACATATCGACTTTTGGGCACATAAAAGATCGATTTTTAGCATGTTTTGGGCATGTATTTTGAAAATATTCTAGCACTGAGTAGGCATGTACAGATCGCTTCTGGGACCCCAAAATATCGAATTTTCGGGTGTTTTGAGCCTGAATTTGAGATATAAACGGGTACAGAAGATGCATGCACATATCGACTTTTGGGCACCTAAAATATCGATTTTTAGCATGTTTTTGGTCTGTATCTTGAAAACATTCTAACTAGCAGTAGGCTTGTACAGATCGCTTATAGGACTGAAAAAATACCGAATTTTCAGGTGTTTTGAGCCTGAATTTGAGATATAAACACGTACAGAAGATGAATGCACATATCGACTTTGGACACTTAAAATATCGATTTTTAGCATGTTTTGAACCTATATTTTGAAAACATTCTAGCTCTGAGTAGGCATGGTACCCAAAAATATCGAATTATCGGGTGTTTTGAGGTTGAATTTGGGATATAAATGGGTGCAGAAGATGCATGCACATATTGACTTTGGGCACCTAAAATATCGAGTTTCATCATGCTTTGAGCCTGTATCTGAGTAGGCATGTACAGATCGCTTCTGGGACCCCAAAATATCGAATTTTCGGGTGTTTGGAGCCTGAATTTGAGACATAAACGGGTACAGAAGATGCATGTACATATCGACTTTTGGGCACCTAAAATATCGATTATCTGTATGTTTTGGGCCTGTATTTTGAAAATACTCTAAAACGGAGTAGGCATGTACAGATCGCTTCTGGGACACCAAAATATCAAATTTTTGGGTGTTTTGAGAATGAATTTGAGATATAAACGGGTACAGAAGATGCATGCACATATTGTCTTTCAGCACCTAAAATATCGATTTTCAGCATGTTTTGGGCCTGTATTTTGAAAATACTGTAACATGGAGTAGGCATGTATAGATCGCTTCTGGGAACCAAAAATATCGAATTTTCGGGTGTTTTGAACCTGAATTTGAGATATAAACGTGTACAGAAAATGCATGCACATATCGACTTTTGGGAATCTAAAATATCGATTTTTAGCATGTTTTGAGCCTATATTTTGAAAACATTCTAGCATTGAGTAGGCATGTACAGATTGCTTCTGGGACCCAAAAATATCGAATTTTCGGGTGTTTTGAGGTTTATTTTGTGATATAAACGGGTGCAGAAGATGCATACACATATTGACTTTGGGCACCTATAATATCGATTTTCAGCATGTTTTGGGCCTGTATCTGAGTAGGCATGTACAGATCGCTTCTGAAACCACAAAATATCGAATTTTCGGGTGTTTGGAGCCTGAATTTGAGACATAAACGGGTACAGAAGAAGCATGCACATATCGACTTTTGGGCACATAAAATATCGATTTTCTGTATGTTTTGGGCCTGTATTTTGAAAATACTCTAACACGGAGTAGGCATGTACAGATCGCTTCTAGGACCCAAAAATACCGAATTTTCGGGTGTTTTGAGCCTGAATTTGAGATATAAACGGTTATAGAAAATGCATGCACATATCGACTTTGGATACTTAAAATATCGATTTTCAGCATGTTTTGAGCTTATATTTTGAAAAGATTCTAGTACTGAGTAGTAATGTACAGATCGCTTCAGGGACCCAAAAATATCGAATTTTCGGGTGTTTTGAGGTTGAATTTGCGATATAAACGGGTGCAGAAGCAGCATACACATATTGACTTTGGGCACCTAAAATATCGGTTTACAGCATGTTTTGGGCCTGTATCTGAGTAGGCATGTACAGATCGCTTCTGGGACCCCAAAATATCGAATTTTCGGGTGTTTGGAGCCTGAATTTGAGACATAAACGGGTACAGAAGATGCAAGCACATATCGACTTTTGGGCACATAAAATATCGATTTTCTGTATGTTTTGGGCCTGTATTTTGAAAATACTCTAACTAAGAGTAGGCATGTACAGATCGCTTCTAGGACCCAAAAATACCGAATTTTCGGGTGTTTTGAGCCTGAATTTGAGATATTAACGGGTACAGAAGATGCATGCACATATCGACTTTGGACACATAAAATATCGATTTTTAGCATGTTTTGAGCCTATATTTTGAAAAGATTCTAGTTCTGAGTAGGCATGTACAGATCGCTTCTGGGACCCCTAAATATCGAATTTTCGGGTGTTTTGAGCCTGAATTTGAGATATAAACGGGTACAGAAGATGCATGCACATATCGACTTTTGGGCACCTAAAATATCGATTTTTAACATGTTTTTGGTCTGTATCTTGAAAACATTCTAAATAGCAGTAGGCTTCTACAGATCGCTTATAGGACTGAAAAAATACCGAATTTTCAGGTGTTTTGAGCCTGAATTTGAGATAAAAACAGGTACAGAAGATGAATGCACATATCGACTTTGGACACTTAAAATATCGATTTTTAGCATGTTTTGATCCTATATTTTGAAAACATTCTAGCTCTGAGTAGGCATGGGACCCAAAAATATCGAATTATCGGGTGTTTTGAGGTTGAATTTGGGATATAAATGGGTGCAGAAGATGCATACACATATTGACTTTGGGCACCTAAAATATCGATTTTGAGCATTTTTTGGGTCTGTATCTTGAAAACATTCTAACTAGAAGTAGATATGTACAGATCGCTTCTGGGACCCCAAAATATCGAATTTTCGGGTGTTTTGGGCCTGAATTTGAGATATCGACTTTGGGTACTTAAAATATCGATTTTTAGCATGTTTTGGGCCTATATTTTAAAAATATTCTAGCACTAAGTAGGCATGTACAGATAACTTCTGGGACCCCAAAATATTGAATTTTCGGATGTTTTGAGGTTCAATTTGAGATATAAACGTGTGCAGAAGATGCATACACATACTGACTTTTGGCACCTAAAATATCGATTTTCAGCATGTTTTGAGCCTATATTTAGAAACATTCTAGCACGGAGTAGGCATGTACAGATTGCTTCTGGGACCCAAAAATATCGAATTTTCGGGTGTTTTGAGGTTGAAATTGGGATATAAACGGGTGCAGAAGATGAATACACGTATTGACTTTGGGCACCTAAAAATCGATTTTCAGCATGTTTTGGGCCTGCATCTGAGTAGGCATGTACAGATCGCATCTGGGACCCCAACATATCGAATTTTCGGGTGTTTGGAGCCTGAATTTGAGATATAAACGGGTACAGAAGATGCATGCACATATCGACTTTTGGGCACCTAAAATATCGATTTTTAGCATGTTTTGGGTCTGTATCTTGAAAACATTCTAACTAGGAGTAGGTATGTACAGATCGCTTATAGGACCCAAAAATACCGAATTCTCAGGTGTTTTGTGCCTGAATTTGAGATATAAAAGGGTTCAGAAGATGCATTCACATATCGACTTCTAGGCACCTAAAAGATCGATTTTCAGTATGTTTTGAGCCTATAATTTGAAAAGATTCTAGTACTGAGTAGGCATGTACAGATCGCTTCTGGGACCCCAAAATATCGAATTTTCGGGTGTTTTGAGGTTGAATTTGAGATATAAACGAGTGCAGAAGATGAATACACATATTGACTTTGGGCACCTAAAATATCGATTTTCAGCATTTTTTGGGCCTGTATCTGTGTAGGCATGTACAGATCGCTTCTGGGACCCCAAAATATCGAATTTTCGGGTGTTTGGAGACTGAATTTGAGATATAAACGGGTACAGAACATGCATGCAAATATCGACTTTTGGGCACATAAAAGATCGATTTTTAGCATGTTTTGAGCCTGTATTTTGAAAATATTCTAGCACTGAGTATTCATGTACAGATCGCTTCTGGGACCCCAAAATATCGAATTTTCGGGTGTTTGGAGCCTGAATTTGAGACATAAACGGGTACAGAAGATGCATGCACATATCGACTTTTGGGCACATAAAATATCGATTTTTAGCATGTTTTGGGTCTGTATCTTGAAAACATTCTAACTAGAAGTAGATATGTACAGATCGCTTATAGGACCCAAAAATACCGAATTCTCAGGTGTTTTGTGCCTGAATTTGAGATATAAAAGGGTTCAGAAGATGCATTCACATATCGACTTCTGGGCACCTAAAAGATCGATTTTCAGTATGTTTTGAGCCTATAATTTGAAAAGATTCTAGTACTGAGTAGGCATGTACAGATCGCTTCTGGGACCCCAAAATCTCGAATTTTCGGGTGTTTTGAGGTTGAATTTGAGATATAAACGGGTACAGAACATGCATGCAAATATCGACTTTTGGGCACATAAAAGATCGATTTTTAGCATGTTTTGAGCCTGTATTTTGAAAATATTCTAGCACTGAGTAGGCATGTACAGATCGCTTCTGGGACCCCATAATATCGAATTTTCGGGTGTTTGGAGCCTGAATTTGAGACATAAACGGGTACAGAAGATGCATGCACATATCGACTTTTGGGCACATAAAATATCGATTTTCTGTATGTTTTGGGCCTGCATTTTGAAAATACACTAACTAAGAGTAGGCATGTACAGATCGCTTCTAGGACCCAAAAATACCGAATTTTCGGGTGTTTTGAGCCTGAATTTGAGATATTAACGGGTACAGAAGATGCATGCTCATATCGACTTTGGACACATAAAATATCGATTTTTAGCATGTTTTGAGCCTATATTTTGAAAATATTCTAGTACTGAGTAGGTATGTACAGATTGCTTCTGGGACCCAAAAATATCGAATTTTCAGGTGTTTTGAGGTTGAATATGAGATATAAACGAGTGCAGAAGATGCATACACATATTGACTTTGGGCACCTAAAATATCGATTTTCAGCATGTTTTGGGCCTGTATCTGAGTAGGCATGTACAGATCGCTTCTGGGACCTCAAAATATCGAATTTTCGGGTGTTTGGAGCCTGAATTTAAAATATATACACGGGTACAGAAGATGCATGCACATATCGACTTTTGGGCACATAAAAGATCGATTTTTATCATGTTTTGGGCCTGTATTTTGAAAATATTCTAGCACTGAGTAGGCATGTACAGATCGCTTCTGGGACCCCAAAATATGGAATTTTCAGGTGTTTTGAGCCTGAATTTGAGAAATAAACGGGTACCGAAGATGCATGCACATATCGACTTTTGGGCACATAAAAGATCGATTTTTAGCATGTTTTGGGCCTGTATTTTGAAAATATTCTAGTACTGAGTAGGCATGTACAGATCGCTTCTGGGACCACAAAATATCGAATTTTCGGTTGTTTTGAGCCTGAATTTGAGATATAAACGGGTACAGAAGATGCATGCACATATCGACTTTTGGGCACCTAAAATATCGATTTTTAGCATGTTTTTGGTCTGTATTTTGAAAACATTCTAACTAGCAGTAGGCTTGTACAGATCGCTTATAGGACTGAAAAAATACCGAATTTTCAGGTGTTTTGAGCCTGAATTTGAGATATAAACAGGTACAGAAGATAAATGCACATATCGACTTTGGACACTTAAAATATCGATTTTTAGCATGTTTTGATCCTATAATTTGAAAACATTCTAGCTCTGACTAGGCATGGGACCCAAAAATATCGAATTTTCGGGTGTTTTGAGGTTGAATTTGGGATATAAATGGGCGCAGAAGATGCATACACATATTGACTTTGGGCACCTAAAATATTGATTTTCATCATGTTTTGAGCCTGTATCTGAGTAGGCATGTACAGATCCCTTCTGGGACCCCAAAATATCGAATTTTCGGGTGTTTTGAGCCTGAATTTGAGACATAAACGGGTACAGAAGATGCATGTACATATCGACTTTTGGGCACCTAAAATATCGAGTATCTGTATGTTTTGGGCCTGTATTTTGAAAATACTCTAAAACGGAGTAGGCATGTACAGATCGCTTCTGGGACCCCATAATATCGAATTTTCGGGTGTTTTGGGCCTGAATTTGAGATATCGACTTTGGGTACTTAAAATATTGATTTTTAGCATGTTTTGGGCCTATATTTTAAAAATATTCTAGCACTAAGTAGGCATGTACAGGTCACTTCTGGGACCCCAAAATATTGAATTTTCGGGTGTTTTGAGGTTCAATTTGAGATATAAACGGTTATAGAAGATGCATGCACATATCGACTTTGGATACTTAAAAATTCGATTTTTAGCATGTTTTGAGCTTATATTTTGAAAAGATTCTAGTACTGAGTAGGCATGTACAGATCGCTTCTGGGACCCAAAAATATCGAATTTTCGGGTGTTTTGAGGTTGAATTTGAGATATAAACGAGTGCAGAAGATGCATACACATATTGACTTTGGGCATCTAAAATATCGGTTTACAGCATGTTTTGGGCCTGTATCTGAGTAGGCATGTACAGACCGCTTCTGGGACCCCAAAATATCGAATTTTCGGGTGTTTGGAGCCTGAATTTGAGACATAAACGGGTACAGAAGATGCATGCACATATCGACTTTTGGGCACATAAAAGATCGATTTTTAGCATGTTTTGAGCCTATATTTTGAAAACATTCTAGCATTGAGTAGGCATGTACAGATTGCTTCAGGGACCCAAAAATATCGAATTTTCGGGTTTTTTGAGGTTGATTTTGGGATATAAACGGGTGCAGAAGATGCATACACATATTGACTTTGGGCACCTAAAATATCGGTTTACAGCATGTTTTGGGCCTGTATCTGAGTAGGCATGTACAGACCGCTTCTGGGACCCCAAAATATCGAATTTTCGGGTGTTTGGAGCCTGAATTTGAGATATAAACGGGTACAGAAGATGCAAGCACATATCGACTTTTGGGCACATAAAATATCGATTTTCTGTATGTTTTGGGCCTGTATTTTGAAAATACTCTAACTAAGAGTAGGCATGTACAGATCGCTTCTAGGATCCAAAAATACCGAATTTTCGGGTGTTTTGAGCCTGAATTTGAGATATTAACGGGTACAGAAGATGCATGCACATATCGACTTTGGACACATAAAATATCGATTTTTAGCATGTTTTGAGCCTATATTTTGAAAAGATTCTAGTTCTGAGTAGGCATGTACAGATCGCTTCTGGGACCCAAAAATATCGAATTTTCGGGTGCTTTGAGGTTGAATATGAGATATAAAGGAGTGCAGATGATGCATACACATATTGACTTTGGGCACCTAAAATATCGATTTTCAGCATGTTTTGGGCCTTTATCTGAGTAGGCATGTACAGATCGCTTCTGGGACCCCAAAATATCGAATTTTCGGTTGTTTAGAGCCTAAATTTGAGATATAAACGGGTACAGAAGATGCATGCACATATCGACTTTTGGGCACATAAAAGATCGATTTTTAGCATGTTTTGGGCCTGTATTTTGAAAATATTCTAGCACTGAGTAGGCATGTACAGATCGCTTCTGGGACCCCAAAATATCGAATTTTCGGGTGTTTTGAGCCTGAATTTGAGATATAAACGGGTACAGAAGATGCATGCACATATCGACTTTTGGGCACCTAAAATATCGATTTTTAGCATGTTTTTCATCTGTATCTTGAAAACATTCTAACTAGCAGTAGGCTTGTACAGATCGCTTATAGGACTGAAAAAATACCGAATTTTCAGGTGTTTTGAGCCTGAATTTGAGATATAAACAGGTACAGAAGATGAATGCACATATCGACTTTGGACACTTAAAATATCGATTTTTAGCATATTTTAATCCTATATTTTGAAAACATTCTAGCTCTGAGTAGGCATGGGACCCAAAAATTTCGAATTTTCGGGTGTTTTGAGGTTGAATTTGGGATATAAATGGGTGCAGAAGATGCATACACGTATTGACTTTGGGCACCTAAAAATCGATTTTCAGCATGTTTTGGGCCTGTATTTTGAAAATACTCTAACACGGAGTAGGCATGTACAGATCGCTTCTGGGACACCAAAATATAGAATATTCGGGGGTTTCGAGAATGAATTTGAGATATAAACGGGTACAGAAGATGCATGCACATATTGACTTTGGGCACCTAAAATATCGATTTTCAGCATGTTTTGGGCCTGTATTTTGAAAATACTGTAACATGGAGTAGGCATGTATAGATCGCTTCTGGGAACCAAAAATATCGAATTTTCGGGTGTTTTGAGCCTGAATTTGAGATATAAACGGGTACAGAAGATGCATGCACATATCGACTTTTGGGCATCTAAAATATCGATTTTTAGAATGTTTTGAGCCTATATTTTGAAAAAATTCTAGCATTGAGTAGGCATGTACAGATTGCTTCTGGGACCATAAAAATATCGAATTTTCGGGTGTTTTGAGGTTGAATTTGTGATATAAACGGGTGCAGAAGATGCATACACATATTGACTTTGGGCACCTAAAATATCGATTTTCAGCATGTTTTGGGCCTGTATCTGTGTAGGCATGTACAGATCGCTTATTAAACCACAAAATATCGAATTTTCGGGTGTTTGGAGCCTGAATTTGAGACATAAACGGGTACAGAAGATGCATGCACATATCGACTTTTGGGCACATAAAATATCGATTTTCTGTATGTTTTGGGCCTGTATTTTGAAAATACTCTAACACGGAGTAGGCATGTACAGATCGCTTCTAGGACCCAAAAATACCGAATTTTCGGGTGTTTTGAGCCTGAATTTGAAATATAAACGGTTATAGAAGATGCATGCACATATCGACTTTGGATACTTAAAATATCGATTTTTAGCATGTTTTGAGCTTATATTTTGAAAAGATTCTAGTTCTGAGTAGGCATGTACAGATCGCTTCTGGGACCCAAAAATATCGAATTTTCGGGTGTTTTGAGGTTGAATTTGAGATATAAACGAGTGCAGAAGATGCATACACATATTGACTTTGGGCACCTATAATATAGATTTTCAGCATGTTTTGAACCTGTATCTGAGTAGACATGTACAGATCGCTTCTGGGACCCTAAAATATCGAATTTTCGGGTGTTTGGAGCCTGAATTTGAGATATAAATGGGTACAGAAGATGCATGCACATATCGACTTTTGGGCACATAAAAGATCGATTTTTAGCATGTTTTGGGCCTATATTTTGAAAATATTCTAGCACTGAGTACGCATGTACAGATCGCTTCTGGGACCCCAAAATATCGAATTTTCGGGTGTTTTGAGCCTGAATTTGAGATATACACGGGTACAGAAGATGCATGCACATATCGACTTTTGGGCACCTAAAATATCGATTTTTAGCATGTTTTTGGTCTGTATCTTGAAAACATTCTATCTAGCAATAGGCTTCTACAGATTGCTTATAAGACTGAAAAAATACTGAATTTCAGGTGTTTTGAGCCTGAATTTGAGATATAAATGGGTACAGAAGATGCATGCACATATCGACTTTGAACACTTAAAATATCGATTTTTAGCATGTTTTGACCCTATATTTTGAAAACATTCTAGCACTGAGTAGGCATGTACAGATCCCTTTTGGGACCCATAAATATCGAGTTTTCGTGTGTTTTGAGGTTTAATTTGAGATATAAATGTGTGCAGAAGATGCATGCACATATCGACTTTGGACACATAAAATATCGATTTTTAGCATGTTTTAAGCCTATATTTTGAAAACATTCTAGCACTGAGTAGGCATGTACAGATCCCTTCTGGGACCCAAAAATATCGAATTTTCGGGTTTTTTGAGGTTGAATTTGGGATATAAACGAGTGCAGAAGATGCATACACATATTGACTTTGGGCACCTAAAATATCGATTTTCAGCATGTTTTGGGCCTGTATCTGAGTAGGCATTTACAGATCGCTTCTGGGACCCCAAAATATCGAATTTTCGGGTGTTTGGAGCCTGAATTTGAGATATAAACGGGTACAGAAGATGCATGCACATATCGACTTTTGGGCACCTAAAAGATCGATTTTCAGTATGTTTTGGGCCTGTATTTTGATAATACTCTAACACGTAGTAGGCATGTACAGATCGCTTCTGGGACACCAAAATATCGAATTTTCGGGTGTTTTGAGATTGAATTTGAGATATAAAAGTGTACAGAAGATGCATGCACATATTGACTTTGGGCACCTAAAATATCGATTTTCAGCATATTTTGGGCCTGTATTTTGAAAATACTGTAACATGGAGTAGGCATGTATAGATCGCTTCTGGGAACCAAAAATATCGAATTTTCGGGTGTTTTGAACCTGAATTTGAGATATAAACGGGTACAGAAGATGCATGCACATATCGACTTTTGCGCATCTAAAATATCGATTTTTAGCATGTTTTGAGCCTATATTTTGAAAACATTCTAGCATTGAGTAGGCATGTACAGATTGGTTCTGGGACCCAAAAATATCGAATTTTCGGGTGTTTTGAGGTTGAATTTGTGATATAAACGGGTACAGAAGATGCATGCACATATCGACTTTTGGGCACATAAAAGATAGATTTTTAGCATGTTTTGGGCCTGTATTTTGAAAATATTCTAGCACTGAGTAGGCATGTACAGATCGCTTCTGGGACCCCAAAATATCGAATTTTCGGTTGTTTAGAGCCTAAATTTGAGATATAAACGGGTACAGAAGATGCATGCACATATCGACTTTTGGGCACATAAAAGATCGATTTTTAGCATGTTTTGGGCCTGTATTTTGAAAATATTCTAGCACTGAGTAGGCATGTACAGATCGCTTCTGGGACCCCAAAATATCGAATTTTCGGGTGTTTTGAGCCTGAATTTGAGATATAAACGGGTACAGAAGATGCATGCACATATCGACTTTTGGGCACCTAAAATATCGATTTTTAGCATGTTTTTCATCTGTATCTTGAAAACATTCTAACTAGCAGTAGGCTTGTACAGATCGCTTATAGGACTGAAAAAATACCGAATTTTCAGGTGTTTTGAGCCTGAATTTGAGATATAAACAGGTACAGAAGATGAATGCACATATCGACTTTGGACACTTAAAATATCGATTTTTAGCATATTTTAATCCTATATTTTGAAAACATTCTAGCTCTGAGTAGGCATGGGACCCAAAAATTTCGAATTTTCGGGTGTTTTGAGGTTGAATTTGGGATATAAATGGGTGCAGAAGATGCATACACGTATTGACTTTGGGCACCTAAAAATCGATTTTCAGCATGTTTTGGGCCTGTATTTTGAAAATACTCTAACACGGAGTAGGCATGTACAGATCGCTTCTGGGACACCAAAATATAGAATATTCGGGGGTTTCGAGAATGAATTTGAGATATAAACGGGTACAGAAGATGCATGCACATATTGACTTTGGGCACCTAAAATATCGATTTTCAGCATGTTTTGGGCATGTATTTTGAAAATACTGTAACATGGAGTAGGCATGTATAGATCGCTTCTGGGAACCAAAAATATCGAATTTTCGGGTGTTTTGAGCCTGAATTTGAGATATAAACGGGTACAGAAGATGCATGCACATATCGACTTTTGGGCATCTAAAATATCGATTTTTAGAATGTTTTGAGCCTATATTTTGAAAAAATTCTAGCATTGAGTAGGCATGTACAGATTGCTTCTGGGACCATAAAAATATCGAATTTTCGGGTGTTTTGAGGTTGAATTTGTGATATAAACGGGTGCAGAAGATGCATACACATATTGACTTTGGGCACCTAAAATATCGATTTTCAGCATGTTTTGGGCCTGTATCTGTGTAGGCATGTACAGATCGCTTATTAAACCACAAAATATCGAATTTTCGGGTGTTTGGAGCCTGAATTTGAGACATAAACGGGTACAGAAGATGCATGCACATATCGACTTTTGGGCACATAAAATATCGATTTTCTGTATGTTTTGGGCCTGTATTTTGAAAATACTCTAACACGGAGTAGGCATGTACAGATCGCTTCTAGGACCCAAAAATACCGAATTTTCGGGTGTTTTGAGCCTGAATTTGAAATATAAACGGTTATAGAAGATGCATGCACATATCGACTTTGGATACTTAAAATATCGATTTTTAGCATGTTTTGAGCTTATATTTTGAAAAGATTCTAGTTCTGAGTAGGCATGTACAGATCGCTTCTGGGACCCAAAAATATCGAATTTTCGGGTGTTTTGAGGTTGAATTTGAGATATAAACGAGTGCAGAAGATGCATACACATATTGACTTTGGGCACCTATAATATAGATTTTCATCATGTTTTGAACCTGTATCTGAGTAGACATGTACAGATCGCTTCTGGGACCCTAAAATATCGAATTTTCGGGTGTTTGGAGCCTGAATTTGAGATATAAATGGGTACAGAAGATGCATGCACATATCGACTTTTGTGCACATAAAAGATCGATTTTTAGCATGTTTTGGGCCTATATTTTGAAAATATTCTAGCACTGAGTACGCATGTACAGATCGCTTCTGGGACCCCAAAATATCGAATTTTCGGGTGTTTTGAGCCTGAATTTGAGATATACACGGGTACAGAAGATGCATGCACATATCGACTTTTGGGCACCTAAAATATCGATTTTTAGCATGTTTTTGGTCTGTATCTTGAAAACATTCTATCTAGCAATAGGCTTCTACAGATTGCTTATAAGACTGAAAAAATACTGAATTTCAGGTGTTTTGAGCCTGAATTTGAGATATAAATGGGTACAGAAGATGCATGCACATATCGACTTTGAACACTTAAAATATCGATTTTTAGCATGTTTTGACCCTATATTTTGAAAACATTCTAGCACTGAGTAGGCATGTACAGATCCCTTTTGGGACCCATAAATATCGAGTTTTCGTGTGTTTTGAGGTTTAATTTGAGATATAAATGTGTGCAGAAGATGCATGCACATATCGACTTTGGACACATAAAATATCGATTTTTAGCATGTTTTAAGCCTATATTTTGAAAACATTCTAGCACTGAGTAGGCATGTACAGATCCCTTCTGGGACCCAAAAATATCGAATTTTCGGGTTTTTTGAGGTTGAATTTGGGATATAAACGAGTGCAGAAGATGCATACACATATTGACTTTGGGCACCTAAAATATCGATTTTCAGCATGTTTTGGGCCTGTATCTGAGTAGGCATTTACAGATCGCTTCTTGGACCCCAAAATATCGAATTTTCGGGTGTTTGGAGCCTGAATTTGAGATATAAACGGGTACAGAAGATGCATGCACATATCGACTTTTGGGCACCTAAAAGATCGATTTTCAGTATGTTTTGGGCCTGTATTTTGATAATACTCTAACACGTAGTAGGCATGTACAGATCGCTTCTGGGGCACCAAAATATCGAATTTTCGGGTGTTTTGAGATTGAATTTGAGATATAAAAGTGTACAGAAGATGCATGCACATATTGTCTTTCAGCACCTAAAATATCGATTTTCAGCATATTTTGGGCCTGTATTTTGAAAATACTGTAACATGGAGTAGGCATGTATAGATCGCTTCTGGGAACCAAAAATATCGAATTTTCGGGTGTTTTGAACCTGAATTTGAGATATAAACGGGTACAGAAGATGCATGCACATATCGACTTTTGCGCATCTAAAATATCGATTTTTAGCATGTTTTGAGCCTATATTTTGAAAACATTCTAGCATTGAGTAGGCATGTACAGATTGCTTCTGGGACCCAAAAATATCGAATTTTCGGGTGTTTTGAGGTTGAATTTGTGATATAAACGGGTGCAGAAGATGCATACACATATTGACTTTGGGCACTTAAAATATCGATTTTCAGCATGTTTTGGGCCTGTATCTGAGTAGGCATGTACAGATCGCTTCTGAAACCACAAAATATCGAATTTTCGGGTGTTTGGAGCCTGAATTTGAGACATAAACGGGTACAGAAGATGCATGCACATATCGACATTTGGGCACATAAAATATCGATTTTCTGTATGTTTTGGGCCTGTATTTTGAAAATACTCTAACACGGAGTAGGCATGTACAGATCGCTTCTAGGACCCAAAAATACCGAATTTTCGGGTGTTTTGAGCCTGAATTTGAGATATAAACGGTTATAGAAGATGCATGCACATATCGACTTTGGATACTTAAAAATTCGATTTTTAGCATGTTTTGAGCTTATATTTTGAAAAGATTCTAGCACTGAGTAGGCATGTACAGATCGCTTCTGGGACCCAAAAATATCGAATTTTCGGGTGTTTTGAGGTTGAATTTGAGATATAAACGAGTGCAGAAGATGCATACACATATTGACTTTGGGCACCTAAAATATAGATTTTCAGCATGTTTTGAACCTGTATCTGAGTAGGCATGTACAGATCGCTTCTGGGACCCCAAAATATCGAATTTTCGGGTGTTTGGAGCCTGAATTTGAGATATAAACGGGTACAGAAGATGCATGCACATATCGACTTTTGGGCACATAAAAGATCGATTTTTAGCATGTTTTGGGCCTATATTTTGAAATTATTCTAGCACTGAGTACGCATGTACAAATCGCTTCTGGGACCCCAAAATATCGAATTTTCGGGTGTTTTGAGCCTGATTTTGAGATTACACGGGTACAGAACATGCATGCACATATCGACTTTTGGGCACCTAAAATATCGATTTTTAGCATGTTTTTCGTCTGTTTCTTGAAAACATTCTAACTAGCAATAGGCTTCTACAGATTGCTTATAGGACTGAAAAAATACCGAATTTCAGGTGTTTGAGCCTGAATTTGAGATATAAACGGGTACAGAAGATGCATGCATATATCGACTTTGAACACTTAAAATATCGATTTTTAGCATGTTTTGACCCTATATTTTGAAAATATTCTAGCACTGAGTAGGCATGTACATATCGCTTCTGGGACCCCAAAATATCGAATTTTCGGGTGTTTTGAGGTTGAATTTGCTATATAAACGGGTGCAGAAGATGCATACACATATTGACTTTGGGCACCTAAAATATCGGTTTACAGCATGTTTTGGGCCTGTATCTGAGTAGGCATGTACAGATCGCTTCTGGGACCCCAAAATATCGAATTTTCGGGTGTTTGGAGCCTGAATTTGAGACATAAACGGGTACAGAAGATGCAAGCACATATCGACTTTTGGGCACATAAAATATCGATTTTCGGTATGTTTTGGGCCTGTATTTTGAAAATACTCTAACTAAGAGTAGGCATGTACAGATCGCTTCTAGGACCCAAAAATACCGAATTTTCGGGTGTTTTGAGCCTGAATTTGAGATATTAACGGGTACAGAAGATGCATGCACATATTGACTTTGGACACATAAAATATCGATTTTTAGCATGTTTTGAGCCTATATTTTGAAAAGATTCTAGTTCTGAGTAGGCATGTACAGATCGCTTCTGGGACCCAAAAATATCGAATTTTCGGGTGCTTTGAGGTTGAATATGAGATATAAAGGAGTGCAAATGATGCATACACATATTGACTTTGGGCACCTAAAATATCGATTTTCAGCATGTTTTGGGCCTTTATCTGAGTAGGCATGTACAGATCGCTTCTGGGACCCCAAAATATCGAATTTTCGGGTGTTTAGAGCCTAAATTTGAGATATAAACGGGTACAGAAGATGCATGCACATATCGACTTTTGGGCACATAAAAGATCGATTTTTAGCATGTTTTGGGCCTGTATTTTGAAAATATTCTAGCACTGAGTAGGCATGTACAGATCGCTTCTGGGACCCCAAAATATTGAATTTTTGGGTGTTTTGAGCCTGAATTTGAGATATAAACGGGTACAGAAGATGCATGCACATATCGACTTTTGGGCACCTAAAATATCGATTTTTAGCATGTTTTTCGTCTGTATCTTGAAAACATTCTAACTAGCAGTAGGCTTGTACAGATCGCTTATAGGACTGAAAAAATACCGAATTTTCAGGTGTTTTGAGCCTGAATTTGAGATATAAACAGGTACAGAAGATGAATGCACATATCGACTTTGGACACTTAAAATATCGATTTTTAGCATGTTTTAATCCTATATTTTGAAAACATTCTAGCTCTGAGTAGGCATGGGACCCAAAAATTTCGAATTATCGGGTGTTTTGAGGTTGAATTTGGGATATAAATGGGTGCAGAAGATGCATACACGTATTGACTTTGGGCACCTAAAAATCGATTTTCAGCATGTTTTGGGCCTGTATTTTGAAAATACTCTAACACGGAGTAGGCATGTACAGATCGCTTCTGGGACACCAAAATATAGAATTTTCGGGTGTTTCGAGAATGAATTTGAGATATAAACGGGTACAGAAGATGCATGCACATATTGACTTTGGGCACCTAAAATATCGATTTTCAGCATGTTTTGGGCATGTATTTTGAAAATACTGTAACATGGAGTAGGCATGTATAGATCGCTTCTGGGAACCAAAAATATCGAATTTTCGGGTGTTTTGAGCCAGAATTTGAGATATAAACGGGTACAGAAGATGCATGCACATATCGACTTTTGGGCATCTAAAATATCGATTTTTAGAATGTTTTGAGCCTATATTTTGAAAAAATTCTAGCATTGAGTAGGCATGTACAGATTGCTTCTGGGACCCAAAAATATCGAATTTTCGGGTGTTTTGAGGTTGAATTTGTGATATAATCGGGTGCTGAAGATGCATACACATATTGACTTTGGGCACCTAAAATATCGATTTTCAGCATGTTTTGGGCCTGTATCTGTGTAGGCATGTACAGATCGCTTATAAAACCACAAAATATCGAATTTTCGGGTGTTTGGAGCCTGAATTTGAGACATAAACGGTTACAGAAGATGCATGCACATATCGACTTTTGGGCACATAAAATATCGATTTTCTGTATGTTTTGGGCCTGTATTTTGAAAATACTCTAACACGGAGTAGGCATGTACAGATCGCTTCTAAGACCCAAAAATACCGAATTTTCGGGTGTTTTGAGCCTGAATTTGAAATATAAACGGTTATAGAAGATGCATGCACATATCGACTTTGGATACTTAAAATATCGATTTTTAGCATGTTTTGAGCTTATATTTTGAAAAGATTCTAGTTCTGAGTAGGCATGTACAGATCGCTTCTGGGACCCAAAAATATCGAATTTTCGGGTGTTTTGAGGTTGAATTTGAGATATAAACGAGTGAAGAAGATGCATACACATATTGACTTTGGGCACCTATAATATAGATTTTCAGCATGTTTTGAACCTGTATCTGAGTAGACATGTACAGATCGCTTCTGGGACCCTAAAATATCGAATTTTCGGGTGTTTGGAGCCTGAATTTGAGATATAAATGGGTACAGAAAATGCATGCACATATCGACTTTTGGGCACATAAAAGATCGATTTTTAGCATGTTTTGGGCCTATATTTTGAAAATATTCTAGCACTGAGTACGCATGTACAGATCGCTTCTGGGACCCCAAAATATCGAATTTTCGGGTGTTTTGAGCCTGAATTTGAGATATACACGGGTACAGAAGATGCATGCACATATCGACTTTTGGGCACCTAAAATATCGATTTTTAGCATGTTTTTGGTCTGTATCTTGAAAACATTCTATCTAGCAATAGGCTTCTACAGATTGCTTATAGGACTGAAAAAATACTGAATTTCAGGTGTTTTGAGCCTGAATTTGAGATATAAATGGGTACAGAAGATGCATGCACATATCGACTTTGAACACTTAAAATATCGATTTTTAGCATGTTTTGACCCTATATTTTGAAAACATTCTAGCACTGAGTAGGCATGTACAGATCCCTTCTGGGACCCAAAAATATCGAGTTTTCGTGTGTTTTGAGGTTTAATTTGAGATATAAATGGGTGCAGAAGATGCATGCACATATCGACTTTGGACACATAAAATATCGATTTTTAGCATGTTTTAAGCCTATATTTTGAAAACATTCTAGCACTGAGTAGGCATGTACAGATCCCTTCTGGGTCCCAAAAATATCGAATTTTCGGGTTTTTTGAGGTTGAATTTGGGATATAAACGAGTGCAGAAGATGCATACACATATTGACTTTGGGCACCTAAAATATCGATTTTCAGCATGTTTTGGGCCTGTATCTGAGTAGGCATTTACAGATCGCTTCTGGGACCCCAAAATATCGAATTTTCGGGTGTTTGGAGCCTGAATTTGAGATATAAACGGGTACAGAAGATGCATGCACATATCGACTTTTGGGCACCTAAAAGATCGATTTTCAGTATGTTTTGGGCCTTTATTTTGATAATACTCTAACACGTAGTAGGCATGTACAGTTCGCTTCTGGGCCCCCAAAATATCGAATTTTCGGGTGTTTCGGGCCTGAATTTGATATATCGACTTTGGGCACCTAAAATATCGATTTTTAGCATGTTTTGGGCCTATATTTTGAAAATATTCTAGCACTGAGTAGGCATGTACAGATCGCTTCTGGGACCCAAAAACATCGAATTTTCGGGTGTTTTGAGCCTGAATTTGAGATATAAACGGGTACAGAAGATGCATGCACATATCGACTTTTGGGCACCTAAAATATTGATTTTGAGCATGTTTTGGGTCTGTATCTTGAAAACATTCTAAATAGGAGTAGGCATGTACAGATCGCTTCTAGGACCCAAAAATACCGAATTATCGGGTGTTTTGAGCCTGAATTTGAGATATAAACGGGTAAAGAAGATGCATGCACATATCGAGTTTGGACACTTAAAATATCGATTTATAGCATGTTTTGAGCCTATATTTTGAAAACATTCTAGCACTGAGTAGGCATGTACAGATCGCTTCTGGGATACAAATATATCAAATTTTCGAGTGTTTTGAGGTTGAATTTGGGATGTAAACGGTTGCAGAAGATGCATACACATATTGACTTTGGGCACTTAAAATATCGATTTTCAGCATGTTTTGGGCCTGTACTTGAGTAGGCATGTACAGATTGCTTCTGGGACCCCCAAATATCGAATTTTCGGGTGTTTGGAGCCAGAATTTGAGATATAAACGGGTACAAAAGATGCATGCACAAATCGACTTTTGGGTACCTAAAAGATCGATTTTCAGTATGTTTTGGGCCTGTATATTGAAAATACTCTAACACGAAGTAGGCATGTACAGTTCGCTTCTGGGACCCCAAAATATCGAATTTTCGGGTGTTTTGAGGTTGAATTTGAGATATAAACAAGTGCAGAAGATGCATACATATATTGACTTTGGGCACCTAAAGTATCGATTTTCAGCATGTTTTGGGCCTGTTTCTGAGTAGGCATGTAGAGATCGCTTCTGGGACCCAAAAATATCGAATTTTCGGGTGTTTCGAGGTTGAATTTGGAATATAAACGGGTGCAGAAGATGCATACACATATTGACTTTTGTCACCTAAAATATCGATTTTCAGCATGTTTTGAGCCTGTATTTTGAAAATACTCTAACACGGAGTAGTCATGTACAGATCGATTCTGGGACCCAAAAATATCGAATTTTCGGGTGTTTTGAGCCTGAATTTGAGATATAAACAGGTACTGAAGATGCATGCACATATCGACTTTTGGGCACCTAAAATATCAATTTTGAGCATGTTTTGGGTCTGTATCTTGAAAACATTCTAACTAGGAGTAGGTATGTACAGATCGCTTCTGGGACCCAAAAATACCGAATTCTCAGGTGTTTTGTGACTGAATTTGAGATATAAACGGGTACAGAAGATGCATGCACATATCGACTTCTGGGTACCTAAAAGATCGATTTTTAGTATGTTTTGTGCCTATATTTTGAAAATATTCTAGCACTGAGTAGGCATGTACATATCGCTTCTGGGACCCCAAAATATCGAATTTTCGGGTGTTTTGAGGTTGAATTTGCTATATAAACGGGTGCAGAAGATGCATACACATATTGACTTTGGGCACCTAAAATATCGGTTTACAGCATGTTTTGGGCCTGTATCTGAGTAGGCATGTACAGATCGCTTCTGGGACCCCAAAATATCGAATTTTCGGGTGTTTGGAGCCTGAATTTGAGACATAAACGGGTACAGAAGATGCAAGCACATATCGACTTTTGGGCACATAAAATATCGATTTTCGGTATGTTTTGGGCCTGTATTTTGAAAATACTCTAACTAAGAGTAGGCATGTACAGATCGCTTCTAGGACCCAAAAATACCGAATTTTCGGGTGTTTTGAGCCTGAATTTGAGATATTAACGGGTACAGAAGATGCATGCACATATTGACTTTGGACACATAAAATATCGATTTTTAGCATGTTTTGAGCCTATATTTTGAAAAGATTCTAGTTCTGAGTAGGCATGTACAGATCGCTTCTGGGACCCAAAAATATCGAATTTTCGGGTGCTTTGAGGTTGAATATGAGATATAAAGGAGTGCAAATGATGCATACACATATTGACTTTGGGCACCTAAAATATCGATTTTCAGCATGTTTTGGGCCTTTATCTGAGTAGGCATGTACAGATCGCTTCTGGGACCCCAAAATATCGAATTTTCGGGTGTTTAGAGCCTAAATTTGAGATATAAACGGGTACAGAAGATGCATGCACATATCGACTTTTGGGCACATAAAAGATCGATTTTTAGCATGTTTTGGGCCTGTATTTTGAAAATATTCTAGCACTGAGTAGGCATGTACAGATCGCTTCTGGGACCCCAAAATATTGAATTTTTGGGTGTTTTGAGCCTGAATTTGAGATATAAACGGGTACAGAAGATGCATGCACATATCGACTTTTGGGCACCTAAAATATCGATTTTTAGCATGTTTTTCGTCTGTATCTTGAAAACATTCTAACTAGCAGTAGGCTTGTACAGATCGCTTATAGGACTGAAAAAATACCGAATTTTCAGGTGTTTTGAGCCTGAATTTGAGATATAAACAGGTACAGAAGATGAATGCACATATCGTCTTTGGACACTTAAAATATCGATTTTTAGCATGTTTTAATCCTATATTTTGAAAACATTCTAGCTCTGAGTAGGCATGGGACCCAAAAATTTCGAATTATCGGGTGTTTTGAGGTTGAATTTGGGATATAAATGGGTGCAGAAGATGCATACACGTATTGACTTTGGGCACCTAAAAATCGATTTTCAGCATGTTTTGGGCCTGTATTTTGAAAATACTCTAACACGGAGTAGGCATGTACAGATCGCTTCTGGGACACCAAAATATAGAATTTTCGGGTGTTTCGAGAATGAATTTGAGATATAAACGGGTACAGAAGATGCATGCACATATTGACTTTGGGCACCTAAAATATCGATTTTCAGCATGTTTTGGGCATGTATTTTGAAAATACTGTAACATGGAGTAGGCATGTATAGATCGCTTCTGGGAACCAAAAATATCGAATTTTCGGGTGTTTTGAGCCAGAATTTGAGATATAAACGGGTACAGAAGATGCATGCACATATCGACTTTTGGGCATCTAAAATATCGATTTTTAGAATGTTTTGAGCCTATATTTTGAAAAAATTCTAGCATTGAGTAGGCATGTACAGATTGCTTCTGGGACCCAAAAATATCGAATTTTCGGGTGTTTTGAGGTTGAATTTGTGATATAATCGGGTGCTGAAGATGCATACACATATTGACTTTGGGCACCTAAAATATCGATTTTCAGCATGTTTTGGGCCTGTATCTGTGTAGGCATGTACAGATCGCTTATAAAACCACAAAATATCGAATTTTCGGGTGTTTGGAGCCTGAATTTGAGACATAAACGGTTACAGAAGATGCATGCACATATCGACTTTTGGGCACATAAAATATCGATTTTCTGTATGTTTTGGGCCTGTATTTTGAAAATACTCTAACACGGAGTAGGCATGTACAGATCGCTTCTAAGACCCAAAAATACCGAATTTTCGGGTGTTTTGAGCCTGAATTTGAAATATAAACGGTTATAGAAGATGCATGCACATATCGACTTTGGATACTTAAAATATCGATTTTTAGCATGTTTTGAGCTTATATTTTGAAAAGATTCTAGTTCTGAGTAGGCATGTACAGATCGCTTCTGGGACCCAAAAATATCGAATTTTCGGGTGTTTTGAGGTTGAATTTGAGATATAAACGAGTGAAGAAGATGCATACACATATTGACTTTGGGCACCTATAATATAGATTTTCAGCATGTTTTGAACCTGTATCTGAGTAGACATGTACAGATCGCTTCTGGGACCCTAAAATATCGAATTTTCGGGTGTTTGGAGCCTGAATTTGAGATATAAATGGGTACAGAAAATGCATGCACATATCGACTTTTGGGCACATAAAAGATCGATTTTTAGCATGTTTTGGGCCTATATTTTGAAAATATTCTAGCACTGAGTACGCATGTACAGATCGCTTCTGGGACCCCAAAATATCGAATTTTCGGGTGTTTTGAGCCTTAATTTGAGATATACACGGGTACAGAAGATGCATGCACATATCGACTTTTGGGCACCTAAAATATCGATTTTTAGCATGTTTTTGGTCTGTATCTTGAAAACATTCTATCTAGCAATAGGCTTCTACAGATTGCTTATAGGACTGAAAAAATACTGAATTTCAGGTGTTTTGAGCCTGAATTTGAGATATAAATGGGTACAGAAGATGCATGCACATATCGACTTTGAACACTTAAAATATCGATTTTTAGCATGTTTTGACCCTATATTTTGAAAACATTCTAGCACTGAGTAGGCATGTACAGATCCCTTCTGGGACCCAAAAATATCGAGTTTTCGTGTGTTTTGAGGTTTAATTTGAGATATAAATGGGTGCAGAAGATGCATGCACATATCGACTTTGGACACATAAAATATCGATTTTTAGCATGTTTTAAGCCTATATTTTGAAAACATTCTAGCACTGAGTAGGCATGTACAGATCCCTTCTGGGTCCCAAAAATATCGAATTTTCGGGTTTTTTGAGGTTGAATTTGGGATATAAACGAGTGCAGAAGATGCATACACATATTGACTTTGGGCACCTAAAATATCGATTTTCAGCATGTTTTGGGCCTGTATCTGAGTAGGCATTTACAGATCGCTTCTGGGACCCCAAAATATCGAATTTTCGGGTGTTTGGAGCCTGAATTTGAGATATAAACGGGTACAGAAGATGCATGCACATATCGACTTTTGGGCACCTAAAAGATCGATTTTCAGTATGTTTTGGGCCTTTATTTTGATAATACTCTAACACGTAGTAGGCATGTACAGTTCGCTTCTGGGCCCCCAAAATATCGAATTTTCGGGTGTTTCGGGCCTGAATTTGATATATCGACTTTGGGCACCTAAAATATCGATTTTTAGCATGTTTTGGGCCTATATTTTGAAAATATTCTAGCACTGAGTAGGCATGTACAGATCGCTTCTGGGACCCAAAAACATCGAATTTTCGGGTGTTTTGAGCCTGAATTTGAGATATAAACGGGTACAGAAGATGCATGCACATATCGACTTTTGGGCACCTAAAATATTGATTTTGAGCATGTTTTGGGTCTGTATCTTGAAAACATTCTAAATAGGAGTAGGCATGTACAGATCGCTTCTAGGACCCAAAAATACCGAATTATCGGGTGTTTTGAGCCTGAATTTGAGATATAAACGGGTAAAGAAGATGCATGCACATATCGAGTTTGGACACTTAAAATATCGATTTATAGCATGTTTTGAGCCTATATTTTGAAAACATTCTAGCACTGAGTAGGCATGTACAGATCGCTTCTGGGATACAAATATATCAAATTTTCGAGTGTTTTGAGGTTGAATTTGGGATGTAAACGGTTGCAGAAGATGCATACACATATTGACTTTGGGCACTTAAAATATCGATTTTCAGCATGTTTTGGGCCTGTACTTGAGTAGGCATGTACAGATTGCTTCTGGGACCCCCAAATATCGAATTTTCGGGTGTTTGGAGCCAGAATTTGAGATATAAACGGGTACAAAAGATGCATGCACAAATCGACTTTTGGGTACCTAAAAGATCGATTTTCAGTATGTTTTGGGCCTGTATATTGAAAATACTCTAACACGAAGTAGGCATGTACAGTTCGCTTCTGGGACCCCAAAATATCGAATTTTCGGGTGTTTTGAGGTTGAATTTGAGATATAAACAAGTGCAGAAGATGCATACATATATTGACTTTGGGCACCTAAAGTATCGATTTTCAGCATGTTTTGGGCCTGTTTCTGAGTAGGCATGTAGAGATCGCTTCTGGGACCCAAAAATATCGAATTTTCGGGTGTTTCGAGGTTGAATTTGGAATATAAACGGGTGCAGAAGATGCATACACATATTGACTTTTGTCACCTAAAATATCGATTTTCAGCATGTTTTGAGCCTGTATTTTGAAAATACTCTAACACGGAGTAGTCATGTACAGATCGATTCTGGGACCCAAAAATATCGAATTTTCGGGTGTTTTGAGCCTGAATTTGAGATATAAACAGGTACTGAAGATGCATGCACATATCGACTTTTGGGCACCTAAAATATCAATTTTGAGCATGTTTTGGGTCTGTATCTTGAAAACATTCTAACTAGGAGTAGGTATGTACAGATCGCTTCTGGGACCCAAAAATACCGAATTCTCAGGTGTTTTGTGACTGAATTTGAGATATAAACGGGTACAGAAGATGCATGCACATATCGACTTCTGGGTACCTAAAAGATCGATTTTTAGTATGTTTTGTGCCTATATTTTGAAAAGATTCTAGTACTGAGTAGGCATGTACAGATCGCTTCTGGGAACCAAAAATATCGAATTTTCGGGTGTTTTGAGGTTGAATTTGAGATATAAACGAGTGCAGATGATGCATACACATATTGACTTTGGGCACCTAAAATATCGATTTTCAGCATGTTTTGGGCTTGTATCTGAGTAGGCATGTACAGATCGCTTCTGGGACCCCAAAATATCGAATTTTCGGGTGTTTGGAGACTGAATTTGAGATATAAACGGGTACAGAAGATGCATGCACATATCGACTTTTGGGCACATAGAAGATCGATTTTTAGCATGTTTTGGGCCTGTATTTTGAAAATACTCTAACACGGAGTAGGCATGTACAGATCGCTTCTCGGACGCCAAAATATCGAATTTTTGGGTGTTTTCATCCAGAATTTGAGATATAAACGGGTACAGAAAATGCAGGCACATATAGACTTTGGGCACCTAAAATATCGATTTTTAGCATGTTTTGGGCCTATATTTTGAAAATATTCTAGCACTGAGTAGACATGTACAGATCGCTTCTGGGACCCAAAAATATCGAATTTTCGGGTGTTTTGAGCCTGAATTTGAGATATAAACGGGTACAGAAGATGCATGCACATATCGACTTTTGGGCACCTAAAATATTGATTTTGAGCATGTTTTGGGTCTGTATCTTGAAAAAATTCTAAATAGGAGTAGGCATGTACAGATCGCTTCTAGGACCCAAAAATACCGAATTATCGGGTGTTTTGAGCCTGAATTTGAGATATAAACGGGTACAGAAGATGCATGCACATATCGAGTTTTGACACTTAAAATATCGATTTATAGCATGTTTTGAGCCTATATTTTGAAAAACATTCTAGCACTGAGTAGGCATGTACAGATCGCTTCTGGGATACAAATATATCAAATTTTCGAGTGTTTTGAGGTTGAATTTGGGATGTAAACGGTTGCAGAAGATGCATACACATATTGACTTTGGGCACCTAAAATATCGATTTTCAGCATGCTTTCGGCCTGTATCTGAGTAGGCATGTACAGATTGCTTCTGGGACCCCCAAATATCGAATTTTCGGGTGTTTGGAGCCAGAATTTGAGATATAAACGGGTACAAAAGATGCATGCACAAATCGACTTTTGGGTACCTAAAAGATCGATTTTCAGTATGTTTTGTTCCTGTATATTGAAAATACTCTAACACGAAGTAGGCATGTACAGTTCGCTTCTGGGACCCCAAAATATCGAATTTTCGGGTGTTTTGAGGTTGAATTTGAGATATAAACAAGTGCAGAAGATGCATGCATATATTGACTTTGGGCACCTAAAGTATCGATTTTCAGCATGTTTTGGGCCTGTTTCTGAGTAGGCATGTAGAGATCGCTTCTGGGACCCAAAAATATCGAATTTTCGGGTGTTTCGAGGTTGAATTTGGAATATAAACGGGTGCAGAAGATGCATACACATATTGACTTTGGTCACCTAAAATATCGATTTTCAGCATGTTTTGAGCCTGTATTTTGAAAATACTCTAAAACGGAGTAGTCATGTACAGATCGCTTCTGGGACCCAAAAATATCGAATTTTCGGGTGTTTTGAGCCTGAATTTGAGATATAAACAGGTACTGAAGATGCATGCACATATCGACTTTTGGGCACCTAAAATATCAATTTTGAGCATGTTTTGGGTCTGTATCTTGAAAACATTCTAACTAGGAGTAGGTATGTACAGATCGCTTCTGGGACCCAAAAATACCGAATTCTCGGGTGTTTTGTGACTGAATTTGAGATATAAACGGGTACAGAAGATGCATGCACATATCGACTTTTGGGCATATAAAAGATCGATTTTTAGCATGTTTTGGGCCTGTATTTTGAAAATACTTTAACACGGAGTAGGCTTGTACAGATCGCTTCTCGGACGCCAAAATATCGAATTTTTGGGTGTTTTATGCCAGAATTTGAGATATAAACGGGTACAGAAAATGCAGGCACATATTGACTTTGGGCACATAAAATATCTATTTTCAGCATTTTTTGGGCCTGTATTTTGAAAATACTCTAACACGGAGAAGGCAAGTACAGATCGCTTCTGGGACCCAGAAATATCGATTTTTCGGGTGTTCTGAGCCTGAATTTGAGATATAAACGGGTACAGAAAATGCATCCACATATCGACTTTAGACACTTAAAATCTCGATTTTTAGCATGTTTTGAGCCTATATATTGAAAACATTCTAGTACTGATTAGGCATGTACAGATGGCTTCTGGGACCCAAAAAAAACGAATTTTCGGGTGTTTTGAGGTTGAATTTGGGATATAAACGAGTGCAGAAGATGCATACACATATTGACTTTGGGCACCTAAAATATCGATTTTCAGCATGTTTTGGGCCTGTTTCTGAGTAGGCATGTAGAGATCGCTTCTGGGACCCAAAAATATCGAATTTTCGGGTGTTTCGAGGTTGAATTTGGAATATAAACGGGTGCAGAAGATGCATACACATATTGACTTTGGTCACCTAAAATATCGATTTTCAGCATGTTTTGAGCCTGTATTTTGAAAATACTCTAAAACGGAGTAGTCATGTACAGATCGCTTCTGGGACCCAAAAATATCGAATTTTCGGGTGTTTTGAGCCTGAATTTGAGATATAAACAGGTACTGAAGATGCATGCACATATCGACTTTTGGGCACCTAAAATATCAATTTTGAGCATGTTTTGGGTCTGTATCTTGAAAAAATTCTAACTAGGAGTAGGTATGTACAGATCGCTTCTGGGACCCAAAAATACCGAATTCTCGGGTGTTTTGTGACTGAATTTGAGATATAAACGGGTACAGAAGATGCATGCACATATCGACTTTTGGGCATATAAAAGATCGATTTTTAGCATGTTTTGGGCCTGTATTTTGAAAATACTTTAACACGGAGTAGGCTTGTACAGATCGCTTCTCGGACGCCAAAATATCGAATTTTTGGGTGTTTTATGCCAGAATTTGAGATATAAACGGGTACAGAAAATGCAGGCACATATTGACTTTGGGCACATAAAATATCTATTTTCAGCATTTTTTGGGCCTGTATTTTGAAAATACTCTAACACGGAGTAGGCAAGTACAGATCGCTTCTGGGACCCAGAAATATAGATTTTTCGGGTGTTCTGAGCCTGAATTTGAGATATAAACGGGTACAGAAAATGCATCCACATATCGACTTTAGACACTTAAAATCTCGATTTTTAGCATGTTTTGAGCCTATATATTGAAAACATTCTAGTACTGATTAGGCATGTACAGATGGCTTCTGGGACCCAAAAAAAACGAATTTTCGGGTGTTTTGAGGTTGAATTTGGGATATAAACGAGTGCAGAAGATGCATACACATATTGACTTTGGGCACCTAAAATATCGATTTTCAGCATGTTTTGGGCCTGTATCTGAGTAGGCATTTAGAGATCGCTTCTGGGACCCCAAAATATCGAATTTTCGGGTGTTTGGAGCCTGAATTTGAGATATAAACGGGTACAGAAGATGCATGCACATATCGACTTTTGGGCACCTAAAAGATCGATTTTCAGTATGTTTTGGGCCTGTATTTTGATAATGCTCTAACACGTAGTAGGCATGTACAGTTCGCTTCTGGGCCCCCAAAATATCGAATTTTCCGGTGTTTCGGGCCTGTATTTGATATATCGACTTTGGGCACCTAAAATATCGATTTTTAGCATGTTTTGGGCCTATATTTTGAAAATATTCTAGCACTGAGTAGGCATGGACAGATCGCTTCTGGGACCCAAAAATATCGAATTTTCGGGTGTTTTGAGCCTGAATTTGAGATATAAACGGGTACAGAAGATGCATGCACATATCGACATTTGGGCACCTAAAATATTGATTTTGAGCATGTTTTGGGTCTGTATCTTGAAAACATTCTAAATAGGAGTAGGCATGTACAGATCGCTTCTAGGACCCAAAAATACCGAATTATCGGGTGTTTTGAGCCTGAATTTGAGATATCGACTTAGGGCACCTAAAATTATGATTTTTAGCATGTTTTGGGCCGATATTTTGAAAATATTTTAGCACTGAGTAGGCATGTACAGATCGCTTCTGGAACCCCAAAATATCGAATTTTTGGGTGTTTTGAGCCTGAATTTGAGATATAAACGGGTGCAGAAGATGCATGCACATATCGACTTTTGGGCACCTAAAATATCGATTTTCTGTAGGTTTTGGGCCTGTATTTTGAAAAAACTCTTACACGGAGTAGTCATGTACAGATCGCTTCTGGGACCCAAAATATTGAATTTTCGGGTGTTTTAAGGTTGAATTTGGGATATAAACGCGTTCAGAAAATGCATAGACATATTGACTTTGGGCACCTAAAATATCGATTTTCAGCATGTTTTGGGCCTGTATCTTAGTAGGCATGTACAGATCGCTACTGGTACCCCATAATATCGAATTTTCGGTGTTTTGAGCCTGAATTTGAGATATAAACGGGTACAGAAGATGCATGCACATATCGACTTTTGGGCACCTAAAATATCGATTTTCTGTATGTTTTTGGCCTGTATTTTGAAAATACACTAACACGGAGTAGGCATGTACAGATCGCTTCTGGGACACCAAAATATCGAATTTTCGGGTGTTTTGTGACTGAATTTGAGATATAAACGGGTACAGAAGATGCATGCACATATCGACTTCTGGGCACCTAAAAGATCGATTTTTAGTATGTTTTGAGCCTATATTTTGAAAAGATTCTAGTACTGAGTAGGCATGTACAGATCGCATCTGGGACCCAAAAATATCGAATTTTAGGGTGTTTTGAGGTTGAATTTGGAATATAAACGGGTGCAGAAGATGCATACACATATTGATTTTGGGCACCTAAAATATCGATTTTCAGCATGTATTGGGCCTGTATCTGAGTAGGCATTCACAGATCGCTTCTGGGACCCCAAAATATCGAATTTTCGGGTGTTTGGAGCCTGAATTTGAGATATAAACGGGTACAGAAGATGCATGCACATATCGACTTTTAGGCACCTAAAAGATCGATTTTCAGTATGTTTTGGGCATGTATATTGATAATACTCTAACACGTAGTAGGCATGTACAGATCGCTTCTGGGCCCCAAAAATATCGAATTTTCGGGTGTTTCGGGCCTAAATTTGATATATCGACTTTGGGCACCTAAAATATCGATTTTTAGCATGTTTTGAGCCTATATTTTGAAAATATTCTAGCACTGAGTAGGCATGTACAGATCGCTTCTGGGACCCCAAAATATCGAATTTTCGGGTGTTTTGAGCCTGAACTTGAGATATAAACGGGTACAGAAGATGCATGCACATATTGACTTTGGGCACCTAAAATATCGATTTTGAGCATGTTTTGGGCCTGTATTTTGAAAATACTGTAACATGGAGTAGGCATGTATAGATCGCTTCTGGGAACCAAAAATATCGAATTTTCGGGTGTTTTGAGCCTGAATTTGAGATATAAACGGTTATAGAAGATGCATGCACATATCGAGTTTGGACACTTAAAATATCGATTTTTAGCATGTTTTGATCCTATATTTTGAAAACATTCTAGTATTGAGTAGGCATGTACAGATCGCTTCTGGGACCCAAAAATATCGAATTTTCGGGTGTTTTGAGGTTGAATTTGAGATATAAACGAGTGCAGAAGATGCATACACATATTGACTTTAGGCACCTAAAATATCGATTTTCAGCATGTTTTGGGCCTGTTTCAGAGTAGGCATGTAGAGATCGCTTCTGGGACCCAAAAATATCGAATTTTCGGGTGTTTCGAGGTTGAATTTGGAATATAAACGGGTGCAGAAGATGCATACACATATTGACTTTGGTCACCTAAAATATCGATTTTCAGCATGTTTTGAGCCTGTATTTTGAAAATACTCTAACACGGAGTAGTCATGTACAGATCGCTTCTGGGACCCAAAAATATCGAATTTTCGGGTGTTTTGAGAATGAATTTGAGATATAAACAGGTACTGAAGATGCATGCACATATCGACTTTTGGGCATCTAAAATATCAATTTTGAGGATGTTTTGGGTCTGTATCTTGATGCCATTCTAACTAGGCGTAGGTATGTACAGATCGCTTCCAAGACCCAAAAATACCGAATTCTCGGGTGTTTTGTGACTGAATTTGAGATATAAACGGGTACAGAAGATGCATGCACATATCGACTTCTGGGCACCTAAAAGATCGATTATTAGTATGTTTTGAGCCTATATTTTGAGAAGATTCTAGTACTGAGTAGGCATGTACAGATCGCATCTGGGAACCCAAAATATCGAATTTTCGGGTGTTTTGAGGTTGAATTTGAGATATAAACGAGTGCTGATGATGCATACACATATTGACTTTGGGCACCTAAAATATCGATTTTCAGCATGTTTTCGGCCTGTATATGAGTACGCATGTACAGATCGCTTCTGGGACCCCAAAATATCGAATTTTCGGGTGTTTGGAGACTGAATTTGAGATATAAACGGGTACAGAAGATGCTTGCACATATCGACTTTTGGGCACATAAAAGATCGATTTTTAGCATGTTTTGGGCCTGTATTTTGAAAATACTCTAACACGGAGTAGGTATGTACAGATCGCTTCTCGGACGCCAAAATATCGAATTTTTGGGTGTTTTCAGCCAGAATTTGAGATATAAACGGGTACAGAAAATGCAGGCACATATTGACTTTGGGCACATAAAATATCGATTTTCAGCATTTTTTGGGCCTGTATTTTGAAAATACTCTAACACGGAGTAGGCAAGTACAGTTCGCTTCTGGGACCCAAAAATATCGATTTTTCGGGTGTTCTGAGCCTGAATTTGAGATATAAACGGGTACAGAAAATGCATCCACATATCGACTTTAGACACTTAAAATATCGATTTTTAGCATGTTTTGAGCCTATATTTTGAAAACATTCTACCACTGATTAGGCATGTACAGATGGCTTCTGGGACACAAAAATATCGAATTTTCGGGTGTTTTGAGGTTGATTTTGGGATATAAACGGGTGCAGAAGATGCATACACATATTGACTTTGGGCACCTAAAATATCGATTTTCAGCATGTTTTGGGCCTGTATCTGAGTAGGCATTTACAGATCGCTTCTGGGACCCCAAAATATCGAATTTTTGGGTGTTTGGAGCCTGAATTTGAGATATAAACGGGTACAGAAGATGCATGCACATATCGACTTTTGGGCACCTAAAAGATCGATTTTCAGTATGTTTTGGGCCTGTATATTGATAATACTCTAACACGTAGTAGGGGCATGTACAGATCGCTTCTGGGGCCCCAAAATATCGAATTTTCGGGTGTTTCGGGCCTGAATTTGATATATCGACTTTGGGCACCTAAAATATCGATTTTTAGCATGTTTTGGGCCTATATTTTGAAAATATTCTAGCACTGAGTAGGCATGTACAGATCGCTTCTGGGACCCCAAAATATCGAATTTTCGGGTGTTTTGAGCCTGAATTTGAGATATAAACGGGTACAGAAGATGCATGCACATATCGAGTTTTTGGCACCTAAAATATTGATTTTGAGCATGTTTTGGGTCTGTATCTTGAAAACATTCTTAATAGGAGTAGGCATGTACAGATCGCTTCTAGGACCCAAAAATACCGAATTATCGGGTGTTTTGAGCCTGAATTTGAGATATAAACGGGTACAGAAGATGCATGCAAATATCGAGTTTGGACACTTAAAATATCGATTTATAGCATGTTTTGCGCCAATAATTTGAAAACATTCTAGCACTGAGTAGGCATGTACAGATCGCTTCTGGGATACAAATATATCAAATTTTCGAGTGTTTTGAGGTTGAATTTGGGATATAAACGGTTGCAGAAGATGCATACACATATTGAATTTGGGCACCTAAAATATTGATTTTCATCATGTTTTGGGGCTGTATCTGAGTAGGCATGTACAGATCGCTTCTGGGACCCCAAAATATCGAATTTTCGGGTGTTTGGAGCCTGAATTTGAGATATAAACGGGTACAGAAGATGCATGCACATATCGACTTTTGTGCACCTAAAACATCGATTTTCTGTATGTTTTGGGCCTGAATTTTGAAAATACTCTAACACGGAGTAGGCATGTACAGATCGCATCTGGGACGCCAAAATATCGAATTTTCGGGTGTTTTGGGCCTGAATTTGAGATATCGACTTAGGGCACCTAAAATTATGATTTTTAGCATGTTTTTGGCCGATATTTTGAAAATATTCTAGCACTGAGTAGGCATGTACAGATCGCTTCGGGGACCCCAAAATATCGAATTTTCGGGTGTTTTAAGGTTGAATTTGGGATATAAACGCGTTTAGAAGATGCATAGACATATTGACTTAGGGCACCTAAAATATCGATTTTCAGCATGTTTTGGGCCTGTATCTGAGTAGGCATGTACAGATCGCTTCTGGGACCCCAAAATATCGAAATTTCGGGGGTTTCCGGCCTGAATTTGAGATATCGACTTTGGGCACCAAAAATATCGATTTTTAGCATGTTTTGGGCCTATATTTTGAAAATATTCTAGCACTGAGTAGGCATGTACAGATCGCTTCTGGGACCCCAAAATATCGAATTTTCGGTGTTTTGAGCCTGAATTTGAGATATAAACATGTACAGAAGATGCATGCACATATCGACTTTTGGGCACCTAAAATATCGATTTTGAGCATGTTTTGGGTCTATATCTTGAAAACATTCTAAATAGGAGTAGGCATGTACAGATCGCTTCTTGGACTCCAAAATACCGAATTTTGGGGTGTTTTGAGCCTGAATTTGAGATATAAACGGGTACAGAAGATGCATGCACATATTGACTTTGGACACTTAAAATATCGATTTTTAGCATGTTTTGGGCCTATATTTTGAAAATATTCTAGCACTGACTAGGCATGTACAGATCGCTTCTGGGACCCCAAAATATCGAATTTTCGGTGTTTTGAGCCTGAATTTGAGATATAAACATGTACAGAAGATGCATGCACATATCGACTTTTGGGCACCTAAAATATCGATATTGAGCATGTTTTGGGTCTGTATCTTGAAAACATTCTAAATAGGAGTAGGCATGTACAGATCGCTTCTAGGACTCCAAAATACCGAATTTTGGGGTGTTTTGAGCCTGAATTTGAGATATAAACGGGTACAGAAGATGCATGCACATATTGACTTTGGACACTTAAAATATCGATTTTTAGCATGTTTTGTTTCTATATTTTGAAAATATTCTAGCACTGAGTAGACATGTACAGATCGCTTCTGGGACCCCAAAATATCGAGATTTCGGGTGTTTTGACCCTCAATTTGAGATATAAACAGGTACTGAAGATGCATGCACATATCGACTTTTGGGCACCAAAAATATCGATTTTGAGCATGTTTTGGGTCTGTATCTTAAAGAAACATTCTAACTAGGAGTAGGCATGTACAGATCGCTTCTTGGACTCCAAAATATCGAATTTTCGAGTGTTTTGAGCCTCAATTTGAGATATAAACGGGTAGAGAAGATGAATGCACATATCGACTTTTGGGCACCTAAAATATCGATTTTGAGCATGTTTTGGGTCTGTAGCTTTGAAAACATTCTAAATAGGAGTAGGCATGTACAGATCGCTTCTAGGACCCAAAAATACCGAATTTTCGGGTGTTTTGAGCCTGAATTTGAGATATAAACGGGTACAGAAGATGCATGCACATATTGACTTTGAACAATTAAAATATCGATTTTTAGCATGTTTTTGAGCCTATAATTTGAAAAATTTTAGCACTGAGTAGGCATGTACAGATCGCTTCTGGGACCCATAAATATCGAATTTTCGGGTGTTTTGGGCCTGAATTTGAGATATCAACTTTAGGCACCTAAAATATCGATTTTTAGCATGTTTTGGGCCTATATTTTTAAAATATACCAGCACTGTGTAGGCATGTACATATCGCTTCTGGGACCCCAAAATAAAGAATTTTCGGGTGTTTTGAGTTTGAATTTGAGATATAAACGGGTACAGAAGATGCATGCACATATCGACTTTTGGGCACCTAAAATATCGATTTTGAGCATGTTTTGGGTATGTATCTTGAAAACATTCTAACTAGGAGTAGGCATGTACAGATCGCTTCTGGGACCCAAAAATATCGAATTTTCGGGTGTTTTGAGCCTGAATTTGAGATATAAACGGGTACAGAAGATGCATGCGCATATCGACTTTGGACACTTAAAATATCGATTTTTAGCATGTTTTGATCCTATATTTTGAAAACATTCTAGTATTGAGTAGGCATGTACAGATCGCTTCTGGGACCCAAAAATATCGAATTTTCGGGTGTTTTGAGGTTGAATTTGAGATATAAACGAGTGCAGAAGATGCATACACATATTGACTTTAGGCACCTAAAATATCGATTTTCAGCATGTTTTGGGCCTGTTTCAGAGTAGGCATGTAGAGATCGCTTCTGGGACCCAAAAATATCGAATTTTCGGGTGTTTCGAGGTTGAATTTGGAATATAAACGGGTGCAGAAGATGCATACACATATTGACTTTGGTCACCTAAAATATCGATTTTCAGCATGTTTTGAGCCTGTATTTTGAAAATACTCTAACACGGAGTAGTCATGTACAGATCGCTTCTGGGACCCAAAAATATCGAATTTTCGGGTGTTTTGAGAATGAATTTGAGATATAAACAGGTACTGAAGATGCATGCACATATCGACTTTTGGGCATCTAAAATATCAATTTTGAGGATGTTTTGAGTCTGTATCTTGATGACATTCTAACTAGGCGTAGGTATGTACAGATCGCTTCCAAGTCCCAAAAATACCGAATTCTCGGGTGTTTTGTGACTGAATTTGAGATATAAACGGGTACAGAAGATGCATGCACATATCGACTTCTGGGCACCTAAAAGATCGATTATTAGTATGTTTTGAGCCTATATTTTGAGAAGATTCTAGTACTGAGTAGGCATGTACAGATCGCATCTGGGAACCCAAAATATCGAATTTTCGGGTGTTTTGAGGTTGAATTTGAGATATAAACGAGTGCTGATGATGCATACACATATTGACTTTGGGCACCTAAAATATCGATTTTCAGCATGTTTTCGGCCTGTATATGAGTACGCATGTACAGATCGCTTCTGGGACCCCAAAATATCGAATTTTCGGGTGTTTGGAGACTGAATTTGAGATATAAACGGGTACAGAAGATGCTTGCACATATCGACTTTTGGGCACATAAAAGATCGATTTTTAGCATGTTTTGGGCCTGTATTTTGAAAATACTCTAACACGGAGTAGGTATGTACAGATCGCTTCTCGGACGCCAAAATATCGAATTTTTGGGTGTTTTCAGCCAGAATTTGAGATATAAACGGGTACAGAAAATGCAGGCACATATTGACTTTGGGCACATAAAATATCGATTTTCAGCATTTTTTGGGCCTGTATTTTGAAAATACTCTAACACGGAGTAGGCAAGTACAGATCGCTTCTGGGACCCAAAAATATCGATTTTTCGGGTATTCTGAGCCTGAATTTGAGATATAAACGGGTACAGAAAATGCATCCACATATCGACTTTAGACACTTAAAATATCGATTTTTAGCATGTTTTGAGCCTATATTTTGAAAACATTCTACCACTGATTAGGCATGTACAGATGGCTTCTGGGACACAAAAATATCGAATTTTCGGGTGTTTTGAGGTTGATTTTGGGATATAAACGGGTGCAGAAGATGCATACACATATTGACTTTGGGCACCTAAAATATCGATTTTCAGCATGTTTTGGGCCTGTATCTGAGTAGGCATTTACAGATCGCTTCTGGGACCCCAAAATATCGAATTTTTGGGTGTTTGGAGCCTGAATTTGAGATATAAACGGGTACAGAAGATGCATGCACATATCGACTTTTGGGCACCTAAAAGATCGATTTTCAGTATGTTTTGGGCCTGTATATTGATAATACTCTAACACGTAGTAGGGGCATGTACAGATCGCTTCTGGGGCCCCAAAATATCGAATTTTCGGGTGTTTCGGGCCTGAATTTGATATATCGACTTTGGGCACCTAAAATATCGATTTTTAGCATGTTTTGGGCCTATATTTTGAAAATATTCTAGCACTGAGTAGGCATGTACAGATCGCTTCTGGGACCCCAAAATATCGAATTTTCGGGTGTTTTGAGCCTGAATTTGAGATATAAACGGGTACAGAAGATGCATGCACATATCGAGTTTTTGGCACCTAAAATATTGATTTTGAGCATGTTTTGGGTCTGTATCTTGAAAACATTCTTAATAGGAGTAGGCATGTACAGATCGCTTCTAGGACCCAAAAATACCGAATTATCGGGTGTTTTGAGCCTGAATTTGAGATATAAACGGGTACAGAAGATGCATGCAAATATCTAGTTTGGACACTTAAAATATCGATTTATAGCATGTTTTGCGCCAATAATTTGAAAACATTCTAGCACTGAGTAGGCATGTACAGATCGCTTCTGGGATACAAATATATCAAATTTTCGAGTGTTTTGAGGTTGAATTTGGGATATAAACGGTTGCAGAAGATGCATACACATATTGACTTTGGGCACCTAAAATATTGATTTTCATCATGTTTTGGGGCTGTATCTGAGTAGGCATGTACAGATCGCTTCTGGGACCCCAAAATATCGAATTTTCGGGTGTTTGGAGCCTGAATTTGAGATATAAACGGGTACAGAAGATGCATGCACATATCGACTTTTGTGCACCTAAAACATCGATTTTCTGTATGTTTTGGGCCTGAATTTTGAAAATACTCTAACACGGAGTAGGCATGTACAGATCGCATCTGGGACGCCAAAATATCGAATTTTCGGGTGTTTTGGGCCTGAATTTGAGATATCGACTTAGGGCACCTAAAATTATGATTTTTAGCATGTTTTTGGCCGATATTTTGAAAATATTCTAGCACTGAGTAGGCATGTACAGATCGCTTCGGGGACCCCAAAATATCGAATTTTCGGGTGTTTTAAGGTTGAATTTGGGATATAAACGCGTTTAGAAGATGCATAGACATATTGACTTTGGGCACCTAAAATATCGATTTTCAGCATGTTTTGGGCCTGTATCTGAGTAGGCATGTACAGATCGCTTCTGGGACCCCAAAATATCGAATTTTCGGGGGTTTCCGGCCTGAATTTGAGATATCGACTTTGGGCACCAAAAATATCGATTTTTAGCATGTTTTGGGCGTATATTTTGAAAATATTCTAGCACTGAGTAGGCATGTACAGATCGCTTCTGGGACCCCAAAATATCGAATTTTCGGTGTTTTGAGCCTGAATTTGAGATATAAACATGTACAGAAGATGCATGCACATATCGACTTTTGGGCACCTAAAATATCGATTTTGAGCATGTTTTGGGTCTATATCTTGAAAACATTCTAAATAGGAGTAGGCATGTACAGATCGCTTCTTGGACTCCAAAATACCGAATTTTGGGGTGTTTTGAGCCTGAATTTGAGATATAAACGGGTACAGAAGATGCATGCACATATTGACTTTGGACACTTAAAATATCGATTTTTAGCATGTTTTGGGCCTATATTTTGAAAATATTCTAGCACTGACTAGGCATGTACAGATCGCTTCTGGGACCCCAAAATATCGAATTTTCGGTGTTTTGAGCCTGAATTTGAGATATAAACATGTACAGAAGATGCATGCACATATCGACTTTTGGGCACCTAAAATATCGATATTGAGTATGTTTTGGGTCTGTATCTTGAAAACATTCTAAATAGGAGTAGGCATGTACAGATCGCTTCTAGGACTCCAAAATACCGAATTTTGGGGTGTTTTGAGCCTGAATTTGAGATATAAACGGGTACAGAAGATGCATGCACATATTGACTTTGGACACTTAAAATATCGATTTTTAGCATGTTTTGTTTCTATATTTTGAAAATATTCTAGCACTGAGTAGACATGTACAGATCCCTTCTGGGACCCCAAAATATCGAGATTTCGGGTGTTTTGACCCTCAATTTGAGATATAAACAGGTACTGAAGATGCATGCACATATCGACTTTTGGGCACCAAAAATATCGATTTTGAGCATGTTTTGGGTCTGTATCTTAAAGAAACATTCTAACTAGGAGTAGGCATGTACAGATCGCTTCTTGGACTCCAAAATATCGAATTTTCGAGTGTTTTGAGCCTCAATTTGAGATATAAACGGGTACAGAAGATGCATGCACATATCGACTTTTGGGCACCTAAAATATCGATTTTGAGCATGTTTTGGGTCTGTAGCTTTGAAAACATTCTAAATAGGAGTAGGCATGTACAGATCGCTTCTAGGACCCAAAAATACCGAATTTTCGGGTGTTTTGAGCCTGAATTTGAGATATAAACGGGTACAGAAGATGCATGCACATATTGACTTTGAACAATTAAAATATCGATTTTTAGCATGTTTTTGAGCCTATAATTTGAAAAATTTTAGCACTGAGTAGGCATGTACAGATCGCTTCTGGGACCCATAAATATCGAATTTTCGGGTGTTTTGGGCCTGAATTTGAGATATCAACTTTAGGCACCTAAAATATCGATTTTTAGCATGTTTTGGGCCTATATTTTTAAAATATACCAGCACTGTGTAGGCATGTACATATCGCTTCTGGGACCCCAAAATAAAGAATTTTCGGGTGTTTTGAGTTTGAATTTGAGATATAAACGGGTACAGAAGATGCATGCACATATCGACTTTTGGGCACCTAAAATATCGATTTTGAGCATGTTTTGGGTATGTATCTTGAAAACATTCTAACTAGGAGTAGGCATGTACAGATCGCTTCTGGGACCCAAAAATATCGAATTTTCGGGTGTTTTGAGCCTGAATTTGAGATATAAACGGGTACAGAAGATGCATGCGCATATCGACTTTGGACACTTAAAATATCGATTTTTAGCATGTTTTGAGCCTATATTTTGAAAACATTCTAGCACTGAGTAGGCATGTACAGATCGCTTCTGGGACCCCAAAATATCGAATTTTCTGGTGTTTTGGACCTGAATTTGAGATATCGACTTTGGGCACCTAAAATATCGAATTTTAGCATGTTTTGGGTCTGTATCTTAAAAAAACATTCTAACTAGGAGTAGGCATGTACAGATCGCTTCTTGGACTCCAAAATATCGAATTTTCGGGTGTTTTGAGCCTGAATTTGAGATATTAACAAGTACTGAAGATGCATGCACATATCGACTTTTGGGCACCAAAAATATCGATTTTGAGCATGTTTTGGGTCTGTATCTTAAAAAAACATTCTAACTAGGAGTAGGCATGTACAGATCGCGTCTTCGACTCCAAAATATCGAATTTTCGAGTGTTTTGAGCCTGAATTAGAGATATAAACGTGTACAGAAAATGCAAGCACATATTGACTTTTGCACCTAAAATATCGATTTTCAGCATGTTTTGGGCCTGTATTTTGAAAATACTATAACACGGAGTAGGCATGTACAGATCGCTTCTGGGACCCAAAAAATATCGAATTTTCGGGTGTTTTGAGTCTGAATTTGAGATATAAACAGGTACTGAAGATGCATGCACATATCGACTTTTGGGCATCTAAAATATCAATTTTGAGGATGTTTTGGGTCTGTATCTTGATAACATTCTAACTAGGCGTAGGTATGTACAGATCGCTTCCAAGACCCAAAAATACCGAATTCTCGGGTGTTTTGTGAATGAATTTGAGATATAAACGGGTACAGAAGATGCATGCACATATCGACTTCTGGGCACCTAAAAGATCGATTATTAGTATGTTTTGAGCCTATATTTTGAGAAGATTCTATTACTGAGTAGGCATGTACAGATCGCATCTGGGAACCCTAAATATCGAATTTTAGGGTGTTTTGAGGTTGAATTTGAGATATAAACGAGTGCAGATGATGCATACACATATTGACTTTGGGCACATAAAATATCGATTTTCAGCATGTTTTCGGCCTGTATCTGAGTAGGCATGTACAGATCGCTTTTGGGACCCCAAAATGTCGAATTTTCGGGTGTTTGGAGACTGAATTTGAGATATAAACGGGTACAGAAGATGCTTGCACATATCGACTTTTGGGCACATAAAAGATCGATTTTTAGCATGTTTTGGGCCTGTATTTTGAAAATACTCTAACACGGAGTAGGCATGTACAGATCGCTTCTCGGACGCCAAAATATCGAATTTTTGGGTGTTTTCAGCCAGAATTTGAGATATAAACGGGTACAGAAAATGCAGGCACATATTGACTTTGGGCACATAAAATATCGATTTTCAGCTTTTTTTGGGCCTGTATTTTGAAAATACTCTAACACGGAGTAGGCAAGTACAGATCGCTTCTGGGACCCAGAAATATCGATTTTTCGGGTGTTCTGAGCCTGAATTTGAGATATAAACGGGTACAGCAAATGCATCCACATATCGACTTTAGACACTTAAAATATCGATTTTTAGCATGTTTTGAGCCTATATTTTGAAAACATTCTAGCACTGTTTAGGCATGTACAGATGGCTTCTGGGACACAAAAATATCGAATTTTCGGGTGTTTTGAGGTTGAATTTGGGATATAAACGGGTGCAGAAGATGCATACACATATTGACTTTGGGCACCTAAAATATCGATTTTCAGCATGTTTTGGGCCTGTATCTGAGTAGGCATTTACAGATCGCTTCTGGGACCCCAAAATATCGAATTTTTGGGTGTTTGGAGCCTGAATTTGAGATATAAACGGGTACAGAAGATGCATGCACATATCGACTTTTGGGCACCTAAAAGATCGATTTTCAGTATGTTTTGGGCCTGTATATTGATAATACTCTAACACGTAGTAGGCATGTACAGATCGCTTCTGGGGCCCCAAAATATCGAATTTTCGGGTGTTTTGGGCCTGAATTTGATATATCGACTTTGGGCACCTAAAATATCGATTTTTAGCATGTTTTGGGCCTATATTTTGAAAATATTCTAGCACTGAGTAGGCATGTACAGATCGCTTCTGGGACCCCAAAATATCGAATTTTCGGGTGTTTTGAGCCTGAATTTGAGATATAAACGGGTACAGAAGATGCATGCACATATCGACTTTTGGGCACCTAAAATATTGATTTTGAGCATGTTTTGGGTCTGTATCTTGAAAACATTCTTAATAGGAGTAGGCATGTACAGATCGCTTCTAGGACCCAAAAATACCGAATTATCGGGTGTTTTGAGCCTGAATTTGAGATATAAACGGGTACAGAAGATGCATGCACATATCGAGTTTGGACACTTAAAATATCGATTTTTAGCATGTTTTGCGCCAATAATTTGAAAACATTCTAGCACTGAGTAGGCATGTACAGATCGCTTCTGGGATACAAATATATCAAATTTTCGAGTGTTTTGAGGTTGAATTTGGGATATAAACGGTTGCAGAAGATGCATACACATATTGACTTTGGGCACCTAAAATATTGATTTTCATCATGTTTTGGGACTGTATCTGAGTAGGCATGTACAGATCGCTTCTGGGACCCCAAAATATCGAATTTTCGGGTGTTTGGAGCCTGAATTTGAGATATAAACGGGTACAGAAGATGCATGCACATATCGACTTTTGGGCACCTAAAACATCGATTTTCTGTATGTTTTGGGCCTGAATTTTGAAAATACTCTAACACGGAGTAGGCATGTACAGATCGCATCTGGGACGCCAAAATATCGAATTTTCGGGTGTTTTGGGCCTGAATTTGAGATATCGACTTAGGGCACCTAAAATTATGATTTTTAGCATGTTTTTGGCCGATATTTTGAAAATATTCTAGCACTGAGAAGGCATGTACAGATCGCTTCGGAGACCCCAAAATATCGAATTTTCGGGTGTTTTAAGGTTGAATTTGGGATATAAACGCATTCAGAAGATGCATAGACATATTGACTTTGGGCACCTAAAATATCGATTTTCAGCATGTTTTGGGCCTGTATCTGAGTAGGCATGTACAGATCGCTTCTGGGACCCCAAAATATCGAATTTTCGGGGGTTTCCGGCCTGAATTTGAGATATCGACTTTGGGCACCAAAAATATCGATTTTTAGCATGTTTTGGGCGTATATTTTGAAAATATTCTAGCACTGAGTAGGCATGTACAGATCGCTTCTGGGACCCCAAAATATCGAATTTTCGGTGTTTTGAGCCTGAATTTGAGATATAAACATGTACAGAAGATGCATGCACATAACGACTTTTGGGCACCTAAAATATCGATTTTGAGCATGTTTTGGGTCTGTATCTTGAAAACATTCTAAATAGGAGTAGGCATGTACAGATCGCTTCTTGGACTCCAAAATACCGAATTTTGGGGTGTTTTGAGCCTGAATTTGAGATATAAACGGGTACAGAAGATGCATGCACATATTGACTTTGGACACCTAAAATATCGATTTTTAGCATGTTTTGGGCCTATATTTTGAAAATATTCTAGCACTGAGTAGGCATGCACAGATCGCTTCTGGGACCGCAAAATATCGAATTTTCGGTGTTTTGAGCCTGAATTTGAGATATAAACATGTACAGAAGATGCATGCACATATCGACTTTTGGGCACCTAAAATATCGATATTGAGCATGTTTTGGGTCTGTATCTTGAAAACATTCTAAATAGGAGTAGGCATGTACAGATCGCTTCTAGGACTCCAAAATACCGAATTTTGGGGTGTTTTGAGCCTGAATTTGAGATATAAACGGGTACAGAAGATGCATGCACATATTGACTTTGGACACTTAAAATATCGATTTTTAGCATGTTTTGTTTCTATATTTTGAAAATATTCTAGCACTGAGTAGACATGTACAGATCGCTTCTGGGACCCCAAAATATCGAGATTTCGGGTGTTTTGAGCCTCAATTTGAGATATAAACAGGTACTGAAGATGCATGCACATATCGACTTTTGGGCACCAAAAATATCGATTTTGAGCATGCTTTGGGTCTGTATCTTAAAGAAACATTCTAACTAGGAGTAGGCATGTACAGATCGCTTCTTGGACTCCAAAATATCGAATTTTCGAGTGTTTTGAGCCTCAATTTGAGATATAAACGGGTACAGAAGATGCATGCACATATCGACTTTTGGGCACCTAAAATATCGATTTTGAGCATGTTTTGGGTCTGTAGCTTTGAAAACATTCTAAATAGGAGTAGGCATGTACACATCGCTTCTAGGACCCAAAAATACCGAATTTTCGGGTGTTTTGAGCCTGAATTTGAGATATAAACGGGTACAGAAGATGCATGCACATATTGACTTTGGACACTTAAAATATCGATTTTTAGCATGTTTTTGAGCCTATAATTTGAAAAATTTTAGCACTGAGTAGGCATGTACAGATCGCTTCTGGGACCCATAAATATCGAATTTTCGGGTGTTTTGGGCCTGAATTTGAGATATCAACTTTAGGCACCTAAAATATCGATTTTTAGCATGTTTTGGGCCTATATTTTTAAAATATACCAGCACTGTGTAGGCATGTACAGATCGCTTCTAAGACCCCAAAATAACGAATTTTCGGGGGTTTTGTGCCTGAATTAGAGATATAAACGTGTACAGAAAATGCATGCACATATTGACTTTGTGCACCTAAAATATCAATTTTAGCATGTTTTGGGTCTGTATTTTGAAAATACTCTAACACGGAGTAGGCATGTACAGATCGCTTCTGGGACCACAAAATAAAGAATTTTCGGGTGTTTTGAGTTTGAATTTGAGATATAAACGGGTACAGAAGATGCATGCACATATCGACTTTTGGGCACCTAAAATATCGATTTTGAGCATGTTTTGGGTATGTATCTTGAAAACATTCTAACACGGAGTAGGCATGTACAGATCGCTTCTGGGACCCAAAAATATCGAATTTTCGGGTGTTTTGAGCCTGAATTTGAGATATAAACAGGTACTGAAGATGCATGCACATATCGACTTTTGGGCACCTAAAATATCGATTTTGAGCATGTTTTGGGTCTGTATCTTGAAAACATTCTAACTAGGAGTAGGCATGTACAGATCGCTTCTAGGACCCAAAAATACTGAATTTTCGGGTGTTTTCAGCCTGAATTTAAGATATAAACGGGTACAGAAGATGCATGCGCATATCGACTTTGGACACTTAAAATATCGATTTTTAGCATGTTTTGAGCCTATATTTTGAAAACATTCTAGCACTGAGTAGGCATGTACAGATCGCTTCTGGGACCCCAAAATATCGAATTTTCGGGTGTTTTGGACCTGAATTTGAGATATCGACTTTGGGCACCTAAAATATCGAATTTTAGCATGTTTTGGGTCTGTATCTTAAAAAAACATTCTAACTAGGAGTAGGCATGTACAGATCGCTTCTTGGACTCCAAAATATCGAATTTTCGGGTGTTTTGAGCCTGAATTTGAGATATTAACAGGTACTGAAGATGCATGCACATATCGACTTTTGGGCACCAAAAATATCGATTTTGAACATGTTTTGGGTCTGTATCTTAAAAAAACATTCTAACTAGGAGTAGGCATGTACAGATCGCTTCTTCGACTCCAAAATATCGAATTTTCGGGTGTTTTGAGCCTGAATTAGAGATATAAACGTGTACAGAAAATGCAAGCACATATTGACTTTGGGCACCTAAAATATCGATTTTTAGCATGTTTTGAGCCTATATTTTGAAAACATTCTAGCACTGAGTAGGCATGTACAGATCGCTTCTGGGACCCCAAAATATCGAATTTTCGGGTGTTTTGAGCCTGAATTTGAGATATAAACGGGTACAGAAGATGCATGCACATATCGACTTTTGGGCACCTAAAATATTGATTTTGAGCATGTTTTGGGTCTGTATCTTGAAAACATTCTTAATAGGAGTAGGCATGTACAGATCGCTTCTAGGACCCAAAAATACCGAATTATCGGGTGTTTTGAGCCTGAATTTGAGATATAAACGGGTACAGAAGATGCATGCACATATCGAGTTTGAACACTTAAAATATCGATTTTTAGCATGTTTTGAGCCTATATTTTGAAAACATTCTAGCACTGAGTAGGCATGTACAGATCGCTTCTGGGATACAAATATATCAAATTTTCGAGTGTTTTGAGGTTGAATTTGGGATATAAACGGTTGCAGAAGATGCATACACATATTGACTTTGGGCACCTAAAATATTGATTTTCATCATGTTTTGGGACTGTATCTGAGTAGGCATGTACAGATCGCTTCTGGGACCCCAAAATATCGAATTTTCGGGTGTTTGGAGCCTGAATTTGAGATATAAACGGGTACAGAAGATGCATGCACATATCGACTTTTGGGCACCTAAAACATCGATTTTCTGTATGTTTTGGGCCTGAATTTTGAAAATACTCTAACACGGAGTAGGCATGTACAGATCGCATCTGGGACGCCAAAATATCGAATTTTCGGGTCTTTTGGGCCTGAATTTGAGATATCGACTTAGGGCACCTAAAATTATGATTTTTAGCATGTTTTTGGCCGATATTTTGAAAATATTCTAGCACTGAGAAGGCATGTACAGATCGCTTCGGAGACCCCAAAATATCGAATTTTCGGGTGTTTTAAGGTTGAATTTGGGATATAAACGCATTCAGAAGATGCATAGACATATTGACTTTGGGCACCTAAAATATCGATTTTCAGCATGTTTTGGGCCTGTATCTGAGTAGGCATGTACAGATCGCTTCTGGGACCCCAAAATATCGAATTTTCGGGGGTTTCCGGCCTGAATTTGAGATATCGACTTTGGGCACCAAAAATATCGATTTTTAGCATGTTTTGGGCGTATATTTTGAAAATATTCTAGCACTGAGTAGGCATGTACAGATCGCTTCTGGGACCCCAAAATATCGAATTTTCGGTGTTTTGAGCCTGAATTTGAGATATAAACATGTACAGAAGATGCATGCACATAACGACTTTTGGGCACCTAAAATATCGATTTTGAGCATGTTTTGGGTCTGTATCTTGAAAACATTCTAAATAGGAGTAGGCATGTACAGATCGCTTCTTGGACTCCAAAATACCGAATTTTGGGGTGTTTTGAGCCTGAATTTGAGATATAAACGGGTACAGAAGATGCATGCACATATTGACTTTGGACACCTAAAATATCGATTTTTAGCATGTTTTGGGCCTATATTTTGAAAATATTCTAGCACTGAGTAGGCATGCAAAGATCGCTTCTGGGACCGCAAAATATCGAATTTTCGGTGTTTTGAGCCTGAATTTGAGATATAAACATGTACAGAAGATGCATGCACATATCGACTTTTGGGCACCTAAAATATCGATATTGAGCATGTTTTGGGTCTGTATCTTGAAAACATTCTAAATAGGAGTAGGCATGTACAGATCGCTTCTAGGACTCCAAAATACCGAATTTTGGGGTGTTTTGAGCCTGAATTTGAGATATAAACGGGTACAGAAGATGCATGCACATATTGACTTTGGACACTTAAAATATCGATTTTTAGCATGTTTTGTTTCTATATTTTGAAAATATTCTAGCACTGAGTAGACATGTACAGATCGCTTCTGGGACCCCAAAATATCGAGATTTCGGGTGTTTTGAGCCTCATTTTGAGATATAAACAGGTACTGAAGATGCATGCACATATCGACTTTTGGGCACCAAAAATATCGATTTTGAGCATGCTTTGGGTCTGTATCTTAAAGAAACATTCTAACTAGGAGTAGGCATGTACAGATCGCTTCTTGGACTCCAAAATATCGAATTTTCGAGTGTTTTGAGCCTCAATTTGAGATATAAACGGGTACAGAAGATGCATGCACATATCGACTTTTGGGCACCTAAAATATCGATTTTGAGCATGTTTTGGGTCTGTAGCTTTGAAAACATTCTAAATAGGAGTAAGCATGTACAGATCGCTTCTAGGACCCAAAAATACCGAATTTTCGGGTGTTTTGAGCCTGAATTTGAGATATAAACGGGTACAGAAGATGCATGCACATATTGACTTTGGACACTTAAAATATCGATTTTTAGCATGTTTTTGAGCCTATAATTTGAAAAATTTTAGCACTGAGTATACATGTACAGATCGCTTCTGGGACCCATAAATATCGAATTTTCGGGTGTTTTGGGCCTGAATTTGAGATATCAACTTTAGGCACCTAAAATATCGATTTTTAGCATGTTTTGGGCCTATATTTTTAAAATATACCAGCACTGTGTAGGCATGTACAGATCGCTTCTAAGACCCCAAAATAACGAATTTTCGGGGGTTTTGTGCCTGAATTAGAGATATAAACGTGTACAGAAAATGCATGCACATATTGACTTTGTGCACCTAAAATATCAATTTTAGCATGTTTTGGGTCTGTATTTTGAAAATACTCTAACACGGAGTAGGCATGTACAGATCGCTTCTGGGACCACAAAATAAAGAATTTTCGGGTGTTTTGAGTTTGAATTTGAGATATAAACGGGTACAGAAGATGCATGCACATATCGAATTTTGTGCACCTAAAATATCGATTTTGAGCATGTTTTGGGTATGTATCTTGAAAACATTCTAACACGGAGTAGGTATGTACAGATCGCTTCTGGGACCCAAAAATATCGAATTTTCGGGTGTTTTGAGCCTGAATTTGAGATATAAACAGGTACTGAAGATGCATGCACATATCGACTTTTGGGCACCTAAAATATCGATTTTGAGCATGTTTTGGGTCTGTATCTTGAAAACATTCTAACTAGGAGTAGGCATGTACAGATCGCTTCTAGGACCCAAAAATACTGAATTTTCGGGTGTTTTCAGCCTGAATTTAAGATATAAACGGGTACAGAAGATGCATGCGCATATCGACTTTGGACACTTAAAATATCGATTTTTAGCATGTTTTGAGCCTATATTTTGAAAACATTCTAGCACTGAGTAGGCATGTACAGATCGCTTCTGGGACCCCAAAATATCGAATTTTCGGGTGTTTTGGACCTGAATTTGAGATATCGACTTTGGGCACCTAAAATATCGAATTTTAGCATGTTTTGGGTCTGTATCTTAAAAAAACATTCTAACTAGGAGTAGGCATGTACAGATCGCTTCTTGGACTCCAAAATATCGAATTTTCGGGTGTTTTGAGCCTGAATTTGAGATATTAACAGGTACTGAAGATGCATGCACATATCGACTTTTGGGCACCAAAAATATCGATTTTGAACATGTTTTGGGTCTGTATCTTAAAAAAACATTCTAACTAGGAGTAGGCATGTACAGATCGCTTCTTCGACTCCAAAATATCGAATTTTCGGGTGTTTTGAGCCTGAATTAGAGATATAAACGTGTACAGAAAATGCAAGCACATATTGACTTTGGGCACCTAAAATATCGATTTTCAGCATGTTTTGGGCCTGTATTTTGAAAATACTATAACACGGAGTAGGCATGTACAGATTGCTTCTGGGACCAAAAAAATATCGAATTTTCGGGTGTTTTGAGTCTGAATTTGAGATATAAACAGGTACTGAAGATGCATACACATATCGACTTTTGGGCACCTAAAATATCGATTTTGAGCATGTTTTGGGTCTGTATCTTGAAAACATTCTAACTAGGAGTAGGCATGTACAGATCGCTTCTAGGACCCAAAAATACTGAATTTTCGGGTGTTTTCAGCCTGAATTTAAGATATAAACGGGTACAGAAGATGCATGCACATATCGACTTTGGACACTTAAAATATTGATTTTTAGCATGTTTTGAGCCTATATTTTGAAAATATTCTAGCACTGAGTAGGCATGTACAGATCGCTTCTGGGACCCAAAAATATCGAATTTTTGGGTGTTTTGAGGTTGAATTTGAGATATAAACGAGTGCAGAAGATGCATACACATATTGACTTTGGGCACCTAAAATATCGATTTTCAGCATGTTTTGGGCCTGTATCTCAGTAGGCATGTGCAGATCGCTTCTGGGACCCCAAAGTATCGAATTTTCGTGTGTTTGGAGCCTGAATTTGAGATATAAACGGGTACAGAAGATGCATGAACATATCGACTTTTGGGCACCTAAAAGATCGATTTTCAGTATGTTTTGGGCCTGTATTTTGAAAATACTCTAACATGGTGTAGGCATTTACAGTTCGCTTCTGGGCCCCCAAAATATCGAATTTTCGGGTGTTTTGGACCTGAATTTGAGATATCGACTTTGGGCACCTAAAATATCGATTTTTAGCATGTTTTGGGCCTATATTTTGAAAATATTCTAGCACTATGTAGGCATGTACAGATCACTTCTGGGACCCCAAAATATCAAATTTTAGGGTGTTTTGAGCCTGAATTTGAGATATAAACGGGTACAGAAGATGCATGCACATATCGACTTTGGACACTTAATATATCGATTTTTAGCATGTTTTGAGCCTATATTTTGAAAACATACTAGAACTGAGTAGGCATGTACAGATCGCTTCTGGGACCCCAAAATATCGAATTTTTGGGTGTTTTGGGCCTGAATTCGAGAAATCGACTTTGGGCACCTAAAATATCGATTTCTAGCATGTTTTGGGACTAAATTTGGAAACTATTCTAGCACTGAGTAGGCATGTACTGATCGCTTCTGGGACCCCAAAATATAGAATTTTCGGGTGTTTTGAGTTTGAATTTGAGATATAAACAGGTACTGAAGATGCATGCACATATAGACTTTTGGGCACCTAAAATATAAATTTTGAGCATGCTTTGGGTATGTTTCTTGGAAAGATTCTAACTAGGAGTAGGCATGTACAGATCGCTTCTGGGACCCCAAAATATCGAATTTTCGGGTATTTTGGTCCTGAATTTGAGATATAAACGGGTACCGAAGATGCATGCACATATCGACTTTGGACTCTTAAAATATCGATTGTTAGCATGTTTTGAGCCTATATTTTGAAAACATTCTAGCACTGAGTAGACATGTACAGATCGCTTCTGGAAACCAAAAATATCGAATTTTCGGGTGTTTGGAGGTTGAATTTGAGATATAAACGGGTGCAGAAGATGCATACACATATTGACTTTGGGCACCTAAAATATCGATTTTCAGAATGTTTTGGGCCTGTATCTGAGTAGGCATGTACAGATCGCTTCTGGGACCCCAAAATATCGATTTTTCGGGTGTTTGGAACCTGAATTTCAGATATAAACGGGTACAGAAGATGCATGCACATATCGACTTTTGGACACCTAAAATATTGATTTTCTGTATGTTTTGAGTCTGTATTTTGAAAATACTCTAACACGGAGTAGGCATGTACAGATCGCTTCTGGGACCCCAAAATATCGAATTTACGGGTGTTTTGGGCCTGAATTTGAGATATCGACTTTGGGCACCTAAAATATCGATTTTTAGCATGTTTTGGGCCTATATTTTGAATATTTTTAGCATGTTTTGAGCCTATATTTTGAAAACATTCTAGCACTGAGTAGGCACGTACAGATCGCTTCTGGGACCAAAAAATATCGAATTTTCGGGTGTTTTGAGGTTGAATTTGGGATATAAACGGGTGCAGAAGATGCATACACATCTTGATTTTGGGCACCTAAATTATCGATTTACAGCATGTTTTGGGCCTGTATCTTAGTAGGATGTACAGATCGCTTCTGGGACCACAAAATATCGAATTTTCGGGTGTTTTGAGCCTGAATTTGCGATATAAACGGGTACAGAAGATGCATGCACATATCGACTTTTGGGCACCTAAAAGATCGTTTTTTAGTATGTTTCGGGCCTGTATTATGAAAATACTCTAACATGGAGTAGGCATGTACAGTTCGCTTCTGGGACCTCAAAATATCTAATTCTCCGGTGTTTTGGGCCTGAATTTGAGATATCGACTTTGGGCACCTATAATATCGATTTTTAGCATGTTTTGGGCCTATATTTTGAATATTTTTAGCATGTTTTGAGTCTATATTTTGAAAACATTCTAGCACTAAGTAGGCATGTACAGATCACTTCTGGGACCCCAAAATATCGAATTTTCGGGTGTTTGGAGCCTGAATTTGAGATAATTTATAAACGTGTACAGAAGATGCATGCACATATGGACTTTGGACACTTAAAATATCGATTTTTAGCATGTTTTGAGCCTATATTTTGAAAACATTCTAGCACTGAGTAGGCTTGTACAGATCGCTTCTGGGACCCAAAAATATCGAATTTTCGGGTGTAATGAGGTTTAATTTGGGATATAAATGGGTGCAGAAGATTCATACAAATATTGACTTGCGTCACCTAAAATATCGATTTTCAGCATGTTTTGGGCCTGTATTTTGAAAATACTCTAACACGGAGTAGGCAAGTACAGATCGCTTCTGGGACCCCAAAATATCGACTTTTCGGGTGTTTTGGGCCTGAATTTGAGATATCGACTTTGGGCAAATAAAATATAGATTTTTAGCATGTTTTGGGCCTATATTTTGAAAATATTCTAGCACTGAGTAAGCATGTACAGATCGCTTCAGGGACCCAAAAATATCGAATTTTCGGGTGTTTTGAGCCTGAATTTGAGATATAAACGGGTACAGAAGATGCATGCACATATCGACTTTGGACACTTAAAATATCGATTTTAAGAATGTTTTGAGCCTATATTTTGAAAACACTCTAGCACTGAGTAGGCATGTACAGATCGCTTCTGGGACCCAAAAATATCGAATTTTCGGGTGATTTGAGGTTGAATTTGAGATAATAACGTTTGCAGAAGATGCATACACATATTGACTTTGGGCACCAAAAATATCGATTTTCAGCATGTTCTGGGCCTGTATCTAAGTAGACATGTACAGATCGCTTCTGGGACCCAAAAATATCGAATTTTCGGGTGTTTTGGGCCTGAATTTGAGATATCGACTTTGGGCACCTATAATATCGATTTTTAGCATGTTTTGGGCCTATATTTTGAAAATATTCTAGCACTAAGTAGGCATGTACAGATCACTTCTGGGACCCCAAAATATCGAATTTTCGGGTGTTTTGAGCCTGAATTTGAGATATAAACGGGAACAGATGATGCATGCACATATCGACTTTGGACACTTAAAATATCGATTTTGAGCATGTTTTGGGTCTGTATCTTGAAAACATTACCAACTAGGAGTAGGCATGTACAGATCGCTTCTAGGACCCAAAAATACCGAATTTTCGGGTGTTTTGAGCCTGAATTTGAGATATAAACGGGTACAGAAAGTGCATGCACATATCGACTTTGGATACTTAAAATATCGATTTTTAGCATGTTTTGAGCCTATATTTTGAAAACATTCTAGCACTGAGTAGGCATGTACAGATCGCTTCTAGGACCCCAAAATATCGAATTTTCGGGTGTTTTGAGCCTGAATTTGAGATATAAAAGGGAACAGAAGATGCATACACATCTTGATTTTGGGCACCTAAAATATCGATTTTAAGCATGTTTTGGGCCTGTATCTGAGTAGGCATGTACAGATCGCTTCTGGGACCCCAAAATATCGAATTTTCGGGTGTTTGGAGCCTGTATTTGAGATATAAACGGGTACATAAGATGCATGCACATATCGACTTTTGGGCACCTAAAAGATCGATTTTCAGTATGTTTTGGGCCTGTATTATGAAAATACTCTAACACGGAGTAGGCATGTACAGTTCGCTTCTGGAACCCCAAAATATCGAATTTTTGGGTGTTTTGGGCCTGAATTTCAGATATCGACTTTGGGCACCTATAATATTGATTTTTAGCATGTTTTGGGCCTATATTTTGAAAATATTTTAGCACTAAGTAGGCATATACAGATCGCTTCTAGGATCCAAAAATACCGAATTTTCGGGTGTTTTGAGGTATAATTTGGGATATAAACGGGTGCAGAAGATGCATGCATATATCGACTTTGGACACTTAAAATATCGATTTTAAGCTTGTTTTAAGCCTATATTTTGAAAACATTCTAGCACTGAGTAGGCATGTACAGATCGCTTCTGGGACCCTAAAATATCGAATTTTCGGGTGTTTTGTGGTTGAATTTGAGATAATAACGTTTGCAGAAGATGCATGCACATATTGACTTTGGTCACCTAAAATATCGATTTAAAGCATGTTTTGGGCCTGTGTCTGTGTAGGCATGTACAGTTCGCTTTTGGGACCCCAAAATATCGAATTTTCGGGTGTTTTGAGGTTGAATTTGAGATATCGACTTTGGACACTTAAAATATCGATTTTTAGCATATTTTGAGCCTATATTTTGAAAACATACAAGCACTGAGTAGGCATGTACAGATTGCTTCTGGGACCCCAAAATATCGAATTTTCGGGTGTTTTGAGAATGAATTTGAGATATAAACGGGAACAGATGATGCATGCGCATATCGACTTTGGACACTTAAAATATCGATTTTGAGCATGTTTTGGGTCTGTATCTTGAAAACATTACCAACTAGGAGTAGGCATGTACAGATCGCTTCTACGACCCAAAAATACCGAATTTTCGGGTGTTTTGAGCCTGAATTTGTGATATAAACGGGTACAGAAAGTGCATGCACATATCGACTTTGGATACTTAAAATATCGATTTTTAGCATGTTTTGAGACTATATTTTGAAAACATTCTAGCACTGAGTAGGCATGTACAGATCGCTTCTGGGACCCTAAAATATCGAATTTTCGGGTGTTTTGAGGTTGAATTTGAGATAATAACGTTTGCAGAAGATGCATGCACATATTGACTTTGGGCACCTAAAATATCGATTTTCAGCATGTTTTGGGCCTGTGTCTGTGTAGGCATGTACAGTTCGCTTTTGGGACCCCAAAATATCGAATTTTCGGGTGTTTTGAGCCTGAATTTGAGATATAAACGGGTACGGAAGATGCATGCACATATCGACTTTGTACAATTAAAATATCGATTTTTAGCATGTTTTGAGCCTATATTTTGAAAACATACTATCACTGAGTAGGCATGTACAGATTGCTTATGGGACCCCAAAATATCGAATTTTCGGGTGTTTTTGAGCCTGAATTTGAGATATAAACGGGTACAGAAGATGCATGCACATATCGACTTTTGGGCACCTAAAATATCGATTTGAAGCATGTTTTGGGTCTGTATCTTGAAAACATTCTAAATTGGAGTAGGCATGTACAGATCGCTTCTAGGACCCAAAAATGCCGAATTTTCGGGTGTTTTGACCCTGAATTTGAGATGTAAACGTGTACAGAAGATGCATGCACATGTCGACTTTAGACACTTAAAATATCGATTTTTAGCATGTTTTGGGTCTGTATCTTGAAAACATTCTAAATTGGAGTAGGCATGTACAGATCGCTTCTAGGACCCAAAAATGCCGAATTTTCGGGTGTTTTGACCCTGAATTTGAGATGTAAACGTGTACAGAAGATGCATGCACATGTCGACTTTAGACACTTAAAATATCGATTTTTATCATGTTTTGAGCCTATATTTTGAAAACATTCTAGCACTGAGTAGGCATGTACAGGTCGCTTCTGGGACCCAAAAATATCGAATTTTCGGGTGTTTTGAGCCTGAATTTGAGATATCGACTTTTGGCACCTAAAATATCGATTTTTAGCATGTCTTGGGCCTATATTTTGAAAATATTCTAGCTCTGAGTAGGCATGTACAGATCGCTTCTGGGACCCCAAAATATCGAATTTTCGGGTGTTTTGAGCCTGAATTAGAGATATAAACGTGTACAGAAAATGCATGCACATATTGACTTTGGTCACTTAAAATATCGATTTTCAGCATGTTTTGGGCCTGTATTTAGAAAATACTCTAACACGGAGTAGGCATGTACAGATCGCTTCTGGGACCCCAAAATATCGAATTTTCGGGTGTTTGGAGCCTGAATTTGAGTTATAAACAGATACTGAAGATGCATGCACATATTGACTTTTGGGCACCTAAAATATCGATTTTGAGCATGTTTTGGGTCTGTATCATGAAAACAATTTAACTAGGTGTAGGCATGTACAGATCGCTTATAGGACCAAAAATACCGATTTTTCGGGAATTTTGAGCCTGAATTTGAGATATAAACGGTTACAGAAGATGCATGCACATATCGACTTTGGGAACCTAAAATATCGATTTTCAGCATGTTTTGAGCCTATATTTTGAAAACATTCTACTACTGTGTAGGCATGTACAGATCGCTTCTGGGACCAAAAAATATCGAATTTTCGGGTGTTTTGAGGTTGAATTTGGGATATAAACGGGTGCAGAAGATGCATATACATATTGACTTTGGTCACCTAAAATATAGATTTTTAGCATGTTTTTGGCCTGTATTTTTCAAATACTATAACACGGAGTAGGCAAGTACAGATCGCTTCTGGGACCCCAAAATATCGAATTTTCGGGTGTTTGGACCCTGAATTTGAGATATAAACGGGTACAGAAGATGCATCCACATATCGACTTTTGGGGACCTAAAAGATCGATTTTCAGTATGTTATGGGCCTGTATATTGAAAATACTCTAACACGGAGTAGGCATGTACAGATCGCTTCTGGGACCCCAAAATATCGAATTTTCGGGTGTTTTGGGCCTGAATTTGAGATATCGTCTTTGGGCACCTAAAATATCGATTTTTAGCATGTTTTGGGCCTATATTTTGAAAATATTCTAGCACTGAGTAGGCATGTACAGATCGCTTCTGGGACCCCAAAATATCGAATTTTCGGGTGTTTTGAGCCTGAATTTGAGATATAAACGGGTACTGAAGATGCATGCACATATCGACTTTTGGGCACCTAAAATATCGATTTTGAGCATGTTTTGGGTCTGTATCTTGAAAACATTTTAACCAGGAGTAGGCATTTACAGATCGCTTCTAGGACCCAAATATACCGAATTTTCGGGTGTTTTGAGCCTAGATTTGAGATATAAACGGGTACAGAAGATGCATGCACATGTCGACTTTAGACACTTAAAATATCGATTTTTATCATGTCTTGGGCCTATATTTTGAAAATATTCTAGCTCTGAGTAGGTATGTACAGATCGCTTCTGGGACCCCAAAATATCGAATTTTCGGGTGTTTTGAGCCTGAATTAGAGATATAAACGTGTACAGAAAATGCATGCACATATTGACTTTGGTCACTTAAAATATCGATTTTCAGCATGTTTTGGGCCTGTATTTAGAAAATACTCTAACACGGAGTAGACATGTACAGATCGCTTCTGGGACCCCAAAATATCGAATTTTCGGGTTTTTTGAGCCTGAATTTGAGTTATAAACAGATACTGAAGATGCATGCACATATCGACTTTTGGGCACCTAAAATATCGATTTTGAGCATATTTTGGGTCTGTATCATGAACACATTTTAACTAGGTGTAGGCATGTACAGATCGCTTATAAGACCAAAAATACCGATTTTTCGGGTGTTTTGAGCCTGAATTTGAGATATAAACGGTTACAGAAGATGCATGCACATATCGACTTTGGGAACCTAAAATATCGATTTTCAGCATGTTTTGAGCCTATATTTTGAAAACATTCTACTACTGAGTAGGCATGTACAGATCGCTTCTGGGACCAAAAAATATCGAATTTTCGGGTGTTTTGAGGTTGAATTTGGGATATAAACGGGTGCAGAAGATGCATATACATATTGACTTTGGTCACCTAAAATATATATTTTTAGCATGTTTTTGGCCTGTATTTTTCAAATACTATAACACGGAGTAGGCAAGTACAGATCGTTTCTGGGACCCCAAAATATCGAATTTTCGGGTGTTTGGAGCCTGAATTTGAGATATAAACGGGTACAGAAGATGCATCCACATATCGACTTTTGGGGACCTAAAACATCGATTTTGAGCATGTTTTGGGCCTGTATTTTGAAAATACTCTAACAAGGAGTAGGCATGTACAGATCGCTTCTGGGACACTAAAATATCGAATTTTCGGTTGTTTTGGGCCTGAATTTGAGATATCGCCTTTACGCACCTAAAATATCGATTTTTAGCATGTTTTTAGCCTATATTTTGAAAATATTCTAGCACTGAGTAGGCATTTACAGATTGCTTCTGGGACCCCAAAATATTGAATTTTAGGGTGTTTTGAGCCTGAATTTGAGATATAAACGTGTACAGAAGATACATGCACATATTGACTTTGGGCATCTAAAATATCGATTTTCAGCATGTTTTGGGCATGTATTTTGAAAACATTCTAGCATGTAGAGATCGCTTCTGGGACCCCAAAATAACGAATTTTCGGGTGTTTTGAGCCTGATTTTGAGATATAAACGAGTTTAGAAGATGCATACACATATTGACTTTCGGCACCAAAAATATCGATTTTCAGCATGTTTTTGGCCTGTATTTTGAAAATACTCTAACACGGAGCAGGCATGTACAAATCGCTTCGGAGACCCCAAAATATCGAATTTTCGGGTGTTTTGAGCCTGAATTTGAGATATAAAAGGGTACTGAAGATGCATGCACATATCGACTTTTGGGCACCTAAAACATCGATTTTGAGCATGTTTTGGGCCTGTATTTTGAAAATACTCTAACAAGGAGTAGGCATGTACAGACCGCTTCTGGGACACTAAAATATCGAATTTTCGGTTGTTTTGGGCCTGAATTTGAGATATCGCCTTTACGCACCTAAAATATCGATTTTTTGCATGTTTTGAGCCTATATTTTGAAAATATTCTAGCACTGAGTAGGCATGTACAGATCGCTTCTGGGACCCCAAAATATTGAATTTTTGGGTGTTTTGAGCATGAATTTGGGATATAAACGAGTACAGAAGATGCATGCATATATCGAGTTTTAGGCACCTAAAATATCGATTTTGAGCATGTTTTGAGCCTATATTTTGAAAACATTCTAGCACTGAGTAGGCATGTACAGATCGTTTCTGGGACCCCAAAATATCGAATTTTCGGGTGTTTAGGTCCAGAATTTGAGATTTAAACGGGTACAGAAAATGCATGCACATATCAACTTTTGGGCACATAAGAGATCAATTTTCAGTATGTTTTTGGCCTGTATTTTGAAAATACTCTAACACGGAGTAGGCATGTACAGATCCCTTCTGGGACCCCTAAATATCGAAGTTTCGGGTGTTTTGTTACTGAATTTGAGATATCGTCTTTTTGGCACCTAAAATATCGATTTTTAGCATGTTTTTAGCCTATATTTTGATAATATTCTAGCACTGAGTAGGCATGTACAGATTGCTTCTGGTATCCCAAAATATTGAATTTTCGGGTGTTTTGAGCTTGAATTTGAGATATAAACGGGTACAGAAGATACATGCACATATTGACTTTGGGCATCTAAAATATCGATTTTCAGCATGTTTTGGGCATGTATTTTGAAAATACTCTAACACGGAGTAGGCATGTACAGATCGCTTCTGGAACCCCCAAATATCGAATTTTCGGGTGTTTTGAGCCTGAATTTGAGATATAAACGGGTACTGAAGATGCATGCACATATCGACTTTTTGCCACCTAAAACATCGATTTTGAGCATGTTTTATGCCTGTCTTTTGATAATACTCTAACACGGAGTAGGCATGTACAGATCGCTTCTGGGACCCCTAAATATCGAATTTTCGGGTGTTTTGGGCCTTAATTTGAGATATTGACTTTTTGGCACCTAAAATATCGACTTTTAGCATGTTTTTAGCCTATATTTTGAAAATATTCTAGCACCGAGTAGGCATGTACAGATTGCTTCTGGGACCCCAAAATATTGAATTTTTGGGTGTTTAGGGCCAGAATTTGAGATATAAACGGATACAGAAGATGCATGCACATATCGACTTTTGGGCACCTAAAAGATCGATTTTCAGTATGTTTTTGGCCTGTATTTTGAAAATACTCTAACACGGAGTAGGCATGAACAGATCCCTTCTGGGACCCCTAAATATCGAATTTTCGGGTGTTTTGGGACTGAATTTGAGATATCGACTTTTTGGCACCTAAAATATCGATTTTTAGCATGTTTTTAGCCTATATTTTGAAAATATTCTAGCACTGTGTAGGCATGTACAGATCGTTTCTAGGACCCAAAAATATCGAATTTTCGGGTGTTTTGGGCCTGAATTTGAGATATCGACTTTGGGCACCTAAAATATCGATTTTGAGCATGTTTTGAGCCTGTATTTTGAAAACATTCTAGCACTGACTAGGCATGTACAGATCGCTTATGGGACCCCAAAATATCGAATTTTCGGGTGTTTTGAGCCTGAATTTGAGATATAAACGAGTATAGAAGATGCATACACATATTGACGTTGGGCACCAAAAATATCGATTTTCAGCATGTTTTCGGCCTGTATTTTGAAAATACTCTAACACGGAGAGGGCATGTACAAATCGCTTCGGAGACCCCAAAATATCGAATTTTCGGGTGTTTTGAGCCTGAATTTGAGATATAAAAGGGTACTGAAGATGCATGCACATATCGACTTTTGGGCACCTAAAACATCGATTTTGAGTATGTTTTGGGCCTGTATTTTGAAAATACTCTAACAAGGAGTAGGCATGTACAGATAGCTTCTGGGACACTAAAATATCGAATTTTCGGTTGTTTTGGGCCTGAATTTGAGATATCGCCTTTACGCACCTAAAATATCGATTTTTTGCATGTTTTGAGCCTATATTTTGAAAATATTCTAGCACTGAGTAGGCATGTACAGATCGCTTCTGGGAACCCTAAATATTAAATTTTTGGGTGTTTTGAGCCTGAATTTGAGATATAAACGAGTACAGAAGATGCATGCATATATCAAGTTTTAGGCACCTAAAATATCGATTTTGATCATGTTTTGAGCCAATATTTTGAAAACATTCTAGCACTGACTAGGCATGTACAGATCGCTTCTGGGACCCCAAAATATCGAATTTTCGGGTGTTTTGAGCCTGAATTTGAGATATAAACGAGTATAGAAGATGCATACACATATTGACTTTGGGCACCAAAAATATCGATTTAAAGCATGTTTTGGGCCTGAATTTTGAAAATACTAGATCTAACACGGAGTAGGCATGTACAGATCGCTTCTGGGAACCCAAAATATCGAATTTTCGGGTGTTTAGGGCCAGAATTTGAGATATAAACGGATACAGAAGATGCATGGAATCACATATCGACTTTTGGGCACCTAAAAGATCGATTTTCAGTATGTTTTTGGCCTGTATTTTGAAAATACTCTAACACGGAGTAGGCATGTACAGATCCCTTCTGGGACCCCTAAATTTCGAATTTTCGGGTGTTTTGGGACTGAATTTGAGATATCGACTTTTTGGCACCTAAAATATCGATTTTTAGCATGTTTTTAGCCTATATTTTGAAAATATTCTAGCACTGAGTAGGCATTTACAGATTGCTTCTGGGACCCCAAAATATTGAATTTTAGGGTGTTTTTGAGCCTGAATTTGAGATATAAACGTGTACAGAAGATACATGCACATATTGACTTTGGGCATCTAAAATATCGATTTTCAGCATGTTTTGGGCATGTATTTTGAAAACATTCTAGCATGTAGAGATCGCTTCTGGGACCCCAAAATAACGAATTTTCGGGTGTTTTAAGCCTGATTTTGAGATATAAACGAGTTTAGAAGATGCATACACATATTGACTTTCGGCACCAAAAATATCGATTTTCAGCATGTTTTTGGCCTGTATTTTGAAAATACTCTAACACGGAGCAGGCATGTACAAATCGCTTCGGAGACCCCAAAATATCGAATTTTCGGGTGTTTTGAGCCTGAATTTGAGATATAAAAGGGTACTGAAGATGCATGCACATATCGACTTTTGGGCACCTAAAACATCGATTTTGAGCATGTTTTGGGCCTGTATTTTGAAAATACTCTAACAAGGAGTAGGCATGTACAGATCGCTTCTGGGACACTAAAATATCGATTTTTCGGTTGTTTTGGGCCTGAATTTGAGATATCGCCTTTACGCACCTAAAATATCGATTTTTTGCATGTTTTGAGCCTATATTTTGAAAATATTCTAGCACTGAGTAGGCATGTACAGATCGCTTCTGGGACCCCAAAATATTGAATTTTTGGGTGTTTTGAGCATGAATTTGGGATATAAACGAGTACAGAAGATGCATGCATATATCGAGTTTTAGGCACCTAAAATATCGATTTTGAGCATGTTTTGAGCCTATATTTTGAAAACATTCTAGCACTGAGTAGGCATGTACAGATCGTTTCTGGGACCCCAAAATATCGAATTTTCGGGAGTTTAGGTCCAGAATTTGAGATTTAAACGGGTACAGAAAATGCATGCACATATCAACTTTTGGGCACATAAGAGATCAATTTTCAGTATGTTTTTGGCCTGTATTTTGAAAATACTCTAACACGGAGTAGGCATGTACAGATCCCTTCTGGGACCCCTAAATATCGAAGTTTCGGGTGTTTTGTTACTGAATTTGAGATATCGACTTTTTGGCACCTAAAATATCGATTTTTAGCATGTTTTTAGCCTATATTTTGATAATATTCTAGCACTGAGTAGGCATGTACAGATTGCTTCTGGTATCCCAAAATATTAAATTTTCGGGTGTTTTGAGCTTGAATTTGAGATATAAACGGGTACAGAAGATACATGCACATATTGACTTTGGGCATCTAAAATATCGATTTTCAGCATGTTTTGGGCATGTATTTTGAAAATACTCTAACACGGAGTAGGCATGTACAGATCGCTTCTGGAACCCCAAAATATCGAATTTTCGGGTGTTTTGAGCCTGATTTTGAGATATAAACGGGTACTGAAGATGCATGCACATATCGACTTTTTGCCACCTAAAACATCGATTTTGAGCATGTTTTATGCCTGTCTTTTGATAATACTCTAACACGGAGTAGGCATGTACAGATCGCTTCTGGGACCCCTAAATATCGAATTTTCGGGTGTTTTGGGCCTTAATTTGGGATATTGACTTTTTGGCACCTAAAATATCGATTTTTAGCATGTTTTTAGCCTATATTTTGAAAATATTCTAGCACCGAGTAGGCATGTACAGATTGCTTCTGGGACCCCAAAATATTGAATTTTTGGGTGTTTAGGGCCAGAATTTGAGATATAAACGGATACAGAAGATGCATGCACATATCGACTTTTGGGCACCTAAAAGATCGATTTTCAGTATGTTTTTGGCCTGTATTTTGAAAATACTCTAACACGGAGTAGGCATGAACAGATTCCTTCTGGGACCCCTAAATATCGAATTTTCGGGTGTTTTGGGACTGAATTTGAGATATCGACTTTTTGGCACCTAAAATATCGATTTTTAGCATGTTTTTAGCCTATATTTTGAAAATATTCTAGCACTGTGTAGGCATGTACAGATCGTTTCTAGGACCCAAAAATATCGAATTTTCGGGTGTTTTGGGCCTGAATTTGAGATATCGACTTTGGGCACCTAAAATATCGATTTTGAGCATGTTTTGAGCCTATATTTTGAAAACATTCTAGCACTGACTAGGCATGTACAGATCGCTTATGGGACCCCAAAATATCGAATTTTCGGGTGTTTTGAGCCTGAATTTGAGATATAAACGAGTATAGAAGATGCATACACATATTGACGTTGGGCACCAAAAATATCGATTTTCAGCATGTTTTCGGCCTGTATTTTGAAAATACTCTAACACGGAGAGGGCATGTACAGATCGCTTCTGGGACACTAAAATATCGAATTTTCGGTTGTTTTGGGCCTGAATTTGAGATATCGCCTTTACGCACCTAAAATATCGATTTTTTGCATGTTTTGAGCCTATATTTTGAAAATATTCTAGCACTGAGTAGGCATGTACAGATCGCTTCTGGGAACCCTAAATATTAAATTTTTGGGTGTTTTGAGCCTGAATTTGAGATATAAACGAGTACAGAAGATGCATGCATATATCAAGTTTTAGGCACCTAAAATATCGATTTTGAGCATGTTTTGAGCCAATATTTTGAAAACATTCTAGCACTGACTAGGCATGTACAGATCGCTTCTGGGACCCCAAAATATCGAATTTTCGGGTGTTTTGAGCCTGAATTTGAGATATAAACGAGTATAGAAGATGCATACACATATTGACTTTGGGCACCAAAAATATCGATTTAAAGCATGTTTTGGGCCTGAATTTTGAAAATACTAGATCTAACACGGAGTAGGCATGTACAGATCGCTTCTGGGACCCCAAAATATCGAATTTTCGGGTGTTTAGGGCCAGAATTTGAGATATAAACGGATACAGATGATGCATGGAATCACATATCGACTTTTGGGCACCTAAAAGATCGATTTTCAGTATGTTTTTGGCCTGTATTTTGAAAATACTCTAACACGTAGTAGGCATGTACAGATCCCTTTTGGGACCCGTAAATATCGAATTTTCGGGTGTTTTGGCCCTGAATTTGAGATATAAACGAGTACAGAAGATGCATGCATATATCGACTTTTAGGCACCTAAAATATCGATTTAGAGCATGTTTTCAGCCTATATTTTGAAAACATTCTAGCACTGAGTTGGCATGTTCAGATCGCTTCTGGGACCCCAAAATATCGAATTTTCGGGTGTTTAGGGCCAGAATTTGAGATATAAACGGGTACAGAAGATGCATGCACATATCGACTTTTGGGCACATATGAGATCAATTTTCAATATGTTTTTGGCCTGTATTTTGAAAATACTCTAACACGGAGTAGGCATGTACAGATCCCTTCTGGGACCCCAAAATATCGAATTTTCGGGTGTTTTGGGCCTGAATTTGAGATATCGCCTTTACGTACCTAAAATATTGATTTTTAGCATGTTTTGAGCCTATATTTTGAAAATATTCTAGCACTGAGTAGGCATGTACAGATCGCTTCTGGGACCCCAAAATATCGAATTTTCGGGTGTTTTAAGCCTGAATTTGAGATATAAACGAGTACAGAAGATGCATGCACATATCGACTTTTGGGCACCTAAAATATCGATTTTGAGCATGTTTTGAGCCTATATTTTGAAAACATTCTAGCACTGACTAGGCATGTACAGATTGCTTCTGGGACCCCAAAATATCGAATTTTCGGGTGTTTTGAGCCTGAATTTGAGATATAAACGAGTATAGAAGATGCATACACATATTAACTTTGGGCAACAAATATATCGATTTTTAGCATGTTTTGGGCCTGAATTTTGAAAATACTCTAACACCGAGTAGGCATGTACAGATCGCTTCTGGGACCCCAAAATATCGAATTTTCGGGTGTTTAGGGCCAGAATTTGAGATATAAACGGATACAGAAGATGCATGCACATATCGACTTTTGGGCACCTAAAATATCGATTTTCAGTATGTTTTTGGCCTGTATTTTGAAAATACTCTAACACGTAGTAGGCATGTACAGATCCCTTTTGGGACCCGTAAATATCGAATTTTCGGGTGTTTTGGGACTGAATTTGAGATATCGACTTTTTGGCACCTAAAATATCGATTTTTAGCATGTTTTGAGCCTATATTTTGAAAATATTCTAGCACTGAGTAGGCATGTACAGATCGCTTCTGGGACCCCATAATATCGAATTTTCGGGTGTTTTGAGCCTGAATTTGAGATATAAACGAGTATAGAAGATGCATACACATATTGACTTTGGGCACCAAAAATATCGATTTTCAGCATATTTTGGGCCTGAATTTTGAAAATACTCTAACACGGAGTAGGCATGTACAGATCGTTTCTGGGATCCCAAAATATCGAATTTTCGGGTGTTTAGGGCCAGAATTTGAGATATAAACGGATACAGAAGATGCATGCACATATCGACTTTTGGGCACCTAAAAGATCGATTTTCAGTATGTTTTTGGCCTGTATTTTGAAAATACTCTAACACGGAGTAGGCATGTACAGATCCCTTCTGGGACCCCAAAATATCAAATTTTCGGGTGTTTTGGGACTGAATTTGAGATATAAACGTGTACAGAAGAAACATGCACATATTGACCTTGGGCATCTAAAATATCGATTTTCAGCATGTTTTGGGATATGTATTTTGAAAACATTCTAGCATGTAGAGATCGCTTCTGGGACCCCAAAATATCGAATTTTCGGGTGTTTTGAGCCTGAATTTGAGATATAAACGAGTATAGAAGATGCATACACATATTGACTTTGCGCACCAAAAATATCGATTTACAGCATGTTTTGGGCCTGAATTTTGAAAATACTCTAACACGGAGTAGGCATGTACAGATCGCTTCTGGGACCCCGAAATATCAAATTTTTGGGTGTTTTGGCCCTGAATTTGAGATATCGCCTTTACGCACCTAAAATATCGATTTTTAGCATGTTTTGAGCCTATATTTTGAAAATATTCTAGCACTGAGTAGGCATGTACATATCGATTCTGGGACCCCAAAATATCGAATTTTCGGGTGTTTTGAGCTTGAATTTGAGATATAAACGAGTACAGAAGATGCATGCACATATCGACTTTTGGGCACCTAAAATATCGATTTTGAGCATGTTTTGAGCCTATATTTTGAAAACATTCTAGCACTGAGTAGGCATGTACAGATCGCTTCTGGGACCCAAAAATATCGAATTTTCGGGTTTTTAGGGCCAGAATTTGAGATATAAACGGGTACAGAAGATGCATGCACATATCGACTTTTGGGCACCTAAAACATCGATTTTGAGCATGTTTTTAGCCTATATTTTGAAAATACTCTAACACGGAGTAGGCATGTACAGATCGTTTCTGGGACCCCTAAATATCGAATTTTCGGGTGTTTTGGGCCTTAATTTGAGATATCGACTTTTTGGCACCTAAAATATCGATTTTTAGCATGTTTTTAGCCTATATTTTGAAAATATTCTAGCACTGAGTAGGCATGTACAGATTGCTTCTGGGACCCAAAAATATTGAATTTTCGGGTGTTTAGGGCCAGAATTTGAGATATAAACGGGTACAGAAGATTCATGCACATATCGACTTTTGGGCACCTAAAAGATCGATTTTCAGTATGTTTTTGGCCTGTATTTTGAAAATACTCTAACACGGAGTAGGCATGTACAGATCGTTTCTAGGACCCCTAAATATCGAATTTTCGGGTGTTTTGGGACTGAATTTGAGATATCGACTTTTTGGCACTTAAAAGATCGATTTTTATCATGTTTTTAGCCTATATTTTGAAAATATTCTAGCACTGAGTAGGCATGTACAGATTGCTTCTGGGACACCGAAATATTGAATTTTTGGGTGTTTTGAGCCTGAATTTGAGATATAAACGAGTACAGAAGATACATGCACATATTGACTTTGGGCATCTAAAATATAGATTTTCAGCATGTTTTGAGCATGTATTTTGAAAATACTCTAACACGAAGTAGGCATGAACAGATCGCTTCTGGGACCCCAAAATATCGAATTTTCGGGTGTTTTGAGCCTGAATTTGAGATATAAACGGGTACTGAAAATGCATGCACATATCGACTTTTGGGCTCCTAAAACATCGATTTTGAGCATGTTTGGGGCCTGTATTTAGTAAATACTCTAACACGGAGTAGGCATGTACAGATCGCTTCTGGGACCCAATAATATCGAATTTTCGGGTGTTTTGGGCCTGAATTTGAGATATCGCCTTTATGCATCTAAAATATCGATTTTTAGCATGTTTTGAGCCTATATTTTGAAAATATTCTAGCACTGAGTAGGCATATACAGATCGCTTCTGGGACCCCAAAATATCGAATTTTCGGGCGTTTTGAGCCTGAATTTGAGATATAAACGAGTACAGAAGATGCATGCACATATCGACTTTTGGGCACCTAAAATATCGATTTCGAGCATGTTTTGAGCCTATGTTTTGAAAACATTCTAGCACTGAGTAGGCATGTACAGATCGCTTCTGGGACCCCAAAATATCGAATTTTCGGGTGTTTTGAGCCTGAATTTGAGATATAAACGAGTATAGAAGATGCATACACATATTGACTTTGGGCTCCTAAAACATCGATTTTGAGCATGTTTGGGGCCTGTATTTTGTAAATACTCTAACACGGAGTAGGCATGTACAGATCGCTTCTGGGACCCCATAATATCGAATTTTCGGGTGTTTTGGGCCTGAATTTGAGATATCGCCTTTATGCACCTAAAATATCGATTTTTAGCATGTTTTGAGCCTATATTTTGAAAATATTCTAGCACTGAGTAGGCATATACAGATCGCTTCTGGGACCCCTAAATATCAAATTTTCGGGTGTTTTGGGCCTTAATTTGAGATATCGACTTTTTGGCACCTAAAATATCGATTTTTAGCATGTTTTTAGCCTATATTTTGAAAATATTCTAGCACTGATTAGGCATTTACAGATTGCTTCTGGGACCCCAAAATATTGAATTTTCGGGTGTTTTGAGCCGGAATTTGAGATATAAACGTGTACAGAAGATACTTGCTCATATTGACTTTGGGCATCTAAAATATCGATTTTCAGCATGTTTTAGGCATGTATTTTGAAGACATTCTAGCACTGAGTAGGCATGTACAGATCCCTTCTGGGACCCCTAAATATCGAATTTTCGGGTGTTTTGGGACTGAATTTGAGATATCGACTTTTTGGCACCTAAAATATCGATTTTTAGCATGTTATTAGCCTATTTTTTTAAAATATTCTAGCACTGAGTAGGCATTTACAGATTGCTTCTGGGACCCAAAAATATCGAATTTTCGGGTGTTTTAAGCCTGAATTTGAGATATAAACGTGTACAGAAGATACATGCACATATTGACTTTGGGCATCTAAAATATCAATTTTCAGCATGTTTTGGGAATGTATTTTGAAAACATTCTAGCACTGAGTAGGCATGTAGAGATCGCTTCTGGGATCCCAAAATATCGAATTTTCGGGTGTTTTGAGCCTGAATTTGAGATATAAACGAGGATAGAAGATGCATACACATATTGACTTTGGGCACCAAAAATATCGATTTTCAGCATGTTTTGGGCCTGAATTTTGAAAATACTCTAACACGGAGTAGGCATGTACAGATCGCTTCTGGGACCCCGAAATATCAAATTTTTGGGTGTTTTGGCCCTGAATTTGAAATATCGCCTATACGCACCTAAAATATCGATTTATAGCATGTTTTGAGCCTATATTTTGAAAATATTCTAGCACTGAGTAGGCATGTACAGATCGATTCTGGGACCCCAAAATATCGAATTTTCGGGTGTTTTGAGCTTGAATTTGAGATATAAACGAGTACAGAAGATGCATGCTCATATCGACTTTTGGGCACCTAAAACATCGATTTTGAGCATGTTTTGGGCCTGTATTTTGAAAATACTCTACCACAGAGTAGGCATGTACAGATCGCTTCTGGGACCCCTAAATATCGAATTTTCGGGTGTTATGGGCCTTAATTTGAGATATCGACTTTTTGGCACCTAAAATATTGATTTTTAGCATGTTTTTAGCCTATATTTTGAAAATATTCTAGCTCTGAGTAGGCATGTACAGATTGCTTCTGGGACCCCAAAATATTGAATTTTCGGGTGTTTATGGCCAGAATTTGAGATATAAACGGGTACAGAAGATACATGCACATATTGACTTTGGGCATCTAAAATATCAATTTTCAGCATGTTTTGGGAATGTATTTTGAAAACATTCTAGCACTGAGTAGGCATGTAGAGATCGCTTCTGGGATCCCAAAATATCGAATTTTCGGGTGTTTTGAGCCTGAATTTGAGATATAAACGAGGATAGAAGATGCATACACATATTGACTTTGGGCACCAAAAATATCGATTTTCAGCATGTTTTGGGCCTGAATTTTGAAAATACTCTAACACGGAGTAGGCATGTACAGATCGCTTCTGGGACCCCGAAATATCAAATTTTTGGGTGTTTTGGCCCTGAATTTGAAATATCGCCTTTACGCACCTAAAATATCGATTTATAGTATGTTTTGAGCCTATATTTTGAAAATATTCTAGCACTGAGTAGGCATGTACAGATCGATTCTGGGACCCCAAAATATCGAATTTTCGGGTGTTTTGAGCTTGAATTTGAGATATAAACGAGTACAGAAGATGCATGCACATATCGACTTTTGGGCACCTAAAACATCGATTTTGAGCATGTTTTGGGCCTGTATTTTGAAAATACTCTACCACAGAGTAGGCATGTACAGATCGCTTCTGGGACCCCTAAATATCGAATTTTCGGGTGTTATGGGCCTTAATTTGAGATATCGACTTTTTGGCACCTAAAATATTGATTTTTAGCATGTTTTTAGCCTATATTTTGAAAATATTCTAGCTCTGAGTAGGCATGTACAGATTGCTTCTGGGACCCCAAAATATTGAATTTTTGGGTGTTTATGGCCAGAATTTGAGATATAAACGGGTACAGAAGATGCATGCACATATCGACTTTTGGTCACCTAAAAGATCGATTTTCAGTATGTTTTTGGCCTGTATTTTGAAAATACTCTAACACGGAGTAGGCATGTACAGATCGCTTCTGGGACCTCTAAATATCGAATTTTCGGGTGTTTTGGGACTGAATTTGAGATATCGACTTTTTGGTACCAAAAAGATCGATTTTTAGCATGTTTTTAGCCTATATTTTGAAAATATTCTAGCACTGAGTAGGCATTTACAGATTGCTTCTGGGACCCCAAAATATTGAATTTTCGGGTGTTTTGAGCCTGAATTTGAGATATAAACGGGTACAGAAGATACATGCACATATCGACTATGGGCATCTAAAATATCGATTTTCAGCATGTTTTGGGCATGTATTTTGAAAATACTCTAACACGGAGTAGGCATGTACAGATCGCTTCTGGGACCCCAAAATATCGAATTTTCGGGTGTTTTGGCCTGAATTTGAGATATAAACGGGTACTGAAGATGCATGCACATATCGACTTTTCGGCACCTAAAACATCGATTTTGAGCATGTTTTGGGCCTGTATTTTGTAAATACTCTAACACGGAGTAGGCATGTACATATCGCTTCTCGGACCCCATAATATCGAATTTTCGGGTGTTTTGGGCCTGAATTTGAGATATCGCCTTTACGCACCTAAAATATCGATTTTTAGCATGTTTTGAGCCTATATTTTGAAAATATTCTAACACGGAGTAGGCATGTACAGATCCCTTCTGGGACCCCTAAATATCGAATTTTCGGGTGTTTTGGGACTGAATTTGAGATATCGACTTTTTGGCACCTAAAATATCGATTTTTAGCATGTTTTTAGCCTATTTTTTTAAAATATTCTAGCACTGAGTAGGCATTTACAGATTGCTTCTGGGACCCCAAAATATTGAATTTTCGGGTGTTTTGAGCCTGAATTTGAGATAAAAACGTGTACAGAAGATACATGCACATATTAACTTTGGGCATCTAAAATATCGATTTTCAGCATGTTTTGGGCATGTATTTTGAAAATACTCTAACACGGAGTAGGCATGTACAGATCGCTTCTGGGACCCCAAAATATCGAATTTTCGGGTGTTTTGGCCTGAATTTGAGATATAAACGGGTACTGAAGATGCATGCACATATCGACTTTTCGGCACCTAAAACATCGATTTTGAGCATGTTTTGGGCCTGTATTTTGTAAATACTCTAACACGGAGTAGGCATGTACATATCGCTTCTCGGACCCCATAATATCGAATTTTCGGGTGTTTTGGGCCTGAATTTGAGATATCGCCTTTACGCACCTAAAATATCGATTTTTAGCATGTTTTGAGCCTATATTTTGAAAATATTCTAACACGGAGTAGGCATGTACAGATCCCTTCTGGGACCCCTAAATATCGAATTTTCGGGTGTTTTGGGACTGAATTTGAGATATCGACTTTTTGGCACCTAAAATATCGATTTTTAGCATGTTTTTAGCCTATTTTTTTAAAATATTCTAGCACTGAGTAGGCATTTACAGATTGCTTCTGGGACCCCAAAATATTGAATTTTCGGGTGTTTTGAGCCTGAATTTGAGATAAAAACGTGTACAGAAGATACATGCACATATTAACTTTGGGCATCTAAAATATCGATTTTCAGCATGTTTTGGGCATGTATTTTGAAAATATTCTAGCACTGAGTAGGCATGTACAGATCGCTTCTGGGACCCCAAAATATCGAATTTTCGGGTGTTTTGAGCCTGAATTTGAGATATAAACGGGTACTGAAGATGCATGCATATATCGACTTTTGGGCACCTAAAACATCGATTTTGAGCATGTTTTTGGCCTGTATTTAGAAAATACTCTAACACGGAGTAGGAATGAACAGATCGCTTCTAGGACCCCAAAATATCGAATTTTCGGGTGTTTTGAGCCTGAATTTGAGATATAAACGGGTACTGAAGATGCATACACATATTGACTTTGGGCACCAAAAATATCGATTTTCAGCATGTTTTGGGCCTGAATTTTGAAAATACTCTCACACGAAGTAGGCATGTACAGATCGCTTCTGGGACCCCAAAATATTGAATTTTCGGGTGTTTTGAGCATGAATTTGACATATAAACGGGTACAGAAGATACATGCACATATTGACTTTGGGCATCTAAAATATCGATTTTGAGCATGTTTTGGGCCTGTATTTTGAAAATACTCAAACACGGAGTAGGCATGTACAGATCGCTTCTGGGATCCCAAAATATCGAATTTTCGGGTGTTTTGAGCCTGAATTTGAGATATAAACGGGTACTGAAGATGCATGCATATATCGACTTTTGGGCACCTAAAACATCGATTTTGAGCATGTTTTTGGCCTGTATTTTGAAAATACTCTAACACGGAGTAGGAATGAACAGATCGCTTCTAGGACCCCAAAATATCGAATTTTCGGGTGTTTTGGGCCTGAATTTGAGATATCGCCTTTACGCACCTAAAATATCGATTTTTAGCATGTTTTTAGCCTATATTTTGAAAATATTCTAGCACTGAGTAGGCATGTACAGATTGCTTTTGGGACACCAAAATATTGAATTTTCGGGTGTTTAGGGCCAGAATTTGAGATATAAACGGGTCCAGAAGATGCATGCACATATCGACTTTTGGGCACCTAAAAGATCGATTTTCAGTATGTTTTTGGCCTGTATTTTGAAAATACTCTAACACGGAGTAGGCATGTACAGATCCCTTCTGGGACCCCTAAATATCGAATTTTCGGGTGTTTTGGGACTGAATTTGAGATATCGACTTTTTGGCACCTAAAATATCGATTTTTAGCATGTTTTTAGCCTATTTTTTTAAAATATTCTAGCACTGAGTAGGCATGTACAGATAGCTTCTGGGACCCAAAAATATCGAATTTTCGGGTGTTTAGGGCCAGAATTTGAGATATAAACGGGTACAGAAGATACATGCACATATTGACTTTGGTCATCTAAAATATCGATTTTCAGCATGTTTTGGGCATGTATTTTGAAAACATTTTAGCACTGAGTAGGCATGTATAGATCGCTTCTGGGATCCCAAAATATCGAATTTTCAGGTGTTTTGAGCCTGAATTTGAGATATAAACGAGTTTAGAAGATGCATACACATATTGACTTTGGGCACCAAAAATATCGATTTTCAGCATGTTTTGGGCCTGAATTTTGAAAATACTCTAACACGGAGTAGGCATGTACAGATCGCTTCTGGGACCCCGAAATATCAAATTTTTGGGTGTTTTGGCCCTGAATTTGAGATATCGCCTTTACGCACCTAAAATATCGATTTTTAGCATGTTTTGAGCCTATATTTTGAAAATATTCTAGCACTGAGTAGGCATGTACAGATCGATTCTGGGACCCCAAAATATCGAATTTTCGGGTGTTTTGAGCTTGAATTTGAGATATAAACGAGTACTGAAGATGCATGCACATATCGACTTTTGGGCACCTAAAATATCGATTTTGAGCATGTTTTGAGCCTATATTTTGAAAACATTCTAGCACTGAGTAGGCATGTACAGATCGCTTCTGGGACCCAAAAATATCGTATTTTCGGGTGTTTAGGGCCAGAATTTGAGATATAAACGGGTACAGAAGATGCAAGCACATATCGACTTTTGGGCACCTAAAACATCGATTTTGAGCATGTTTTGGGCCTGTATTTTGAAAAAACTCTAACACGGAGTAGGCATGTACAGATCGTTTCTGGGACCCCTAAATATCGAATTTTCGGGTGTTTTGGCCTGAATTTGAGATATAAACGGGTACTGAAGATGCATGCACATATCGACTTTTGGGCACCTAAAACATCGATTTTGAGCATGTTTTGGGCCTGTATTTTGTAAATACTCTAACACGGAGTAGGCATGTACATATCGCTTCTAGGACCCCATAATATCGAATTTTCGGGTGTTTTGGGCCTGAATTTGAGATATCGCCTTTACGCACCAAAAATATCGATTTTTAGCATGTTTTGAGCCTATATTTTGAAAATATTCTAACACTGAGTAGGCATGTACAGATCGCTTCTGGGACCCCAAAATATCGAATTTTCGGGTGTTTTGGGCCTGAATTTGAGATATAAACGAGTACAGAAGATGAATGCACATATCGACTTTTGGGCACCTAAAATATCGATTTTGAACATGTTTTGAGCCTATATTTTGAAAACATTCTAGCACTGAGTAGGCAAGTACAGATCCCTTCTGGGACCCCAAAATATCGAATTTTCGGGTGTTTTGAGCCCGAATTTGAGATATAAACGAGTATAGAAGATGCATACACATATTGACTTTGGGCACCAAAAATATCGATTTTCAGCATGTTTTGGGCCTGAATTTTGAAAATACTCTAACACGGAGTAGGCATGTACAGATCGCTTCTGGGACCCCAAAATATTGAATTTTCGGGTGTTTTGAGCCTGAATTTGAGATATAAACGGGTACAGAAGATACATGCACATATTGACTTTGGGCATCTAAAATATCGATTTTGAGCATGTTTTGGGCCTGTATTTTGAAAATACTCAAACACGGAGTAGGCATGTACAGATCGCTTCTGGGACCCCAAAATATCGAATTTTCGGGTGTTTTGAGCCTGAATTTGAGATATAAACGGGTACTGAAGATGCATGCATATATTGACTTTTGGGCACCTAAAACATCGATTTTGAGCATGTTTTGGGCCTGTATTTTGAAAACATTCTAGAACTGAGTACGCATGTAGAGATCGCTTCTGGGACCCCAAAATATTGAATTTTCGGGTGTTTAGGGCCAGAATTTGAGATATAAACGGGAACGGAAGATGAATGCACATATCGACTTTTGGGCACCTAAAACATCGATTTTGAGCATGTTTTGGGCCTGTATTTTGAAAATACTCTAACACGGAGTAGGCATGTACAGATCGTTTCTGGGACCCCTAAATATCGAATTTTCGGGTGTTTTGGGCCCTAATTTAAGATATAGCCTTTTTGGCACCTAAAATATCGATTTTTAGCATGTTTTTAGCCTATATTTTGAAAATATTCTAGCACTGAGTAGGAATGTACAGATTGCTTCTGGAACCCCAAAATATTGAATTTTCGGGTGTTTAGGGCCAGAATTTGAGATATAAACGGGTACAGAAGATGCATGCACATATCGACTTTTGGGCACCTAAAAGATCGATTTTCAGTATGTTTTTGGCTTGTATTTTGAAAATACTCTAACACGGAGTAGGCATGTACAGATCGCTTCTGGGACCCCTAAATATCGAATTTTCGGGTGTTTTGGGACTGAATTTGAGATATCGACTTTTTGGCACCAAAAAGATCGATTTTTAGCATGTTTTTAGCCTATATTTTGAAAATATTCTAGCACTGAGTAGGCATGTACAGATTGCTTCTGGGACCCCAAAATATTGAATTTTCGGGTGTTTTGAGCCTGAATTTGAGATATAAACGGGTACAGAAGATACATGCACATATCGACTTTGGGCATCTAAAATATCGATTTTCAGCATGTTTTGGGCATGTATTTTGAAAATACTCTAACACGGAGTAGGCATGTACAGATCGCTTCTGGGACACCAAAATATCGAATTTTCGGGTGTTTTGGCCTGAATTTGAGATATAAACTGGTACTGAAGATGCATGCACATATCGACTTTTGGGCACCTAAAACATCGATTTTGAGCATGTTTTGAGCCTATATTTTGAAAATATTCTAACACTGAGTAGGCATGTACAGATCGCTTCTGGGACCCCAAAATATCGAATTTTCGGGTGTTTTGAGCCTGAAATTGTGATATAAACGAGTACAGAAGATGCATGCACATATCGACTTTTGGGCACCTAAAATATCGATTTTGAGCATGTTTTGAGCCTATATTTTGAAAACATTCTAGCACTGAGTAGGCATGTACAGATCGCTTCTGGGACCCCAAAATATCGAATTTTCGGGTGTTTTTGAACCCGAATTTGAGATATAAACGAGTATAGAAGATGCATACACATATTGACTTTGGGCACCAAAAATATCGATTTTCAGCATGTTTTGGGCCTGAATTTTGAAAATACTCTAACACGGAGTAGGCATGTACAGATCGCTTCTGGGACCCCAAAATATTGATTTTTTGGGTGTTTTGAGCCTGAATTTGAGATATAAACGGGTACAGAAGATACATGCACATATTGACTTTGGGCATCTAAAATATCGATTTTGAGCATGTTTTTGGCCTGTATTTTGAAAATACTCAAACAACACGGAGTAGGCATGTACAGATCGCTTCTGGGACCCCAAAATATCGAATTTTCGGGTGTTTTGAGCCTGAATTTGAGATATAAACGGGTACTGAAGATGCATGCATATATCGACTTTTTGGCACCTAAAACATCGATTTTGAGCATGTTTTGGGCCTGTATTTTGAAAATACACTAACACGGAGTAGGAATGAACAGATCGCTTCTAGGACCCCAAAATATCGATTTTTCGGGTGTTTTGGGCCTGAATTTGAGATATCGCCTTTACGCACCTAAAATATCGATTTTTACCATGTTTTGAGCCTATATTTTGATAATATTCTAGCACTGGGTAGGCATGTACAGATCGCTTCTGGGACCCCAAAATATCGAATTTTCGGGTGTTTTGAGCCTGAATTTGAGATATAAACGAGTACAGAAGATGCATGCACATATCGACTTTTGGGCACCTAAAATATCGATTTTGAGCATGTTTTGAGCCTATATTTTTGAAAACATTCTAGAACTGAGTACGCATGTAGAGATCGCTTCTGGGACCCCAAAATATTGAATTTTCGGGTGTTTAGGGCCAGAATTTGAGATATCGCCTTTACGCACCTAAAATATCGATTTTTAGCTTGTTTTGAGCCTATATTTTGAAAATATTCTAACACTGAGTAGGCATGTACAGATCGCTTCTGGGACCCAAAAATATCGAATTTTCAGGTGTTTTGAGCCTGAATTTGAGATATAAACGAGTACAGAAGATGCATGCACATATCGACTTTTGGGCACCTAAAATATTGATTTTGAGCATGTTTTGAGCCTATATTTTGAAAACATTCTAGCACTGAGTAGGCATGTACAGATCGCTTCTGGGACCCCAAAATATCGAATTTTCGGGTGTTTTGAGCCCGAATTTGAGATATAAACGAGTATAGAAGATGCATACACATATTGACTTTGGGCACTAAAAATATCGATTTTCAGCATGTTTTGGGCCTGAATTTTGAAAATACTCTAACACGGAGTAGGCATGTACAGATCGCTTCTGGGACCCCAAAATATTAAATTTTCGGGTGTTTTGAGCCTGAATTTGAGATATAAACGGGTACAGAAGATACATGCACATATTGACTTTGGGCATCTAAAATATCGATTTTGAGCATGTTTTGGGCCTGTATTTTGAAAATACTCAAACACGGAGTAGGCATGTACAGATCGCTTCTGGGACCCCAAAATATCGAATTTTCGGGTGTTTTGAGCCTGAATTTGAGATATAAACGAGGACAGAAGATGCATGCACATATCGACTTTTGGGCACCTAAAATATCGATTTTGAGCATGTTTTGAGCCTATATTTTGAAAATATTCTAGCACTGAGTAGGCATGTACAGATTGCTTCTGGGACCCCAAAATATTGAATTTTCGGGTGTTTAGGGCCAGAATTTGAGATATAAACGGGTATAGAAGATGCATGCACATATCGACTTTTGGGCACCTAAAAGATCGATTTTCAGTATGTTTTTTGCCTGTATTTTGAAAATACTCTAACACGGAGTAGGCATGCACAGATCGCTTCTGGGACCCCTAAATATCGAATTTTCGGGTGTTTTGGGACTGAATTTGAGATATCGACTTTTTGGCACCAAAAAGATCGATTTTTAGCATGTTTTTAGCCTATATTTTGAAAATATTCTAGCACTGAGTAGGCATGTACAGATTGCTTCTGGGACCCCAAAATATTGAATTTTCGGGTGTTTTGAGCCTGAATTTGAGATATAAACGGGTACAGAAGATACATGCACATATCGACTTTGGGCATCTAAAATATCGATTTTCAGCATGTTTTGGGCATGTATTTTGAAAATACTCTAACACGGAGTAGGCATGTACAGATCGCTTCTGGGACCCCAAAATATCGAATTTTCGGGTGTTTTGGCCTGAATTTGAGATATAAACGGGTACTGAAGATGCATGCACATATCGACTTTTGGGCACCGAAAACATCGATTTTGAGCATGTTTTGGGCCTGTATTTTGTAAATACTCTAACACGGAGTAGGCATGTACATATCGCTTCTCGGATCCCATAATATCGAATTTTCGGGTGTTTTCGGCCTGAATTTGAGATATCGCCTTTACGCACCTAAAATATCGATTTTTAGCATGTTTTGAGCCTATATTTTGAAAATATTCTAACACTGAGTAGGCATGTACAGATCGCTTCTGGGACCCCAAAATATCGAATTTTCGGGTGTTTTGAGCCCGAATTTGAGATATAAACGAGTATAGAAGATGCATACACATATTGACTTTGGGCACCCAAAATATCGATTTTCAGCATGTTTTGGGCCTGAATTTTGAAAATACTCTAACACGGAGTAGGCATGTACAGATCGCTTCTGGGACCCCAAAATATTGAATTTTCGGGTAATTTGAGCCTGAATTTGAGATATAAACGGGTACAGAAGATACATGCACATATTGACTTTGGGCATCTAAAATATCGATTTTGAGCATGTTTTGGGCCTGTATTTTGAAAATACTCAAACACGGAGTAGGCATGTACATATCGCTTCTGGGACCCCAAAATATCGAATTTTCGGGTGTTTTGAGCCAGAACTTGAGATATAAACGGGTACTGAAGATGCATGCATATATCGACTTTTGGGCACCTAAAACATCGATTTTGAGCATGTTTTGGGCCTGTATTTTGAAAATACTCTAACACGGAGTAGGAATGAACAGATCGCTTCTAGGACCCCAAAATATCGAATTTTCGGGTGTTTTGGGCCTGAATTTGAGATATCGCCTTTACGCACCTAAAATATCGATTTTTAGCATGTTTTGAGCCTATATTTTGATAATATTCTAGAACTGAGTAGGCATGTACAGATCGCTTCTGGGACCCCAAAATATCGAATTTTCGGGGGTTTTGAGCCCGAATTTGAGATATAAACGAGTATAGAAGATGCATACACACATTGAGCCTATAGCACTGATTAGGCATGTAGAGATCGCTTCTGGGACCCCAAAATATTGAATTTTCGGGTGTTTAGGGCCAGAATTTGAGATATAAACGGGAACGGAAGATGAATGCACATATCGACTTTTGGGCACCTAAAAGACCGATTTTCAGTATGTTTTTGGCCTGTATTTTGAAAATACTCAAACACGGAGTAGGCATGTACAGATCGCTTCTGGGACCCATAAATATCGAATTTTCGGGTGTTTTGGGCCCTAATTTGAGATATCGACTTTTTGGCAAGTAAAATATCGATTTTTAGCATGTTTTTAGCCTATATTTTGAAAATATTCTAGCACTGAGTAGGCATGTACAGATTGCTTCTGGGACCCCAAAATATTGAATTTTCGGGTGTTTTGAGCCTGAATTTGAGATATAAACGAGTACAGAAGATACATGCACATATTGACTTTGGGCATCTAAAATATAGATTTTCAGCATGTTTTGGGCCTGTATTTTGAAAATACTCTAACACGGAGTAGGCATGTACATATCGCTTCTCGGACCCCATAATATCGAATTTTCGGGTGTTTTGGGCCTGAATTTGAGATATCGCCTTTACCTACCTAAAATATCGATTTTTAGCATGTTTTTATCCTATAATTTGAAAATATTCTAGCACTGAGTAGGCATGTACAGATCGCTTCTGGGACCCCGAAATATCAAATTTTTGTGTGTTTTGGCCCTGAATTAGAGATATCGCCTTTACGCACCTAAAATATCGATTTTTAGCATGTTTTGAGCCTATATTTTGAAAATATTCTAGCACTGAGTAGGCATGTACAGATCGATTCTGGGACCCCAAAATATCGAATTTTCGGGTGTTTTGAGCTTGAATTTGAGATATAAACGAGTACTGAAGATGCATGCACATATCGACTTTTGGGCACTTAAAATATCAATTTTGAGCATGTTTTGAGCCTATATTTTGAAAACATTCTAGCACTGCGTAGGCATGTACAGATCGCTTCTGGGACCCAAAAATATCGTATTTTCGGGTGTTTAGGGCCAGAATTTGAGATATAAACGGGTACAGAAGATGCATGCACATATAGACTTTTGGGCACCTAAAACATCGATTTTGAGCATGTTTTGGGCCTGTATTTTGAAAATACTCTAACACGGAGTAGGCATGTAAAGATCGCTTCTGGGACCCCTAAATATCGAATTTTCGGGTGTTTTGGGCCTTAATTTGAGATATCGACTTTTTGGCACCTAAAATATCGATTTTTAGCATGTTTTTAGCCTATATTTTGAAAATATTCTAGAAATGAGTAGGCATGTACAGATTGCTTCTGGGACCCCAAAATATTGAATTTTCGGGTGTTTAGGGCCAGAATTTGAGATATAAACGGGTACAAAGACGCATGCACATATCGACTTTTGGGCACCTAAAAGATCGATTTTCAGTATGTTTTTGGCCTGTATTTTGAAAATACTCTAACACGGAGTAGGCATGTACAGATCGCTTCTGGGACCCCTAAATATCGAATTTTCGGGTGTTTTGGGACTGAATTTGTGATATTGACTTTTTGGCACCAAAAAGATCGATTTTTAGCATGTTTTTAGCCTATATTTTGAAAATATTCTAGCACTGAGTAGGCATGTACAGATTGCTTCTGGGACCCCAAAATATTGAATTTTCGGGCGTTTTGAGCCTGAATTTGAGATATAAACGGGTACAGAAGATACATGCACATATTGACTTTGGGCATCTAAAATATCGATTTTCAGCATGTTTTGGGCATGTATTTTGAAAATACTCTAACACGGAGTAGGCATGTACAGACCGCTTCTGGAACCCTAAAATATCGAATTTTCGGGGGTTTTGGCCTGAATTTGAAATATAAACGGGTACTGAAGATGCATGCACATATCGACTTTTGGGCACCTAAAACATCGATTTTGAGCATGTTTTGGGCCTGTATTTTGTAAATACTTTAACAGGGAGTAGGCATGTACATATCGCTTCTGGGACCCCATAATATCGAATTTTCGGGTGTTTTGGGCCTGAATTTGAGATATCGCCTTTACGCACCTAAAATATCGATTTTTAGCATGTTTTGAGCCTATATTTTGAAAATATTCTAACACTGAGTAGGCATGTACAGATCGCTTCTGGGACCCTAAAATATCGAATTTTCGGGTGTTTTGAGCCTGAATTAGAGATATAAACGAGTACAGAAGATGCATGCACATGTCGACTTTTGGGCACCTAAAATATCGATTTTGAGCATGTTTTGAGCCTATATTTTGAAAACATTCTAGCACTGAGTAGGCATGTACAGATCGCTTCTGCGACCCCAAAATATCGAATTTTCGGGTGTTTTGAGCCCGAATTTGAGATATAAACGAGTATAGAAGATGCATACACATATTGACTTTGGGCACCAAAAATATCGATTTTCAGCATGTTTTGGGCCTGAATTTTGAAAATACTCTAACACGGAGTAGGCATGTACAGATCGCTTCTGGGACCCCAAAATATCGAATTTTCGGGTGTTTAGGGCCAGAATTTGAGATATAAACGGGTACAGAAGATGCATGCACATATCGACTTTTGGGCACCTAAAAGATCGATTTTCAGTATGTTTTTGGCCTGTATTTTGAAAATACTCTAACACGGAGTAGGCATGTACAGATCCCTTCTGGGACACCTAAATATCGAATTTTCGGGTGTTTTGGGACTGAATTTTAGGAAATCGACTTTTTGGCACCTAAAATATCGATTTTTAGCATGTTTTTACCCTATATTTTGAAAATATTCTAGCACTGAGTAGGCATGTACAGATTGCTTCAGGGACCCCAAAATATTGAATTTTCGGGTGTTTTGAGCCTGAATTTGAGATATAAACGGGTACAGAAGATACATGCACATATTGACTTTGGGCATCTAAAATATCGATTTTGAGCATGTTTTGGGCATGTATTTTGAAAATACTCAAACACGGAGTAGGCATGTACAGATCGCTTCTGGGACCCCAAAACATCGAATTTTCGGGTGTTTTGAGCCTGAATTTGAGATATAAACGGGTACTGAAGATGCATGCACATATCGACTTTTGGGCACCTAAAACATCGATTTTGAGCATGTTTTGGACCTGTATTTTGAAAATACTCTAACACGGAGTAGGCATGAACAGATCGCTTCAAGGACCCCAAAATATCGAATTTTCGGGTGTTTTGGGCCTGAATTTGAGATATCGCCTTTACGCACCTAAAATATCGATTTTTACCATGTTTTGATCCTATATTTTGAAAATATTCTAGCACTGAGTAGGCATGTACAGATCGCTTCTGGGACCCCAAAATATCGAATTTTCGGGTGTTTTGAGCTTGAATTTGAGCTATAAACGAGTACAGAAGATGCATGCACATATCGACTTTTGGGCACCTAAAATATCGATTTTGAGCATGTTTTGAGCCTATATTTTGAAAACATTCTAGCACTGAGTAGGCATGTACAGATCGCTTCTGGGACCCAAAAATATTGAATTTTCGGGTGTTTAGGGCCAGAATTTGAGATATAAACGGGAACAGAAGATGAATGCACATATCGACTTTTGGGCACCTGAAAGACCGATTTTCAGTATGTTTTTGGCCTGTATTTTGAAAATACTCTAACACGGAGTAGGCATGTACAGATCGCCTATGGGACCCCTAAATATCGAATTTTCGGGTGTTTTGGGACTGAATTTCAGATATCGACTTTTTGGCACCAAAAAGATCGATTTTTAGCATGTTTTTAGCCTATATTTTGAAAATATTCTAGCACTGAGTAGGCATGTACAGATTGCTTCTGGGACCCCAAAATATTGAATTTTCGGGCGTTTTGAGCCTGAATTTGATATATAAACGGGTACAGAAGATACATGCACATATTGTCTTTGGGCATCTAAAATATCGATTTTTAGCATGTTTTGGGCCTGTATTTTGAAAATACTCTAACACGGAGTAGGCATGAACAGATCGCTTCTAGGACCCCAAAATATCGAATTTTCGGGTGTTTTGGGCCTGAATATGAGATATCGCCTTTACGCACCTAAAATATCGATTTTTACCATGTTTTGAGCCTATATTTTGAAAATATTCTAGCACTGAGTAGGCATGTACAGATCACTTCTGGGACCCCAAAATATCGAATTTTCGGGTGTTTTGAGCTTGAATTTGAGATATAAACGAGTACTAAAGATGCATGGACATATCGACTTTTGGTCACCTAAAATATCGATTTTGAGCATGTTTTGGGCCTGTATTTTGAAAATACTCAAACACGGAGTAGGCATGTACATATCGCTTCTGGGACCCCAAAATATCGAATTTTCGGGTGTTTTGAGCCAGAACTTGAGATATAAACGGGTACTGAAGATGCATGCATATATCGACTTTTGGGCACCTAAAACATCGATTTTGAGCATGTTTTGGGCCTGTATTTTGAAAATACTCTAACACGGAGTAGGAATGAACAGATCGCTTCTAGGACCCCAAAATATCGAATTTTCGGGTGTTTTGGGCCTGAATTTGAGATATCGCCTTTACGCACCTAAAATATCGATTTTTAGCATGTTTTGAGCCTATATTTTGATAATATTCTAGAACTGAGTAGGCATGTACAGATCGCTTCTGGGACCCCAAAATATCGAATTTTCGGGGGTTTTGAGCCCGAATTTGAGATATAAACGAGTATAGAAGATGCATACACATATTGACTTTGGGCACCCAAAATATCGATTTTCAGCATGTTTTGGGCCTGAATTTTGAAAATACTCTAACACGGAGTGCACATGTACAGATCGCTTCTGGGACCCCAAAATATTGAATTTTCGGGTGTTTTGAGCCTGAATTTGAGATATAAACGGGTACAGAAGATACATGCACATATTGACTTTGGGCATCTAAAATATCGATTTTGAGCATGTTTTGGGCCTGTATTTTGAAAATAGTCAAACACGGAGTAGGCATGTACAGATCGCTTCTGGGACCCCAAAATATCGAATTTTCGGGTGTTTTGAGCCTGAATTTGAGATATAAACGGGTACTGAAGATGCATGCATATATCGACTTTTGGGCACCTAAAACATCGATTTTGAGCATGTTTTGGGCCTGTATTTTGAAAATACTCTAACACGGAGTAGGAATGAACAGATCCCTTCTAGGACCCCAAAATATCGATTTTTCGGGTGTTTTGGGCCTGAATTTGAGATATCGCCTTTACGCACCTAAAATATCAATTTTTAGCATGTTTTGAGCCTATATTTTGATAATATTCTAGAACTAAGTAGGCATGTACAGATCGCTTCTGGGACCCCAAAATATCGAATTTTCGGGTGTTTTGAGCCTGAATTTGTGATATAAACGAGTACAGAAGATGCATGCACATATCGACTTTTGGGCACCTAAAATATCGATTTTGAGCATGTTTTGAGCCTATATTTTGAAAACATTCTAGCACTGATTAGGCATGTAGAGATCGCTTCTGGGACCCCAAAATATTGAATTTTCTGGTGTTTAGGGCCAGAATTTGAGATATAAACGGGAACGGAAGATGAATGCACATATCGACTTTTGGGCACCTAAAAGACCGATTTTCAGTATGTTTTTGGCCTGTATTTTGAAAATACTCAAACACGGAGTAGGCATGTACAGATCGCTTCTGGGACCCATAAATATCGAATTTTCGGGTGTTTTGGGCCCTAATTTGAGATATCGACTTTTTGGCAAGTAAAATATCGATTTTTAGCATGTTTTTAGCCTATATTTTGAAAATATTCTAGCACTGAGTAGGCATGTACAGATTGCTTCTGGGACCCCAAAATATTGAATTTTCGGGTGTTTTGAGCCTGAATTTGAGATATAAACGAGTACAGAAGATACATGCACATATTGACTTTGGGCATCTAAAATATAGATTTTCAGCATGTTTTGGGCCTGTATTTTGAAAATACTCTAACACGGAGTAGGCATGTACATATCGCTTCTCGGACCCCATAATATCGAATTTTCGGGTGTTTTGGGCCTGAATTTGAGATATCGCCTTTACCTACCTAAAATATCGATTTTTAGCATGTTTTGAGCCTATATTTTGAAAATAGTCAAACACGGAGTAGGCATGTACAGATCGCTTCTGGGACCCCAAAATATCGAATTTTCGGGTGTTTTGAGCCTGAATTTGAGATATAAACGGGTACTGAAGATGCATGCATATATCGACTTTTGGGCACCTAAAACATCGATTTTGAGCATGTTTTGAGCCTATATTTTGAAAACATGATAGCACTGAGTAGGCATGTACAGATCGCTTCTGGGACCCCAAAATATTGAATTTTCGGGTGTTTTGAGCCTGAATTTGAGATATAAACGAGTACAGAAGATACATGCACATATTGACTTTGGGCATCTAAAATATCGATTTTCAGCATGTTTTGGGCATGTATTTTGAAAATACTCTAACACGGAGTAGGCATGTACAGATCGCTTTTGGGACCCCAAAATATCAAATTTTCGGGTGTTTTGGCCTGAATTTGAGATATAAACGGGTACTGAAGATGAATGCACATATCGACTTTTGGGCACCTAAAAGACCGATTTTCAGTATGTTTTTGGCCTGTATTTTGAAAATACTCAAACACGGAGTAGGCATGTACAGATCGCTTCTGGGACCCATAAATATCGAATTTTCGGGTGTTTTGGGCCCTAATTTGAGATATCGACTTTTTGGCAAGTAAAATATCGATTTTTAGCATGTTTTGAGCCTATATTTTGAAAACATTCTAGCACTGAGTAGGCATGTACAGATCGCTTCTGGGACCCCAAAATATCGAATTTTCGGGTGTTTTGAGCCTGAATTTGAGATATAAACGGGTATAGAAGATGCATACACATATTGACTTTGGGCACCAAAAATATCGATTTTCAGCATGTTTTGGGCGTGAATTTTAAAAATGCTCTAACACGGAGTAGGCATGTACAGATCGCTTCTGGGACCCCGAAATATCAAATTTTTGGGTGTTTTGGCCCTGAATTTGAGATATCGCCTTTACGCACCTAAAATATTGATTTTAGCATGTTTTGAGCCTATATTTTGAAAATATTCTAACACTGAGTAGGCATGTACAGATCGCTTCTGGGACCCTAAAATATCGAATTTTCGGGTGTTTTGAGCTTGAATTTGAGATATAAACGAGTACTGAAGATGCATGCACATATCGACTTTGGGGCACTTAAAATATCAATTTTGAGCATGTTTTGAGCCTATATTTTGAAAACATTCTAGCACTGCGTAGGCATGTACAGATCGCTTCTGGGACCCAAAAATATCGTATTTTCGGGTGTTTAGGGCCAGAATTTGAGATATAAACGGGAACAGAAGATGAATGCACATATTGACTTTTGGGCACCTGAAAGACCGATTTTCAGTATGTTTTTGGCCTGTATTTTGAAAATACTCTAACACGGAGTAGGCATGTACAGATCGCTTCTGGGACCCCTAAATATCGAATTTTCGGGTGTTTTGGGACTGAATTTCAGATATCGACTTTTTGGCACCAAAAAGATCGATTTTTAGCATGTTTTTAGCCTATATTTTGAAAATATTCTAGCACTGAGTAGGCATGTACAGATTGCTTCTGGGACCCCAAAATATTGAATTTTCGGGCGTTTTGAGCCTGAATTTGATATATAAACGGGTACAGAAGATACATGCACATATTGACTTTGGGCATCTAAAATATCGATTTTTAGCATGTTTTGGGCCTGTATTTTGAAAATACTCTAACACGGAGTAGGCATGAACAGATCGCTTCTAGGACCCCAAAATATCGATTTTTCGGGTGTTTTGGGCCTGAATTTGAGATATCGCCTTTACGCACCTAAAATATCGATTTTTACCATGTTTTGAGCCTATATTTTGAAAATATTCTAGCACTGAGTAGGCATGTACAGATCGCTTCTGGGACCCAAAAATATCGAATTTTCGGGTGTTTAGGGCCAGAGTTTGAGATATAAACGGGAACAGAAGATGAATGCACATATCGACTTTTGGGCACCTAAAAGACCGATTTTCAGTATGTTTTTGGCCTGTATTTTGAAAATACTCTAACACGGAGTAGGCATGTACAGATCGCTTCTGGGACCTTTAAATATCGAATTTTCGGGTGTTCTGGGCCTTAATTTGAGATATCGACTTTTTGGCACCTAAAATATCGATTTTTAGCATGTTTTTAGCCTATATTTTGAAAATATTCTAGCACTGAGTAGGCATGTACAGATTGCTTCTGGGACCCCAAAATATTGAATTTTCGGGTGTTTAGGGCCAGAATTTGAGATATAAACGGGTACAGAAGATTCATCCACATATCGACTTTTGGGCAACTAGAAGATCGATTTTCAGTATGTTTTTGGCCTGTATTTTGAAAATACTCTAACAAGGAGTAGGCATGTACAGATCGCTTCTGGGACCCATAAATATCGAATTTTCGGGTGTTTTGGGACTGAATTTGAGATATCGACTTTTTGGCACTTAAAAGATCGATTTTTAGCATGTTTTTAGCCTATATTTTGAAAATATTCTAGCACTGAGTAGGCATGTACAGATTGCTTCTTAAACCCCAAAATATTGAATTTTCGGGTGTTTTTGAGCCTGAATTTGAGATATAAACGAATACAGAAGATACATGCACATATTGACTTTGGGCATCTAAAATATCGATTTTTAGCATGTTTTGGGCATGTATTTTGAAAATACTCTAACACGGAGTAGGCATGTACAGATCGCTTCTGGAACCCTAAAATATCGAATTTTCGGGTGTTTTGGCCTGAATTTGAAATATAAACGGGTACTGAAGATGCATGCACATATCGACTTTTGGGCACCTAAAACATCGATTTTGAGCATGTTTTGGGCCTGTATTTTGTAAATACTTTAACAGGGAGTAGGCATGTACATATCGCTTCTGGGACCCCATAATATCGAATTTTCGGGTGTTTTGGGCCTGAATTTGAGATATCGCCTTTACGCACCTAAAATATCGATTTTTAGCATGTTTTGAGCCTATATTTTGAAAATATTCTAACACTGAGTAGGCATGTACAGATCGCTTCTGGGACCCTAAAATATCGAATTTTCGGGTGTTTTGAGCCTGAATTAGAGATATAAACGAGTACAGAAGATGCATGCACATATCGACTTTTGGGCACCTAAAATATCGATTTTGAGCATGTTTTGAGCCTATATTTTGAAAACATTCTAGCACTGAGTAGGCATGTACAGATCGCTTCTGGGACCCCAAAATATCGAATTTTCGGGTGTTTTGAGCCTGAATTTGAGATATAAACGAGTATAGAAGATGCATACACATATTGACTTTGGGCACCAAAAATATCGATTTTCAGCATGTTTTTGGCCTGAATTTTGAAAATACTCTAACACGGAGTAGGCATGTACAGATCGCTTCTGGGACACCTAAATATCGAATTTTCGGGTGTTTTGGGACTGAATTTTAGGAAATCGACTTTTTGGCACCTAAAATATCGATTTTTAGCATGTTTTTAGCCTATATTTTGAAAATATTCTAGCACTGAGTAGGCATGTACAGATTGCTTCAGGGACCCCAAAATATTGAATTTTCGGGTGTTTTGAGCCTGAATTTGAGATATAAACGGGTGCAGAAGATACATGCACATATTGACTTTGGGCATCTAAAATATCGATTTTGAGCATGTTTTGGGCATGTATTTTGAAAATACTCAAACACGGAGTAGGCATGTACAGATCGCTTCTGGGACCCCAAAATATCGAATTTTCGGGTGTTTTGAGCCTGAATTTGAGATATAAACGGGTACTGAAGATGCATGCACATATCGACTTTTGGGCACCTAAAACATCGATTTTGAGCATGTTTTGGGCCTGTATTTTGAAAATACTCTAACACGGAGTAGGCATGTACAGATCGCTTCTGGAACCCTAAAATATCGAATTTTCGGGTGTTTTGGCCTGAATTTGAAATATAAACGGATACTGAAGATGCATGCACATATCGAGTTTTGGGCACCTAAAACATCGATTTTGAGCATGTTTTGGGCCTGTATTTTGAAAATACTCTAACACGGAGTAGGCATGTACAGATCGCTTCTGGAACCCTAAAATATCGAATTTTCGGGTGTTTTGGCCTGAATTTGAAATATAAACGGGTACTGAAGATGCATGCACATATCGACTTTTGGGCACCTAAAACATCGATTTTGAGCATGTTTTGGGCCTGTATTTTGTAAATCCTTTAACAGGGAGTAGGCATGTACATATCGCTTCTGGGACCCCATAATATCGAATTTTCGGGTGTTTTGGGCCTGAATTTGAGATATCGCCTTTTTGGCACCTAAAATATCGATTTTTAGCATGTTTTTAGCCTATATTTTGAAAATATTCTAGCACTGAGTAGGCATGTACAGATTGCTTCAGGGACCCCAAAATATTGAATTTTCAGGTGTTTTGAGCCTGAATTTGAGATATAAACGGGTACAGAAGATACATGCACATATTGACTTTGGGCATCTAAAATATCGATTTTGAGCATGTTTTGGACATGTATTTTGAAAATACTCAAACACGGAGTAGGCATGTACAGATCGCTTCTGGGACCCCAAAATAACGAATTTTCGGGTGTTTTGAGCCTGAATTTGAGATATAAACGGGTACTGAAGATGCATGCACATATCGACTTTTGGGCACCTAAAACATCGATTTTGAGCATGTTTTGGGCCTGTATTTTGAAAATACTCTAACACGGAGTAGGCATGAACAGATCGCTTCAAGGACCCCAAAATATCGAATTTTTGGGTGTTTTGGGCCTGAATTTGAGATATCGCCTTTACGCACCTAAAATATCGATTTTTACCATGTTTTGATCCTATATTTTGAAAATATTCTAGCACTGAGTAGGCATGTACAGATCGCTTCTGGGACCCCAAAATATCGAATTTTCGGGTGTTTTGAGCTTGAATTTGAGCTATAAACGAGTACAGAAGATGCATGCACATATCGACTTTTGGGCACCTAAAATATCGATTTTGAGCATGTTTTGAGCCTATATTTTGAAAACATTCTAGCACTGAGTAGGCATGTACAGATCGCTTCTGGGACCCAAAAATATTGAATTTTCGGGTGTTTAGGGCCAGAATTTGAGATATAAACGGGAACAGAAGATGAATGCACATATCGACTTTTGGGCACCTGAAAGACCGATTTTCAGTATGTTTTTGGCCTGTATTTTGAAAATACTCTAACACGGAGTAGGCATGTACAGATCGCTTCTGGGACCCCTAAATATCGAATTTTCGGGTGTTTTGGGACTGAATTTCAGATATCGACTTTTTGGCACCAAAAAGATCGATTTTTAGCATGTTTTTAGCCTATATTTTGAAAATATTCTAGCACTGAGTAGGCATGTACAGATTGCTTCTGGGACCCCAAAATATTGAATTTTCGGGCGTTTTGAGCCTGAATTTGATATATAAACGGGTACAGAAGATACATGCACATATTGACTTTGGGCATCTAAAATATCGATTTTGAGCATGTTTTGGGCCTGTATTTTGAAAATACTCTAACACGGAGTAGGCATGAACAGATCGCTTCAGGGACCCCAAAATATCGAATTTTCGGGTGTTTTGAGCCTGAATTTGAGATATAAACGGGTACTGAAGATGCATGCACATATCGACTTTTGGGCACCTAAAACATCGATTTTGAGCATGTTTTGGGCCTGTATTTTGAAAATACTCTAACACGGAGTAGGCATGAACAGATCGCTTCAAGGACCCCAAAATATCGAATTTTCGGGTGTTTTGGGCCTGAATTTGAGATATCGCCTTTACGCACCTAAAATATCGATTTTTACCATGTTTTGATCCTATATTTTGAAAATATTCTAGCACTGAGTAGGCATGTACAGATCGCTTCTGGGACCCCAAAATATCGAATTTTCGAGTGTTTTGAGCTTGAATTTGAGCTATAAACGAGTACAGAAGATGTATGCACATATCGACTTTTGGGCACCTAAAATATCGATTTTGAGCATGTTTTGAGCCTATATTTTGAAAACATTTTAGCACTGAGTAGGCATGTACAGATCGCTTCTGGGACCCAAAAATATTGAATTTTCGGGTGTTTAGGGCCAGAATTTGAGATATAAACGGGAACAGAAGATGAATGCACATATCGACTTTTGGGCACCTGAAAGACCGATTTTCAGTATGTTTTTGGCCTGTATTTTGAAAATACTCTAACACGTAGTAGGCATGTACAGATCGCTTCTGGGACCCCTAAATATCGAATTTTCGGGTGTTTTGGGACTGAATTTGAGATATCGACTTTTTGGCACCAAAAAGATCGATTTTTAGCATGTTTTTAGCCTATATTTTGAAAATATTCTAGCACTGAGTAGGCATGTACAGATTGCTTCTGGGACCCCAAAATATTGAATTTTCGGGCGTTTTGAGCCTGAATTTGATATATAAACGGGTACAGAAGATACATGCACATATTGACTTTGGGCATCTAAAATATCGATTTTTAGCATGTTTTGGGCCTGTATTTTGAAAATACTCAAACACGGAGTAGGCATGTACAGATCGCTTCTGGGACCCCAAAATAACGAATTTTCGGGTGTTTTGAGCCTGAATTTGAGATATAAACGGGTACTGAAGATGCATGCACATATCGACTTTTGGGCACCTAAAACATCGATTTTGAGCATGTTTTGGGCCTGTATTTTGAAAATACTCTAACACGGAGTAGGCATGAACAGATCGCTTCAAGGACCCCAAAATATCGAATTTTTGGGTGTTTTGGGCCTGAATTTGAGATATCGCCTTTACGCACCTAAAATATCGATTTTTACCATGTTTTGATCCTATATTTTGAAAATATTCTAGCACTGAGTAGGCATGTACAGATCGCTTCTGGGACCCCAAAATATCGAATTTTCGGGTGTTTTGAGCTTGAATTTGAGCTATAAACGAGTACAGAAGATGCATGCACATATCGACTTTTGGGCACCTAAAATATCGATTTTGAGCATGTTTTGAGCCTATATTTTGAAAACATTCTAGCACTGAGTAGGCATGTACAGATCGCTTCTGGGACCCAAAAATATTGAATTTTCGGGTGTTTAGGGCCAGAATTTGAGATATAAACGGGAACAGAAGATGAATGCACATATCGACTTTTGGGCACCTGAAAGACCGATTTTCAGTATGTTTTTGGCCTGTATTTTGAAAATACTCTAACACGGAGTAGGCATGTACAGATCGCTTCTGGGACCCCTAAATATCGAATTTTCGGGTGTTTTGGGACTGAATTTCAGATATCGACTTTTTGGCACCAAAAAGATCGATTTTTAGCATGTTTTTAGCCTATATTTTGAAAATATTCTAGCACTGAGTAGGCATGTACAGATTGCTTCTGGGACCCCAAAATATTGAATTTTCGGGCGTTTTGAGCCTGAATTTGATATATAAACGGGTACAGAAGATACATGCACATATTGACTTTGGGCATCTAAAATATCGATTTTGAGCATGTTTTGGGCCTGTATTTTGAAAATACTCTAACACGGAGTAGGCATGAACAGATCGCTTCAGGGACCCCAAAATATCGAATTTTCGGGTGTTTTGAGCCTGAATTTGAGATATAAACGGGTACTGAAGATGCATGCACATATCGACTTTTGGGCACCTAAAACATCGATTTTGAGCATGTTTTGGGCCTGTATTTTGAAAATACTCTAACACGGAGTAGGCATGAACAGATCGCTTCAAGGACCCCAAAATATCGAATTTTCGGGTGTTTTGGGCCTGAATTTGAGATATCGCCTTTACGCACCTAAAATATCGATTTTTACCATGTTTTGATCCTATATTTTGAAAATATTCTAGCACTGAGTAGGCATGTACAGATCGCTTCTGGGACCCCAAAATATCGAATTTTCGAGTGTTTTGAGCTTGAATTTGAGCTATAAACGAGTACAGAAGATGTATGCACATATCGACTTTTGGGCACCTAAAATATCGATTTTGAGCATGTTTTGAGCCTATATTTTGAAAACATTCAAGCACTGAGTAGGCATGTACAGATCGCTTCTGGGACCCAAAAATATTGAATTTTCGGGTGTTTAGGGCCAGAATTTGAGATATAAACGGGAACAGAAGATGAATGCACATATCGACTTTTGGGCACCTGAAAGACCGATTTTCAGTATGTTTTTGGCCTGTATTTTGAAAATACTCTAACACGTAGTAGGCATGTACAGATCGCTTCTGGGACCCCTAAATATCGAATTTTCGGGTGTTTTGGGACTGAATTTCAGATATCGACTTTTTGGCACCAAAAAGATCGATTTTTAGCATGTTTTTAGCCTATATTTTGAAAATATTCTAGCACTGAGTAGGCATGTACAGATTGCTTCTGGGACCCCAAAATATTGAATTTTCGGGCGTTTTGAGCCTGAATTTGATATATAAACGGGTACAGAAGATACATGCACATATTGACTTTGGGCATCTAAAATATCGATTTTTAGCATGTTTTGGGCCTGTATTTTGAAAATACTCTAACACGGAGTAGGCATGAACAGATCGCTTCTAGGACCCCAAAATATCGAATTTTCGGGTGTTTTGGGCCTGAATTTGAGATATCGCCTTTACGCACCTAAAATATCGATTTTTACCATGTTTTGAGCCTATATTTTGAAAATATTCTAGCACTGAGTAGGCATGTACAGATCGCTTCTGGGACCCCAAAATATCGATTTTTCGGGTGTTTTGAGCTTGAATTTGAGATATAAACGAGTACTAGAGATGCATGGACATATCGACTTTTGGTCACCTAAAATATCGATTTTGAGCATGTTTTGAGCCTATATTTTGAAAACGTTCTAGCACTGAGTAGGCATGTACAGATCGCTTCTGGGACCCAAAAATATCGAATTTTCGGGTGTTTAGGGCCAGAGTTTGAGATATAAACGGGAACAGAAGATGAATGCACATATCGACTTTTGGGCACCTAAAAGACCGATTTTCAGTATGTTTTTGGCCTGTATTTTGAAAATACTCTAACACGGAGTAGGCATGTACAGATCGCTTCTGGGACCTTTAAATATCGAATTTTCGGGTGTTCTGGGCCTTTATTTGAGATATCGACTTTTTGGCACCTAAAATATCGATTTTTAGCATGTTTTTAGCCTATATTTTGAAAATATTCTTGCACTGAGTAGGCATGTACAGATTGCTTCTGGGACCCCAAAATATTGAATTTTCGGGTGTTTAGGGCCAGAATTTGAGATATAAACGGGTACAGAAGATTCATCCACATATCGACTTTTGGGCAACTAGAAGATCGATTTTCAGTATGTTTTTGGCCTGTATTTTGAAAATACTCTAACAAGGAATAGGCATGTACAGATCGCTTCTGGGACCCATAAATATCGAATTTTCGGGTGTTTTGGGACTGAATTTGAGATATCGACTTTTTGGCACTTAAAAGATCGATTTTTAGCATGTTTTTAGCCTATATTTTGAAAATATTCTAGCACTGAGTAGGCATGTACAGATTGCTTCTTAAACCCCAAAATATTGAATTTTCGGGTGTTTTTGAGCCTGAATTTGAGATATAAACGAATACAGAAGATACATGCACATATCGACTTTTGGGCACCTAAAACATCGATTTTGAGCATGTTTTGGGCCTGTATTTTGTAAATACTTTAACAGGGAGTAGGCATGTACATATCGCTTCTGGGACCCCATAATATCGAATTTTCGGGTGTTTTGGGCCTGAATTTGAGATATCGCCTTTACGCACCTAAAATATCGATTTTTAGCATGTTTTGAGCGTATATTTTGAAAATATTCTAACACTGAGTAGGCATGTACAGATCGCTTCTGGGACCCTAAAATATCGAATTTTCGGGTGTTTTGAGCCTGAATTAGAGATATAAACGAGTACAGAAGATGCATGCACATATCGACTTTTGGGCACCTAAAATATCGATTTTGAGCATGTTTTGAGCCTATATTTTGAAAACATTCTAGCACTGAGTAGGCATGTACAGATCGCTTCTGGGACCCCAAAATATCGAATTTTCGGGTGTTTTGAGCCCGAATTTGAGATATAAACGAGTATAGAAGATGCATACACATATTGACTTTGGGCACCAAAAATATCGATTTTCAGCATGTTTTGGGCCTGAATTTTGAAAATACTCTAACACGGAGTAGGCATGTACAGATCGCTTCTGGGACCCCAAAATATCGAATTTTCGGGTGTTTAGGGCCAGAATTTGAGATATAAACGGGTACAGAAGATGCATGCACATATCGACTTTTGGGCACCTAAAAGATCGATTTTCAGTATGTTTTTGGCCTGTATTTTGAAAATACTCTAACACGGAGTAGGCATGTACAGATCCCTTCTGGGACACCTAAATATCGAATTTTCGGGTGTTTTGGGACTGAATTTTAGGAAATCGACTTTTTGGCACCTAAAATATCGATTTTTAGCATGTTTTTAGCCTATATTTTGAAAATATTCTAGCACTGAGTAGGCATGTACAGATTGCTTCAGGGACCCCAAAATATTGAATTTTCGGGTGTTTTGAGCCTGAATTTGAGATATAAACGGGTACAGAAGATACATGCACATATTGACTTTGGGCATCTAAAATATCGATTTTGAGCATGTTTTGGGCATGTATTTTGAAAATACTCAAACACGGAGTAGGCATGTACAGATCGCTTCTGGGACCCCAAAATATCGAATTTTCGGGTGTTTTGAGCCTGAATTTGAGATATAAACGGGTACTGAAGATGCATGCACATATCGACTTTTGGGCACCTAAAACATCGATTTTGAGCATGTTTTGGGCCTGTATTTTGAAAATACTCTAACACGGAGTAGGCATGTACAGATCGCTTCTGGAACCCTAAAATATCGAATTTTCGGGTGTTTTGTCCTGAATTTGAAATATAAACGGATACTGAAGATGCATGCACATATCGAGTTTTGGGCACCTAAAACATCGATTTTGAGCATGTTTTGGGCCTGTATTTTGAAAATACTCTAACACGGAGTAGGCATGTACAGATCGCTTCTGGAACCCTAAAATATCGAATTTTCGGGTGTTTTGGCCTGAATTTGAAATATAAACGGGTACTGAAGATGCATGCACATATCGACTTTTGGGCACCTAAAACATCGATTTTGAGCATGTTTTGGGCCTGTATTTTGTAAATCCTTTAACAGGGAGTAGGCATGTACATATCGCTTCTGGGACCCCATAATATCGAATTTTCGAGTGTTTTGGGCCTGAATTTGAGATATCGCCTTTTTGGCACCTAAAATATCGATTTTTAGCATGTTTTTAGCCTATATTTTGAAAATATTCTAGCACTGAGTAGGCATGTACAGATTGCTTCAGGGACCCCAAAATATTGAATTTTCGGGTGTTTTGAGCCTGAATTTGAGATATAAACGGGTACAGAAGATACATGCACATATTGACGTTGGGCATCTAAAATATCGATTTTGAGCATGTTTTGGGCATGTATTTTGAAAATACTCAAACACGGAGTAGGCATGTACAGATCGCTTCTGGGACCCCAAAATATCGAATTTTCGGGTGTTTTGAGCCTGAATTTGAGATATAAACGGGTACTGAAGATGCATGCACATATCGACTTTTGGGCACCTAAAACATCGATTTTGAGCATGTTTTGGGCCTGTATTTTGAAAATACTCTAACACGGAGTAGGCATGAACAGATCGCTTCAAGGACCCCAAAATATCGAATTTTCGGGTGTTTTGGGCCTGAATTTGAGATATCGACTTTACGCACCTAAAATATCGATTTTTACCATGTTTTGATCCTATATTTTGAAAATATTCTAGCACTGAGTAGGCATGTACAGATCGCTTCTGGGACCCCAAAATATCGAATTTTCGGGTGTTTTGAGCTTGAATTTGAGCTATAAACGAGTACAGAAGATGTATGCACATATCGACTTTTGGGCACCTAAAATATCGATTTTGAGCATGTTTTGAGCCTATATTTTGAAAACATTCTAGCACTGAGTAGGCATGTACAGATCGCTTCTGGGACCCAAAAATATTGAATTTTCGGGTGTTTAGGGCCAGAATTTGAGATATAAACGGGAACAGAAGATGAATGCACATATCGACTTTTGGGCACCTGAAAGACCGATTTTCAGTATGTTTTTGGCCTGTATTTTGAAAATACTCTAACACGGAGTAGGCATGTACAGATCGCTTCTGGGACCCCTAAATATCGAATTTTCGGGTGTTTTGGGACTGAATTTCAGATATCGACTTTTTGGCACCAAAAAGATCGATTTTTAGCATGTTTTTAGCCTATATTTTGAAAATATTCTAGCACTGAGTAGGCATGTACAGATTGCTTCTGGGACCCCAAAATATTGAATTTTCGGGCGTTTTGAGCCTGAATTTGATATATAAACGGGTACAGAAGATACATGCACATATTGACTTGGGGCATCTAAAATATCGATTTTTAGCATGTTTTGGGCCTGTATTTTGAAAATACTCTAACACGGAGTAGGCATGAACAGATCGCTTCTAGGACCCCAAAATATCGAATTTTCGGGTGTTTTGGGCCTGAATTTGAGATATCGCCTTTACGCACCTAAAATATCGATTTTTACCATGTTTTGAGCCTATATTTTGAAAATATTCTAGCACTGACTAGGCATGTACAGATCGCTTCTGGGACCCCAAAATATCGATTTTTCGGGTGTTTTGAGCTTGAATTTGAGATATAAACGAGTACTAAAGATGCATGGACATATCGACTTTTGGTCACCTAAAATATCGATTTTGAGCATGTTTTGAGCCTATATTTTGAAAACATTCTAGCACTGAGTAGGCATGTACAGATCGCTTCTGGGACCCAAAAATATCGAATTTTCGGGTGTTTAGGGCCAGAGTTTGAGATATAAACGGGAACAGAAGATGAATGCACATATCGACTTTTGGGCACCTAAAAGACCGATTTTCAGTATGTTTTTGGCCTGTATTTTGAAAATACTCTAACACGGAGTAGGCATGTACAGATCGCTTCTGGGACCTTTAAATATCGAATTTTCGGGTGTTCTGGGCCTTAATTTGAGATATCGACTTTTTGGCACCTAAAATATCGATTTTTAGCATGTTTTTAGCCTATATTTTGAAAATATTCTAGCTCTGAGTAGGCATGTACAGATTGCTTCTGGGACCCCAAAATATTGAATTTTCGGGTGTTTAGGGCCAGAATTTGAGATATAAACGGGTACAGAAGATTCATCCACATATCGACTTTTGGGCAACTAGAAGATCGATTTTCAGTATGTTTTTGGCCTGTATTTTGAAAATACTCTAACAAGGAGTAGGCATGTACAGATCGCTTCTGGGACCCATAAATATCGAATTTTCGGGTGTTTTGGGACTGAATTTGAGATATCGACTTTTTGGCACTTAAAAGATCGATTTTTAGCATGTTTTTAGCCTATATTTTGAAAATATTCTAGCACTGAGTAGGCATGTACAGATTGCTTCTTAAACCCCAAAATATTGAATTTTCGGGTGTTTTTGAGCCTGAATTTGAGATATAAACGAATACAGAAGATACATGCACATATTGACTTTGGGCATCTAAAATATCGATTTTTAGCATGTTTTGGGCATGTATTTTGAAAATACTCTAACACGGAGTAGGCATGTACAGATCGCTTCTGGAACCCTAAAATATCGAATTTTCGGGTGTTTTGGCCTGAATTTGAAATATAAACGGGTACTGAAGATGCATGCACATATCGACTTTTGGGCACCTAAAACATCGATTTTGAGCATGTTTTGGGCCTGTATTTTGTAAATACTTTAACAGGGAGTAGGCATGTACATATCGCTTCTGGGACCCCATAATATCGAATTTTCGGGTGTTTTGGGCCTGAATTTGAGATATCGCCTTTACGCACCTAAAATATCGATTTTTAGCATGTTTTGAGCCTATATTTTGAAAATATTCTAACACTGAGTAGGCATGTACAGATCGCTTATGGGACCCTAAAATATCGAATTTTCGGGTGTTTTGAGCCTGAATTAGAGATATAAACGAGTACAGAAGATGCATGCACATATCGACTTTTGGGCACCTAAAATATCGATTTTGAGCATGTTTTGAGCCTATATTTTGAAAACATTCTAGCACTGAGTAGGCATGTACAGATCGCTTCTGGGACCCCAAAATATCGAATTTTCGGGTGTTTTGAGCCCGAATTTGAGATATAAACGAGTATAGAAGATGCATACACATATTGACTTTGGGCACCAAAAATATCGATTTTCAGCATGTTTTGGGCCTGAATTTTGAAAATACTCTAACACGGAGTAGGCATGTACAGATCGCTTCTGGGACCCCAAAATATCGAATTTTCGGGTGTTTAGGGCCAGAATTTGAGATATAAACGGGTACAGAAGATGCATGCACATATCGACTTTTGGGCACCTAAAAGATCGATTTTCAGTATGTTTTTGGCCTGTATTTTGAAAATACTCTAACACGGAGTAGGCATGTACAGATCCCTTCTGGGACACCTAAATATCGAATTTTCGGGTGTTTTGGGACTGAATTTTAGGAAATCGACTTTTTGGCACCTAAAATATCGATTTTTATCATGTTTTTAGCCTATATTTTGAAAATATTCTAGCACTGAGTAGGCATGTACAGATTGCTTCAGGGACCCCAAAATATTGAATTTTCGGGTGTTTTGAGCCTGAATTTGAGATATAAACGGGTACAGAAGATACATGCACATATTGACTTTGGGCATCTAAAATATCGATTTTGAGCATGTTTTGGGCATGTATTTTGAAAATACTCAAACACGGAGTAGGCATGTACAGATCGCTTCTGGGACCCCAAAATATCGAATTTTCGGGTGTTTTGAGCCTGAATTTGAGATATAAACGGGTACTGAAGATGCATGCACATATCGACTTTTGGGCACCTAAAACATCGATTTTGAGCATGTTTTGGGCCTGTATTTTGAAAATACTCTAACACGGAGTAGGCATGTACAGATCGCTTCTGGAACCCTAAAATATCGAATTTTCGGGTGTTTTGGCCTGAATTTGAAATATAAACGGATACTGAAGATGCATGCACATATCGAGTTTTGGGCACCTAAAACATCGATTTTGAGTATGTTTTGGGCCTGTATTTTGAAAATACTCTAACACGGAGTAGGCATGTACAGATCGCTTCTGGAACCCTAAAATATCGAATTTTCGGGTGTTTTGGCCTGAATTTGAAATATAAACGGGTACTGAAGATGCATGCACATATCGACTTTTGGGCACCTAAAACATCGATTTTGAGCATGTTTTGGGCCTGTATTTTGTAAATCCTTTAACAGGGAGTAGGCATGTACATATCGCTTCTGGGACCCCATAATATCGAATTTTCGGGTGTTTTGGGCCTGAATTTGAGATATCGCCTTTTTGGCACCTAAAATATCGATTTTTAGCATGTTTTTAGCCTATATTTTGAAAATATTCTAGCACTGTGTAGGCATGTACAGATTGCTTCAGGGACCCCAAAATATTGAATTTTCAGGTGTTTTGAGCCTGAATTTGAGATATAAACGGGTACAGAATATACATGCACATATTGACTTTGGGCATCTAAAATATCGATTTTGAGCATGTTTTGGACATGTATTTTGAAAATACTCAAACACGGAGTAGGCATGTACAGATCGCTTCTGGGACCCCAAAATATCGAATTTTCGGGTGTTTTGAGCCTGAATTTGAGATATAAACGGGTACTGAAGATGCATGCACATATCGACTTTTGGGCACCTAAAACATCGATTTTGAGCATGTTTTGGGCCTGTATTTTGAAAATACTCTAACACGGAGTAGGCATGAACAGATCGCTTCAAGGACCCCAAAATATCGAATTTTTGGGTGTTTTGGGCCTGAATTTGAGATATCGCCTTTACGCACCTAAAATATCGATTTTTACCATGTTTTGATCCTATATTTTGAAAATATTCTAGCACTGAGTAGGCATGTACAGATCGCTTCTGGGACCCCAAAATATCGAATTTTCGGGTGTTTTTAGCTTGAATTTGAGCTATAAACGAGTACAGAAGATGCATGCACATATCGACTTTTGGGCACCTAAAATATCGATTTTGAGCATGTTTTGAGCCTATATTTTGAAAACATTCTAGCACTGAGTAGGCATGTACAGATCGCTTCTGGGACCCAAAAATATTGAATTTTCGGGTGTTTAGGGCCAGAATTTGAGATATAAACGGGAACAGAAGATGAATGCACATATCGACTTTTGGGCACCTGAAAGACCGATTTTCAGTATGTTTTTGGCCTGTATTTTGAAAATACTCTAACACGGAGTAGGCATGTACAGATCGCTTCTGGGACCCCTAAATATCGAACTTTCAGGTGTTTTGGGACTGAATTTCAGATATCGACTTTTTGGCACCAAAAAGATCGATTTTTAGCATGTTTTTAGCCTATATTTTGAAAATATTCTAGCACTGAGTAGGCATGTACAGATTGCTTCTGGGACCCCAAAATATTGAATTTTCGGGCGTTTTGAGCCTGAATTTGATATATAAACGGGTACAGAAGATACATGCACATATTGACTTTGGGCATCTAAAATATCGATTTTCAGCATGTTTTGGGCCTGTATTTTGAAAATACTCTAACACGGAGTAGGCATGAACAGATCGCTTCAGGGACCCCAAAATATTGAATTTTCGGGTGTTTTGAGCCTGAATTTGAGATATAAACGGGTACAGAAGATACATGCACATATTGACTTTGGGCATCTAAAATATCGATTTTGAGCATGTTTTGGGCATGTATTTTGAAAATACTCAAACACGGAGTAGGCATGTACAGATCGCTTCTGGGACCCCAAAATATCGAATTTTCGGGTGTTTTGAGCCTGAATTTGAGATATAAACGGGTACTGAAGATGCATGCACATATCGACTTTTGGGCACCTAAAACATCGATTTTGAGCATGTTTTGGGCCTGTATTTTGAAAATACTCTAACACGGAGTAGGCATGAACAGATCGCTTCAAGGACCCCAAAATATCGAATTTTCGGGTGTTTTGGGCCTGAATTTGATATATCGCCTTTACGCACCTAAAATATCGATTTTTACCATGTTTTGATCCTATATTTTGAAAATATTCTAGCACTGAGTAGGCATGTACAGATCGCTTCTGGGACCCCAAAATATCGAATTTTCGGGTGTTTTGAGCTTGAATTTGAGCTATAAACGAGTACAGAAGATGTATGCACATATCGACTTTTGGGCACCTAAAATATCGATTTTGAGCATGTTTTGAGCCTATATTTTGAAAACATTCTAGCACTGAGTAGGCATGTACAGATCGCTTCTGGGACCCAAAAATATTGAATTTTCGGGTGTTTAGGGCCAGAATTTGAGATATAAACGGGAACAGAAGATGAATGCACATATCGACTTTTGGGCACCTGAAAGACCGATTTTCAGTATGTTTTTGGCCTGTATTTTGAAAATACTCTAACACGGAGTAGGCATGTACAGATCGCTTCTGGGACCCCTAAATATCGAATTTTCGGGTGTTTTGGGACTGAATTTTAGATATCGACTTTTTGGCACCAAAAAGATCGATTTTTAGCATGTTTTTAGCCTATATTTTGAAAATATTCTAGCACTGAGTAGGCATGTACAGATTGCTTCTGGGACCCCAAAATATTGAATTTTCGGGCGTTTTGAGCCTGAATTTGATATATAAACGGGTACAGAAGATACATGCACATATTGACTTTGGGCATCTAAAATATCGATTTTCAGCATGTTTTGGGCCTGTATTTTGAAAATACTCTAACACGGAGTAGGCATGAACAGATCGCTTCTAGGACCCCAAAATATCGAATTTTCGGGTGTTTTGGGCCTGAATTTGAGATATCGCCTTTACGCACCTAAAATATCGATTTTTACCATGTTTTGAGCCTATATTTTGAAAATATTCTAGCACTGTGTAGGCATGTACAGATCGCTTTTGGGACCCCAAAATATCGAATTTTCGGGTGTTTTGAGCTTGAATTTGAGATATAAACGAGTACTAAAGATGCATGGACATATCGACTTTTGGTCACCTAAAATATCGATTTTGAGCATGTTTTGAGCCTATATTTTGAAAACATTCTAGCACTGAGTAGGCATGTACAGATCGCTTCTGGGACCCCAAAATATCGAATTTTCGGGTGTTTAGGGCCAGAGTTTGAGATATAAACGGGAACAGAAGATGAATGCACATATCGACTTTTGGGCACCTAAAAGACCGATTTTCAGTATGTTTTTGGCCTGTATTTTGAAAATACTCTAACACGGAGTAGGCATGTACAGATCGCTTCTGGGACCACTAAATATCGAATTTTCGGGTGTTCTGGGCCTTAATTTGAGATATCGACTTTTTGGCACCTAAAATATCGATTTTTAGCATGTTTTTAGCCTATATTTTGAAAATATTTTAGCACTGAGTAGGCATGTACAGATTGCTTCTGGGACCCCAAAATATTGAATTTTCGGGTGTTTAGGGACAGAATTTGAGATATAAACCGGTACAGAAGATTCATGCACATATCAACTTTTGGGCAACTAGAAGATCGATTTTCAGTATGTTTTTGGCCTGTATTTTGAAAATACTCTAACAAGGAGTAGGCATGTACAGATCGCTTCTGGGACCCCTAAATATCGAATTTTCGGGTGTTTTGGGACTGAATTTGAGATATCGACTTTTTGGCACTTAAAAGATAGATTTTTAGCATGTTTTTAGCCTATATTTTGAAAATATTCTAGCACTGAGTAGGCATGTACAGATTGCTTCTTAGACCCCAAAATATTGAATTTTCGGGTGTTTTGAGCCTGAATTTGAGATATAAACGAGTACAGAAGATACATGCACATATTGACTTTGGGCATCTAAAATATAGATTTTGAGCATGTTTTGGGCATGTATTTTGAAAATACTCTAACACGGAGTAGGCATGTACAGATCGCTTCTGGGACCCCAAAATATCGAATTTTCGGGAGTTTTGAACCTGAATTTGAGATATAAACGGGTACTGAAGATGCATGCACATATCGACTTTTGGGCACCTAAAACATCAATTTTGAGCATGTTTTAGGCCTGTATTTTAAAAATACTCTAACACGGAGTAGGCATGAACAGATCGCTTCTAGGACCCCAAAATATCGAATTTTCGGGTGTTTTGGGCCTGAATTTGAGATATCTCCATTTCGCACCTAAAATATCGATTTTTAGCATGTTTTGAGCCTATATTTTGAAAATATT
>JAWQEG010000056.1:2455000-2456540 GCA_033782935.1 Petrolisthes cinctipes | reverse complement strand
GTGTGTGTGTGTGTGTGTGTTTCGGGTGAATCCCTTGTTGTATATATACTTCGGAGGTTTATGTGGGGTGTGAGAGGGAGAATAATAAAGATATGTTAGTGGTGATATCCTTGTTGTATGACCAATATTATATCATCAGGCAATCTGTGTGTGTGAAGGTGTGTGTGTGTGTGTGGTGTTTCAGGTGAATCCCTTGTTCGTATATATACTTCGGAGGTTTATGTGGGGTGTGAGAGGAGAATAATAAAGATATGTTACTGGTGATATCCTTGTTGTAGTGACCAATATTATATCATCAGACAATCTGTGTGTGTGTGTGTGGTGTGTGTGTGTTTCAGGTGAATCCCTTTGTTGTATATTATACTTCGGAGGTTTATGTGGGGTGTGAGAGGGAGAATAATAAAAGATATGTTACTGGTGATATCCTTGTTGTATGACCAATATTATATCATCAGACAATCTGTGTGTGTGTGTGTGTTGTGTGTGTGTTTCAGGTGAATCCCTTGTTGTATATATACTTCGGAGGTTTATGTGGGGTGTGAGAGGGAGAATAATAAAGATATGTTACTGGTGATATCCTTGTTGTATGACCAATATTATATCATCAGGCAATCTGTGTGCTGTGTGTGTGTGTGTGTTTCAGGTGAATCCCTGTTGTATATATACTTCGGAGGTTTATGTGGGGTGGGAGAGGGAGAATAATAAAGGTCTATGTTACTGGTGATATCCTTGTTGTATGACCCAATATTAAATCATCAGGCAATGTGTGTGAGTAAGTGAGTAAGTGAGTAAGTGAATTTGGGTGTGCATTACACTAAGATTTTTTCATGTTCACTCATTTCTGGCTGTGTCTGCCTGGTTTATAATTATTATCATAGAGTGTCACAGCTTTGCCAATTGTTAGACAGTGCTTGGGTTACACAGAGTCTTTGTAGGTCTAGCCTTAGGTAGGTGGTCATTAAACATTTTTTCCTGTTCACTCTCTTGTATTTTTCTCTGTGTGTGCCTGGTTTATATCATCATAGAGGGTTACAGCTTTTACATTCAAAATGCCTGTTGTTTGTGGTAGCCTGGCGTTGCGACATCCGGTTGCGTGTCGCAAATGCCAGCCATAACCGACTATAGGCCCACAATGGCAAAGTTTAGGTAGTCTGCATTACTCTTCTGTTCTGACAATAATTTCATTATTATCATGTGAAGTACCATTGGTTTTCTCCCCTCTCTTACCAGAGAGGGGATACTCAAGCCCCCAGCCACGGCAAGGCTGTACTTCGTGTGGGGGGACATACAGGACATTTACTTGCAGCGGACAATGCTGCTCTCACGTTCCCCAAGGGAGCATATGGGGGCCCTCCGGGCCCCCACAGTAGGGAAACTGTTATGGACAAAGACACTCCGAGAAGTCCTTATCCTGTCCGTGGCGCGGAACAGGACCGACTTCGGGGCTCCGTGCAGCCCGGACCTCGAGGGTCATAGGAAAGGCGAAGCAGCAGTGCGAATGGGCTCGCAAAGCACCCCCAGCTGTTTGAAAGCCAGTCCA
>JAWQEG010000056.1:2422500-2425000 GCA_033782935.1 Petrolisthes cinctipes | reverse complement strand
TTAACAGGCAACCAATGCAGTTCGATTAACACAGGGGTTATCCGCTCTCTCAATGATTGTCCTTTAATCAATCTAGCGGCTCTGTTCATGATTAATTGAAGTTTTTTCAACATATAATTTGGAAGACCATAGTATAAAGAATTACAGTAATCTAGTTTACTTATTACATGATTTTGAATGAGCTTTTGTATGTTATCCTCATCAAGGTACTTTTTTACAAACGCTATGTTCCTCAAGTGATAACCTGCCAATTTCACTGTTTGGTTAATCTGTTCCTTCATTGTCAACTCACTATCCAATAGTACTCCGAGATTTTTCACACATTTGCTGACTGCAAGTTCAGTGTCATTTACACGCAAATTTCGTATGTGTAGTCTATCAAAGTCAATCTGTCGACCAACAAATAGGCACTCAGTCTTATTCTCATTCAATTTTAGTTGCCGAATGTCCATCCACTGCCTGATATCAGTCATCATGGTACTCAACTGTGTTTCAGTGTCTTGTATATTGGTAAGCGACATGTAGAATTGTGTGTCGTCAGCAAATAGTTTAAACTTCACTCCATACTTCTCCAGTACACTAGACAAATCAGCGGTGTAAATACAAAAAAGTATTGGCCCAAGCACGCTCCCTTGTGGAACTCCCCTCGTTAAAGGTTTCACATCTGAGAAACAATCCCCTATTTGTACATGGTATGTTCTGCCTTCAAGATAACTCTTAAGGTATGAAAGAGCAGCACCCTCAATACCAAAATTTTCGCAAACCAGCAGCAGTATACTGTGCACTACAGTGTCAAAGGCAGCGCTTAAGTCCAGCAGTAACAACACTCCACACTTACCCTCATCTAAGAGGCCACGCATATCACTCACTACCGAACACAGTGCAGTCTCAGTAGAATATAAGCGACGATACGCAGACTGACCATCAGGAATGACACCAACGGTATTCAAGTGATCGACCAGTTGCAACAGAAGTACACTTTCTAGTATTTTTGATTGAAATGTTAGATTTGACACTGGACGAAAAGAACTGAGGCTTTGGGGATCAAGTTTTCCTTTGATTATTGGTTTTACAATCGCTTTTTTCTCGGAACTTGGAAAAATACCATCTAGTATGCTTCTATTCACCATTTTCGTAATAATAGTTACAATCTGTTCAAAGTTTTCACTGCTGGTAAGTAAGTTAAGTGGCATAGGATCACTCGCACAGTAAGTCAGATTTGATCGTTTAATAACATCCCTAACTGTCGATACACTGACAGCATGAAATGTCGACAACTTCACCTCTGTAACTTGCATATTTCTCATAAGCCTCTCAGAGTCATCACTGTTAAAGGATAATAGTATCCTACTGATCTTAGCATCAAAGAAAGTAAGAAATTCACTCGCTAGTTCACTGTCTGTATATCCTTCAGGTAATTTGTTTCGCTTCCTACTTCCAGTTAAATTATCTAATACCTTATATAGTTTATTAATATTCGACCCAGCTAAAGTTGTTTTTTCCTTATAAAACTCACGTTTTCTGCGTTCTATGAGTCTTTTTTCAAAATTTCGAGCCTGATTGTATTCTCTCCTTGAGTCATCCGTCTTGCACCTCCGCCATAATTTTTCTTTCTTTTTCTTTTCTTTTTTAGCTTTCAGAATTTCATCATTGAACCACGGTGACTCATCTTTTATAACAACATCTTTTGTTTTGACCGGGCACATCTTCTCGTATTCCACTCCCGTGATAGTATTATATAAGTCATACAAGCACTCATGACAATCCTCCTTAAATGCCGACCAATGACTACACACATTATTATATTGTGCCGCTATATTATTGCTGATAGTGTCGATAAGAGCATTAGGGTCTAATTTACTCTTCAAACGAAAGCTAATCTTCTTTCTTTGTCTTCTACTAATTTCCAGGGTTAGTTTAAAAGTAATAAGTTTATGAACTGGTGAAATGGAACACACGTCATCTACATAAAGGTCATGAATGATGTCACATGTTGTATCAGCAAAGACCAGGTCGATTATGTGGCCACCAACTGATGTAGGCTTGTCAACATTATTGCCGAGACTAAATGTGGCCATTGTATCAATAAACAGTGAAACATATCGAGCCCCAGGATCATCCAACCATAGGTTAAAATCACCACAGATAATAACGGTTGCACTCACCATGTCAATTGTTTCTAAATGCAGTCTAAATTCATTAATGAACATACTAGCACTTGAGCTTGGGGATCTGTATACTACTAAAATTACCACCTTATTCCCATTTGTTTCGCACTCAACTTGTAGTAGTTCAAAGCTATTAAACGCACACGTTCTGCATTTCCTACTCTTTTTAATTGAATTGGCAAGAAACAGGCCCACGCCTCCCCCACGACCCACACGTCTAGGATTATGCAAGAAAGTATGAGTAACAGGTGTCATCTCTACAGTAACAGCCGAGTCAAAGTCCGTCAACCAGGTTTCAGTGATGGCAAATATGTCTAAACATTCGTTATTAA
>JAWQEG010000055.1:7500-12500 GCA_033782935.1 Petrolisthes cinctipes | reverse complement strand
AAAAATATTATTATTATTATTATTATTATTTTTTTTTTTTTTTTTTTTCTTCGCTCCTAATAATTTTTTTTGCTTGTTCAGGTTAGCGAGGCCAATATACAGCAACTACGGACCCTACTACCAGAACTATCATCATTCCTAGTGGTGGGTGGTGGTGTTGAGACAGTGCCACCACTACTACACCTACCACTATCACCACCAACAACCACTACTACTACTACTACTACTACTACTACTACTACTATCACGGCTGCTAGTACTCTTATAACCACTACTATAGAACAACAACCACCACAATCTCCACTACCACAACTACCACAATCGCCACTACCACTACTACCACCACCATCACCCATCGAACAACAACTACCACAATCACCCACCACAACTACCACCACTACTACTACTTCTACCAACATTATCACAACTATGGATCAACTACCACAATCACCTACTACCACTACTACCACAATTCTACCATCACCCGCTAGAACGGAGATAGAAGAAGAGGAGGAGGGGTTCGGGGGGGCGGGGGGGAGTGCACCGACCCCCCCTCCTAAACAAAACCCCTCCCTCTCACCCATGGAGGTACCGAGCGAAGGAGAGGGTGTGGGGGCAGGGGGCGCGGGGGTAGGGGGGGCCGAGAGAGAGACAGACGGAGGCAGGAGTAAAAACAAACACCGCTTCACCGACATCAACGACCCCAAACACATCAAACTCGAAAAAAACGCAACATCAACATTGCACGAAAAACCGTCGCCCGAATTTGCAAATGCCGAGTTTTACATCGAAGATCCCATGCCCGCGGCCCTCCCTGGCACCCCCCTAACTGGTCCCGGGGGCGAGGGGGGTGCGGCGGCGGGGGTAGGGGCGGTAGGGGGGGCAGCACTAATTAGACAGGTGGAATCGGCCGCAGCTCTCCGCGTCGGACTCGTATCGGCCAAAAGTCAAGTGTCAGCTCTCAAAACACAGCTAACTCAACTACACACCAAGGTCGAGGAGGAGGGAAGGTCGTACTCGAACCTGGTGTCCTGCCTGTGGTCACGCATACTGCCGCTGGTACTCGAAGCGGAGGAACGAGGACGCACCGAGGAGGCCCAGAGAACCATGGAGGAGCAGCGGAGGACCAAGGAACTCAAGGAACAACTCGAACTACAAACACACCAACTCCTCGACGCTCAGAGGGAAGTGGAGATTTACCAAGACCAACTTAGAGCACTACAGGAAACTTTACAGGTACAAAAAATTATATATATATTTTTTTTTTTAGTATTTCGTTGATATAGAAAATAATGTAGTTTTTTTTTTTTTTTTTTTTTTTTTTTTTTCTTTAAGTATTATGTTCATATAGAAAACAATATATTATTTTTTTATATATGAAGTATTTCGTTGATATAAAAATTAGTATATTATTATTTTTTTTTTTACAGTAATTTGTTGATATAGAAATTAATATTTTTTTTTTATATAATATTTTGTTGATATAATATTAATATATATTTTTTTTTCATATAGTATTTCATTGATATAAAAATTAATACTGCATTATTTTTTCGTTGATATAGAAAATAATATATTAATTTTTTTTTTATATAGTATTTCGTTGATATAAAAATCAATATATAATTTTTTTTTTATAGTATTTCGTTGATATAAAAATTAATATTTTTTTTTTATATAATATTTTGTTGATATAAAAATTAATATATATATTTTTTTCATATAGTATTTCATTGATATAAAAATTAATACTGCATATATTTTTTCGTTGATATAGAAAATAACATATTAATTTTTTTTTATAGTATTACAGGTACAAAAAATAATATATATATTATTTTTTTTTATAGTATTTCGTTGATATAAAAAATGATTGAGTTTATTACATACTGTACATATATCCTTTTAGCACACAAGGCTCTCACCACACTACTCTCTCTTCCTCACCTCTCACCCCACCTCTGCCCACCTCCCTACCTCTCACAACACACTCTCACACACACACTCACACACACTCCCCCCTCCTCCCCACCACACACACACTCCTTCTCCCCACCCCACCTCTCACACACACACCTTCTCCCCACCCCACCTACCCACACACACACACACACACACACACACACACACACACACACACACACACACACACACACACACACACACACACACACACACACACTCCCCTTCTCCCCACACACACACACACTCTCTCCTCCACCCCTACCCTATCACCCTTCTCCCACCCCCCCCCACTCTCCCCTCCCCCCCACCTACCCACACACACACACACACACCTCTCTCACACACACACACTCTCTCCTCTTCCCCCCCTACCCCTCCCCTACCCTCACCTCTCACCCCCCTCACCCCCCCCCCCCCCCACCCACACCACCCCTCACAGCTAACGACCAACGAATACGAGGAAACGACCCGTCAACAACTCGAGAAACACAGTGAAGCCGTGAAGCAACTCAGCCTCGAACACGAAGTTGAAATTGTATCACTCAGACAGAGATGGGAACAAGAAGAAACTACTAGACAAGACCAAGTTACATTATTAACACAGGTAAAGTGAAGTTAGGTTAGGTTAGGTTAGGTTTGAAATGAGATAGATAGGTTAGGTTAGGTTTGGGGAGGGTTAGATTAGATTTGGTTTGGTTTGGTTTGGGGAGGGTTAGATTAGGTTAGGTTTGGTTTGGTTTGGGGAGGGTTAGGTTTGGTTTGGTTTGGGGAGGGTTAGGTTAGGTTAGGTTAGATTTAAGTTGGGTTAGGTTAGGTTAGGTTAGGTTAGGTTAGGTTAGGTTGAAATTGTATCACTCAGACAAAGATGGGAACAAGAAGAAACTACTAGACAAGACCAAGTTACATTATTAACACAGGTAAAGTGAAGTTAAGTTAGTTAGGTTAGAATTAGATTAGGTTACGTTAGGTTAAATTTAAGATGGGTTAACACAGGTAAAGTGAGGTTAGGTTAGGTTAGGTTAAAGTTGAGGTAGGTTAGGTTAAAATTGAGATAGGTTAGGTTAGGTTAGGTTAAAATTGAGATAGGTTTGGTTAGGTTAGGTTAGGTTAGGTTAGGTTAGGTTAAAGTTGAGATAGGTTAGGTGGGATTATTTTTAAGATAGGTTAGGTTAGATTAAATTTAAGATAGGTTAAGTTAGGGAGGTGCGGGAATAGGGGGACAGGCTTTGGTGGGGGGCGGTTGGGAGGTGCGGGAATAGGGGGACAGGCTTGGGGGGGGTAGAAAGCCTGTCCCCTATTCCCGCACACCCCCCCTTAAGCCTGTCCCCTACTCCTGCACCCCTCAAAACCCCCCAAGCCTGTCCCCCTACTCCCACACCCCCCTAACCCCCCCCCAAGCCTGTCCCCCCAAGCCTGTCCCCCCCCAAGCCTGTCCCCCCCCTAAACCCCCCCACCCCCCTAACCCCCCCCTACTCCCGCACCCCCCCTAAACCCCCCCCCTACTCCCGCACCCCCCTAACCCCCCCCTACTCCCGCACCCCCCCTAAACCCCCCCCTACTCCCGCACCCCCCCTAAACCCCCCCTACTCCCGCACCCCCCCTAAACCCCCTCCCCCTACTCCTGCACCCCCCTAAACCCCCCCCCCCCAAGCCTGTCCCACTATTTCCCAACCCTACCCAACCTAATGTAACCTAACGTGACCTAACCTGACCCGAGCAGAAGGTCAGCGAGGCGGAGGAGCGAGTGCGCGAGACGGGGGTGTGCTGAAATATGGGGACAGGCTTGGGGGAGGGGGACGGGGGGTTGCGGGAATATGGGGACAGTCTTGGGGGGGGGGGGGACGGGGGGTGCAGGAATACTGGGACAGGCTTGGGGGGGGGGGGTAGAAAGCCTGTCCCCTATTCCCGCACCCCCTTAAACCCCCCCCAAGCCTATCCCCCTACTCCTGCACCCCCCTAAACCCCCCCAAGCCTGCCCCCCTACTCCCGCACCCCCCTAAACCCCCCCCAAGCCTGTCCCCCTACTCCTGCACCTCCTAACCTGATGTAACCTAACCTGACCTAACCTGACCCGAGCAGAAGGTCAGCGAGGCGGAGGAACGAGCGCGCGAGACGGAGCGAACGAGGGAAGCCCTGGAGGAAAGTTTCGGCGCCAAACTGGACGAGGGAATACGAGAAGAGAAACAGAAGATTGTACAGATATTAGAGTCAAGCTTCTCTGAACGGGAACGGAAAGCACTTTGTCAACTCACAGAACTACTTAATGATCAACACCAAACTGAACTACAAAGGTGGATAGAAGATTTGTTTTTTTATTATTATTATTATTAGGAATTGCAAAGGTTAATATATATTTTTTTTTAATTATTATTATTATTATTATTATTATTATTATTATTATTATTATTATTAGCAAGCACAAATGTTGGTTTATTATTAGCAATGTTATTTATTATTATTTATTTATTTATATATTATTTATTATTATTATTATTATTATTATTATTATTATATTATTATTCTTGTTTTTTGTTATTAGCAAGTAAAGTGTAAATATATTTCTTTGTTAACTCAGAGAACTACTTAATGATCAACACCAAACTGAACTACAAAGGTGGATAGAAGAATTGTTTTATTATTATTATTATTATTATTATTATTATTATTATTATTAGGAATTACAAAGGTTAATTGATATATTTCTTGTTATTTTATTATTATTATTATGAATTGCAAAGGTTAATATATATATATATATATATATATATATATATATATATATATATATATATATATATATAAGCATTATGATACAAAATAAGATTAAATATAAAAATAATTTAATTCTCACTTTCAGAATTCTCAAAAGAAGAAACTTAATATAAAAATATATAAATTCTCAAAAAAAAAAAAATTAGTATAAAAAAATTCAAATTCTCAAAAAAAAAAAAAAAATTTAATTCTCACTTTCAGAATTCTAAAAAAAAAAAAAAAATATATATATATATATATAAAAAAATTAAAAATAATTAAAT
>JAWQEG010000055.1:2500-5000 GCA_033782935.1 Petrolisthes cinctipes | reverse complement strand
TTTTTTTTTCGTGTTTGTGTGTTTTTTTTTCATTTTTTTTTCTTTTTGTGTGTGTGTTTTATTGTGTTTGTTTTTCATTTTTTTTTCTTTTTGTGTGTGTGTTTTATTGTGTTTGTTTTTCAATTTTTTTTTCTTTTCATGTTTGTGTGTGTGTGTTTTTTTTTTTCGTGTTTGTGTGTGTGTATTATAATTTTTGTGTGTGTTTTTTGTGTGTGTGTGTATATATTTTTGTGTGTGTTTGTGTATTTTTATTAATTTTGTGTTTGTGTGTATTTTTGTGTGTGTATATTTTTGTATGTGTGTGTGTATGTGTGTGTGTATTTTATGTTGTATTATATTTTGTGTGTGTATGTATGTGTGTGTGTATGTGATTTTAAATAATGTTATATTTGTGTGTACTTTTTGCACTCTCTCTCTCTCTCTCTCTCTCTCACACTCACTCACTCCCTTTCTCACACTCACTCTCTCCCTTTCTCACACTCACTCTCTCCCTTTCTCACACTCACTCTCACTTTCTCACACTCACTCACTCTCTCTCTCTCTCTCCCTTTCTCACTCTCTCTCCCTTTCTCACTCTCACTCACACTTTCTCACACTCAATCACTCTCACTTTCTCACACTCTCTCTCCCTCCCTCTCCCTCCCCCTCTTACTCATTCTCACTCACTCTCTCTCACTCACTCTCTCCCTCCCTACCTCTCTCCCTCCCTACCTCTCTCCCTCTCTCTCTCACTCTCTCACTCTCTCACACACACAGGCAAAGTGCGAAAGCCAACAGAGAGAACTCGCCCGCTTGGAAACGGAACTCAATCAAACCAAACGCCTCAGCTTCACACCGCACCCCCCGCACCCCCCGAGCCCCGCACCCCCCTCCTCCTCCGACCAACAACAACAACAACAACATCTTCTCTCGGCTTCGTTTAGTAATGATGATTCTGGCAACACTGTGTCGTCGGCTGACTTGGCAACACTGCAGCGGGAAAATCAGGAGTTGAGGGATAAGTTGGTAAGTGTGTGTGTGTGTGAGAGAGAGAGAGAGAGAGGGAGTGTGTGTGTGTGTGTGTGAGAGAGAGAGAGAGAGAGAGAGAGAGAGAGACACGAAGAGGGAGTGTTTGTGAGAGGGGAAGAGAGAGAGGGGGGGAGAGGGTGTGTGTGTGAGAGAGAGAGAGAGAGAGAGAGAGGAAGAGGGTGAGTGTGTATGTGTGAGAGAGGGTGTGTGTGTGAGAGAGAGAGAGAGAGAGGGTGTGTGTGTGTGAGAGAGAGAGAGAGAGAGCAAGAGGGTGTATGTGTGTGCGTGTGTGAGAGAGAGAGAGAGAGTGTGTGTGTGTAAAGATAATTAAGAGATAGATTTATTTTATGAATATTGTTCTTCGATATTGATATATGTAAAAATAAAAAAATTATTCTCATTTTTACCTCTCACCTTCCCTCTCACACACTCATACACACACTCCCTCACTCACTCTCTCACTCTCACACACTCTCCCTCACTCTCACTCACACACTCTCCCCCCCCAAACACCCACACACACACACACCCTCTCCTTCACTCTCTCTTTCCCTTCCGATCACTCTCTCTTTCCTTCCCAACCACCCTCACTCTCTTTCTTCCACTCCTTCACTCTCTCTCTCCCTCCTTCCCCCACCCACTCTCTCTCCCCCCCCACACACCCCCCCCCCCCCCCCACACACACACACACACAGACACGCAGCGCAACGAGCCTAGTGGAACGAGGCAAGATCAACCTAGTAACCTGTCAGACCGGAGAACCCATCTTACTCATCTGGGACCCGACACACACACATTATCGGGTCTTATTGGAAGGGAACCCACACTTACACTTCCTACACACTGACTCATACTCCACACTGGGTCTGTCTAAAGGTACGTGTGTTTTCCAGAGAGCCTGTGGGTCTGTGTGTGTTTTAAAATGAGAAAATGTGTGTTTTTTGATGTCGAATTGAGTTGAAATGAGTTGGGTTGGATTTTAAATTGATCTGTGTGTGTGTTTATGTGTGTGTGTGTTTGTTTATGAATGTATGTGTGTGTATATATGAGTGTCTGTATGTGTGTGTGTATATATAAGTGTGTGTGAGTGTGTGTGTGTGTCTGTATGTGTGTATAAACCCATCCTACTCATCTGGGACCCGACACACACACATTATCGGGTCTTATTGGAAGGGAACCCACACTTACACTTTCTACACACTGACTCATACTCCACACTGGGTCTGTCTAAAGGTACGTGTGTGTGTAAGGTGTGTAGGTGTTTGTTTAGTGTGTGTAAAATGGAAAAATGTGTGTGTTTTGATGATAGAATTTGTGTCGAGTTAAGTTGAAATGAGTTGGGTTGGTTTTTAAATTGATGTGTGTGTGTTTATGTGTGTGTGTTTGATATGAGTCTGTGTGTGTTTGTATGAGTGTGTGTGTGTGTTTTCCAGAGACCCTGTGTACATGTGTGTGTTTTAAAATGAAAAAATGTGTGTTTTTTTATGTTGAG